>CP092874.1:20689116-20787662 GCA_030710605.1 Cordylochernes scorpioides
ATAGCTGGGGGTGAAATTAAAGGAAGAAATTCTTTTTTAAAGTTCCAAGAGCTTGAATCTCATTGGGTAGAGAATGGAAGACATCTTGGTATGTCATTGTTATCAGCTGAGGGTGTCCCACGACCGAAATAAAAAGAGCTCCTCACACCTTCATTCCGTACACAAAATAAGTAATGTTTGTGTCTATAGTATGTCGCAGCATATGCTTGAATAGCGGTTTGAAAGGCAGAAATTGTATTTTCAACTATTTACAGATTTTTTAAATAAATCAAAAAGCCTCAATTTTCTACTAGGCCTAAAATAATACATGTAGTACCAGGCTATGATAACCATGGTGGGTAGAGGGTTGTGACAGCTTGTACTGTAAGTACACCACATGTCTACATATGTAGTACCAGGCCATGATAACATGGTGGGTAGAGGGTTGTGACAGCTTGTACTGTAAGTACACCACATGTCTACATATGTAGTACCAGGCCATGATAACCATGGTGGGTAGAGGGTTGTGACAGCTTGTACTGTAAGTACACCACATGTCTACACATGTAGTACCAGGCTATGATAACCATGGTGGGTAGAGGGTTGTGACAGCTTGTACTGTAAGTACACCACATGTCTACATATGTAGTACCAGGCTATGATAACCATGGTGGGTAGAGGGTTGTGACAGCTTGTACTGTAAGTACACCACATGTCTACACATGTAGTACCAGGCTATGATAACCATGGTGGGTAGAGGGTTGTGACAGCTTGTACTGTAAGTACACCACATGTCTACATATGTAGTACCAGGCCATGATAACATGGTGGGTAGAGGGTTGTGACAGCTTATACTGTAAGTGCACCACATGTCTACACATGTAGTACCAGGCCATGATAACATGGTGGGTAGAGGGTTGTGACAGCTTGTACTGTAAGTACACCACATGTTTACACATGCAGTACCAGGCCATGATAACATGGTGGGTAGAGGGTTGTGACAGCTTGTACTGTAAGTACACCACATGTCTACATATGTAGTACCAGGCCATGATAACATGGTGGGTAGAGGGTTGTGACAGCTTGTACTGTAAGTACACCACATGTCTACATATGTAGTACCAGGCCATGATAACATGGTGGGTAGAGGGTTGTGACAGATTGTACTGTAAGTACACCACATGTCTACACATGTAGTACCAGGCCATGATAACATGGTGGGTAGAGGGTTGTGACAACTTGTACTGTAAGTACACCACATGTCTACATATGTAGTACCAGGCCATGATAACATGGTGGGTAGAGGGTTGTGACAGCTTGTACTGTAAGTACACCACATGTCTACATATGTAGTACCAGGCCATGATAACATGGTGGGTAGAGGGTTGTGACAGCTTGTACTGTAAGTACACCACATGTCTACACATGTAGTACCAGGCCATGATAACATGGTGGGTAGAGGGTTGTGACAGCTTGTACTGTAAGTACACCACATATCTACATATGTAGTACCAGGCCATGATAACCATGGTGGGTAGAAAGTTGTCACAGCTTGTACTGTGAGTACACCACATGTTACAGATGTAAATCTAGATCAAATTTCCATTATTCCAATAAGTTATTTTCAACTACTGGTAAACCGATACCGCTATATAGATATAGCTGGCAATGAAATCAATCCGAATACATGCAGGCAGAACCAAGTTTTTGGGGACAAATTAAACCCCTCAATCGAAGCATAAAGTTTTATTTCCTATTATCTAGTAGACCATGACCATGATTATTACTTATTTGCATATTACCAGAGCAACACCTACCATAGATATGCAATATATATCAAACTCTACAAATCCCAAAAGGTATATGTATATAAGAATCCCCGACACAGAATAATATATTAATATTCCACACGGAGACATTTATAAGGAAACATTTCATTACTGTACATCCTACATGACATCCAGGCCGTAAAGTTGCATAGCTCGGTGTAAGGGTGTAAATAAGGTATTGGCTAACGGAACGCAACGTCCCTGATTTCCAGCTATTAACCATGATTTAATCACTAAATGGATTTAATGGGGGATTTTTTTAATAGAATTCTACTTTGTATAATTCTTTACGATTATAGAAAATAATCTTGAAACCTTTAAAGGAGGAATATTTATGTTTTTTCATAAATATAGTTTCTCCACATAGTTATGATAAACTGTTGAAAACTGATATGGATTATTTCGAATAGATTTAGTTCCTGGTGGAGAATACGTTTTGCTTTTATTCTAGAGAATACATATACAGTTAAACCTGTCTATAGCGCCCCCTCTTGGGACTCACCAAAATAGGGTGCTATAGACAGGTCACTTACATTTTAATGTTTAAAATCAGGCGCTATAGAGAGGAAGGCGCTATTTAGAAGGGGCGATATAGACAGGTTTAACTGTATTTTTTATCGGCGTCGTGTCAATACAGGTGCACAGTGTCCGCGCTGTTAATGATAACGATAAATTAATAATATGAGGATGACGATTATTTTTTTAAATAATTAAATATACGCTATATACATGACGCCTCTGCCATAGAGTATACTAGCCGAATGACCCGGGCAACGCCCGTGTTTTACCCGATTGAATGTTTTTATTCAAATACTATTTGTTACAATTATAAATTGGCGCCTTAAATAAATGCATATACTAGTTAATAACTATAGCCTATGTGCTTTATCTGTCTATGTACTGTTGGCTTCCGTAGGCGTCTCTTACTGGGAAAAAGAAAGAGAGGATTCCATTTAGTTATTAACTAATATATGCATTTATTTAAGGAGCGACCCGCTCCAACACAATAGTTACAAAAACAACAAAGCGAGTGGGGGGGGCATGATGGGGGGGGGGCAAAGGTGGCGTGATCGTAGCCAACCAAAAGGTATTTGGTTATCTATTTGGCCTTTGGTATTTGGTCTTTTGGTTTTCCCCAAAAAATAGACGACCGGCGATATTAACGACTTTCCATTTTCCTTAAGTTTTGTCAATGAGTGTACTTCTATGCAAATTTCAGGTCAATTGATAGCAAATTAATAGATTGTAGAACGATATTTGAATATATACTGCATGTGTTTCTTTTGAACCAAAAATCGAAATTTATTTTAAGGAGAAACAACGATTATTTCTAACCCATCCCTGGCACTTTATTTTTTCTTTCATCATTACTTTTCACAATTCATCCTTTCATACTTCATCCCTAAGGTTATAAATAATCATTATTTCTCCTTAAAATAAATTTCGTTTTTTGGTTCAAAAGAAACACATGCGGGATATTTTTCAAATGTCGTTCTACAATCATCATAAGCCGCATTATATTGTATTATAAATTAAATTAATAGATTATTCACCAGTTAGGGTAGTTCTCCAGTGGCACCAATTTTAGGCTCTATCCCGTTTATCAGTCCAAATCTTCTTATCTCTGCCTTTCTGTTCTTATTCACTTCACCCTCTTGAATATTTTTTATGTATCCATCCTATCCATCTTAAAAAATATGTCATCTGATTCTTCTTTTTTACTGAAGACCTTCAACAAGACGTTTTCCATTATTGATCTATTCTCAAGAAAACTTATTCATTTATTTTTTGAAAATGTATTGCCCCTATTACACGTATAGTACAGGCTATGATAATCATGGTAGATACTAGTTGGCGACTGCTTTAACTATAAGTAAAATACATGTCTACACATGTTTAAAGCAAGTTCGACTTTTGTACTTATACGTGTGCCAGAACGCCGTTTGGTTACTTACACTCACTTGTGAGTTTGGACTTTTGTAAGAATTGGGAGACGTTGAAGCATTTTTATATTTAAAAAAAGTGTTAGTTATATATTTAAAAACATGAAACGCTACATCAATATGGCCAATATCTCCCAACAGTTCACTCATATTCTCCCCCTTTCAATTTCATTAATATTTAAAATATATAAAAATTAATTTGTATATAAAAATAGTATATATATCATCAATTTATTATCGTGATACTCCTGTAGAAGGACTGACAAGTCAGAAAGCTTGAAAATAAAAATTTGAACGAGAAACTTAACCCTGGAAGCTTTATTTATTTTATAGCTTACTAGACGAATGACCCAGCTTCGCCCGGGAATTCCCCCGAGTGCAATTTCCTTCATACTGAAAGAACATTACTAATAAATAGTATTAAAGCCATAGAATAGCAACACCGAAGTAATACATTATCACAGGGAAAAAGTATGTAGAACAAAAATTAATAAAAATAGGAAATCCATTGTGTACATAGTAACGATAGGTTTGTAAAGTTTTTTTAAATTGCATTTTTGTGTGCACTTACCGTAACTTAGTAATACGAATTTCTATCTCAATACTTAATACTAAATACTTTTGTAAAAAAAAAGTAGCACTCTTTTTTTTTTATAAAAAGATATTTAAAAAAAAAAAAGTTGGGCAAGCTATTTGAAAAATATGCTGAACGCTCATTGGTCGGTTAATTCGCCTGGTTTTGTCACTTCGCCTCGTATTTACTGCCGCGCAAAAAATAGTTCTGGAGATTCTTTACACTTTATTAAAACAATATCGAACTTTCGAGTATTTCTGCCTTCCTGCAGGAGTATATAAAAACGAATAAACGCCGTTAAGATGCTAATAATATGTACATTTAAATATTAGGAGAGATTTTGCATATTGCTTGTTATTAGAATATTTTATTAAGTTAGTTTGTATTTTTTGCATATTGACTATTGTTTGTTTAATTTTAAGAATTATATCATATTGACTGTAACTTTTATTTATTATATTAAAAAAAACAAAGTCCAGAACAAAAATTAATAAAAAATATGAAAGCCATTGTTTACATACAGTAACGCTAATTTTGTAAAGTTTTTTTTTAAGATTGCATTGTGTGCACTTACCGTAACTTAGTAATATAAATTTCTCTCTCAATACTTTTGTAAAAAAAAAGTGACACTCGTATAAAATGATATTTAAAAAAAGTACGCAAGCAACTTGAAAAGAAATGCAGAACGCTCATTGGTCGCTAAATTGGTCTCGTGTTGTTACTTCGCCTCGTATTTACTCCGCGTAAAAAAAAAGTTATTCAAATGAAAAAAATAAATAGCCAAAAATACTAATCAAAATGTAGCCGAAAATTTTACTCAGGTTTATAAAAAGCGACATGCAAAATTTGATACTAATTGGTTCAGTAGTTTTTGAGTTTATCGCGAAACAGACAGACAGACATTGACTTTTATATATATATATAGAGATATAGTTATCAATTTGTAGATCGTTAATAGCAAGTAACACCCCTTTTTTTAATATTATATTTTTACAGCTATTGTTTTAACCTGTCAGTATGAACTATCTCCTTGTGTGTAGTCTATCTTTGTTCTATCATTTAGGTTAAACAACAACAACAACAACAAGGCTTTTATTAGGACCCATTGCCCTGTATAGATTCGCCATACTACAACAAAATAATACAGTAATTTTTTTTCTCCCTTTCCCCATGTGCACGTGAGCCTTTGTTTGAAAAGAGATTTATTTACACATCTGTTCTAAAACTTTCCTCACTACCTCTTTTGTGTATGAATCTATTTACAATTGATCTGCAGAAATTATAAAAGTTCTATTGCTATATTTTTCTTTTCTGAAATAGTTCTCAGCATCTTCAGTGGGTTGCTAAATCTCCAGAAGGTGTTTTTAAGATTTTTTTTTTAAATCTTTCTTCACCTAAATATTTGCATTCTATGATATAGTGGGAGATTTCATCAGATATCATATTTCCACAAATCCTGCAGTGAATGTTTTCCTTTTTGATTATGAGAATATGACTTTCTCTATCTAGAGTTGAAGTAATTCTTCAGGTTAATCTCATTTACAAGCTTTATTTTCGATATATATTTTATTTTCAATTAATATCTTTCATCCCTTTTATTATTATTATTGTTGAAACAGTATTTCACTCAGGATTCTCCCTAGAGATACACCGCACAATCTTATTATTCTCCAATAAAATTTTTATATCCTAGAAAAATAAAGAATAGTAAGGCTATGTACGTCGTTTCGGCAAATTTGATTGGTCCATTTATAATTCACATACGGGAAACCTTGTAAGTTTCGGTTTTTAAATTTCGGCCAAACGAGAACTTTAATGGCGCCATTATTATTAATGCATCAGACGAGTAATTACATTCTCTTCTGATGCTCCTATAAATCTACTTCGTCTGAGTTTTCCCTATTTAGAATGGATGATCATTTTTCCCGATGTTCGTCTGCTAATAAAAAAAAATCTTTTGGTGTTGTTCATCTGCCCATTAAGAAAATCAATTTTTATTACCCACAGACATCTATATATAAAATTATCTATTATATAAATGCTAGCTTGGTTTCAAATAAATTGAATCATTTTTTTAAATCGTTTATTTAAATAATGGCAATCTTGTGTTTCTATTTGTACAAAATTGAATTGTTATATCTAAAACGGTATAAAAATAACTAGAATGATACAAAATAAACTGCTATATCAAGCTATTCTTGTCTGTTCTATAGATTTTACTATTATCCATAATACGCCTGGTACAGACCATGATAATCATGATAGGTTGGCAACTGCTTTTACTGTAAGTATACCACGTGTCTTCCTTTGTAGAAAACAGTTTGACTTTTGAACTTACAAATTGTGTCGGAAACCCGTGTTTGGTTAGGTGTACTTACTGGTGGGGTTGGACTTTTGCAAGAATCGTGGACTATTAAAGCAATCTTTTTTAATCAGAGAAAAGTGTCCGAAGCGCGTGTACAAATATTCTCATTGAGAATTCTCCTACATAGAAATAACATATGAATATTCTCTTATACACTAAATAACAAATTATAAAATTTAATAAATATATAGAAAGAAAAAAGGGAAATCTCCTTATATGCAACTTAAATTTGCATATGGCTGACGCAATCGGAATAAATATAAACAATTCGTTGAATTTATCAGAATCAACAATAAGTTGATGTTTTTTCATTCTAAATGTATGCACCTTATTCAAGTACGATATAACATTTATATTATTTTTTCATCATTAATAAATATTGAAAGAATAACGTAAATGAAGATCCGAAACTATTTTAGACGCGTAAGATTCTTTTTGAAATTAAACAATTTATACTGCCTTTACTGCAATGGGAAATATATTGGGAGGGTTCACTACTGATGAACCAGGCCCTCCCATTAATTTTTCCATTGCAGTAAGAGCAGTAGAAATTGTTTAATATCAAAAAGAATCTTACGCGTCTAAAATAGTTTCGGATTTTCATAACAGATGGCGCGCTAGTGCATCATAATAACGTAAATGTGTAATCTAATAAATATATAGATAGTAGCCGAATGACCCGGGCAACGCCCGTGTTTTACCCGATTGAATGTTTTTATTCAAATACTATTTGTTACAATTATAAATTGGCGCCTTAAATAAATGCATATGTTAGTTAATAACTATAGCCTATGTGCTTTATCTGTCTATGTACTGTTGGCTTCCGTAGGCGTCTCTTACTGGGAAAAAGAAAGAGAGGATTCCATTTGGTTATTAACTAATATATGCATTTATTTAAGGAGCGACCCGCTCCAACACAATAGTTACAGAAATGGGGGGGGGGGGGGGGCAAAGGTGGCGTGATCGTAGCCGACCAATAGGAGGGCGCCATTCCAAAAAAAAAAGCAAACCGTGACAGAGGCCACGCATGACGCTCGTAACTGTATATAGAATGGTTCTGGTTACACACAATAGAAGATAATTAACTGAGCTCGGTAGAGAAAAATAAACCAGAGTAGCTAATTGAGTGTAAAAGGATTGGATTGTAAATAAATTTCTTTCTTTTTTTATCAAGAGTGTATATTTATATATAGCGGATATTATTGGTTAGAGAATACTAACTATTAGGTTATTGATTCTGTCTGCGTTTGTTTTCTGGTTCATATTTATTTTTTTATCTTCCTTCTTGTTTTACCGGCGCCCTGTAGACAGCTGTCGGAGTTGTTTTCCTTTCAGCCATTGACCAGTTGGTGCTTTATGTCTGCCGACCATTGAGTTATTTATACTACAGCCGCTACGGATATTATTAGAATACCTTGTTATAGATAAATTCCCTAATGAAACTATTATGAAATATTTAAAATATTATAATATACAAGGTATGTCCCATAAGTTCCCGGACTGGGTCCATGAAAAAAAAAGGCAAGATTTTTTAAATTTTTTTTTATTAAAACTTTTCAAAGTAATCCCCCCTTGCTTCAACGCACCAGCGCCATCGTTTCTCCCAATTGTCGAAACAGTTTTTATAAGCCTCTTTTGGAATGCTCTTCAATGCTAACGGCGATTTTTCTATTATGTCATCCCTGGTGTCAAAATGTCTTCCTTTTAGAACTGCTTTAAGTTTGGGGAACAGGAAAAAGTCATTTGGTGCGATGTCTGGGAAATAGGGTGGTTGAAGTAGGATTTGTGTCCCGTTTTTCGCCAAAAAGCTAGTCATCAAGTGCGCTGTGTGAGGGCGAGCATTGTCATGGTGTAGGATCCAGCCACCATTAGTCCATTTTTCTGGCCTTTTTTTTCGAATCGCTTCCCTTAGACGGCGAAGAATGCCCAAATACATTTCCTTAATAACTGTTTGGCCTACAGGAAGATACTCGTGATGAACAATGCCCTTGTTATCCGAAAAAGCGACCAGCAGCACCTTGTTTCTGGATTTTTTGGGTCTAGGCTCACCCTAACCTCTCCACTCGGCAGATTGAGGTTTGGTTTCAGGGTCATAGCCATAGACCCATGTCTCGTCGCCTGTGATTATCTTGTCTTTCCATTCTGGATCTGTTCTTGTCATTTCCATCATGTCCTCACAGGTTGCAAGCCGACACAGTTTTTGCTCATTGGTGAGGAATCTTGGGATGAATTTTGCAGGAGTCTTTTTGAGCTTCAAATCTTCGGTTACGATCCTTCCAATCGTTGTTTTAGAGATGCCTGTGTCTTGCTCTAGCTCCAGCAAAGTGGTTCGAGGATTTTCTTTTATCAAATCGGTGATTTTTTGCACATTTTCATCAGTCCTTTGAAATTTTGGGCGTCCTTGACGAGGATCATCTTCAATGGAAATTCTGCCAGCTTTAAATCTAGAATGCCATTCAAAAACAGTTGTTCTCTTTGGGGCGTCATTGGGGAATGCTTTATTAAGCATTTCAAAAGTTTTGTTTGCTGATATTTGAAGTTTCACACAAAATTCTATGCAAATCCTCTGCTTCAATTTTTGTTCCATCGTAAAATCGCCGCAGCGCTAGGTGTGACCTTTAAATAAATTAGAATAACCTTGGCGCGCGCGCAAGTACCGCCTCGATATTGGTACGACCGTGTAGCCAGATATTTTTTCTATAATAAACAGTCAAATTCATTTACATTTTTCATTTATTTATTTTTTTATGGACCCAGTCCGGGAACTTATGGGACATACCTTGTATATCTCCAACAATCTGGCATCTACAAGACTGCAGACACAATACTGGAGATACATCAACAGTACTACAGCCAATACTGGAGATACATCAACAGTATACTTCCCGTTGATCCCACTCTCCAACCACCTGACATCAACAGTACTACAGCCACAATACTGGAGATACATCAACAGTATACTTCCCATTGATCCCACTCTCCAACCACCTGACATCTACAAGACTGAAGACACAATACTGGAGATACATCAACAGTATACTTCCCATTGATCCCACTCTCCAACCATCTGACATCTACAGTACTACAGCCACAATACTGGAGATACATCAACAGTATACTTCCCATTGATCCCACTTCCAACCATCTGACATCTACAGTACTACAGCCACAATACTGGAGATACATCAACAGTATACTTCCTATTGATTTCACTCTCCAACCACCTGACATCTACAGTACTACAGCCACAATACTGGAGATATATACAGTATACTTCCCATTGATCCCACTTCCAACCATCTGACATCTACAGTACTACAGCCACAATACTGGAGATACATCAACAGTATACTTCCCGTTGATCCCACTCTCCAACCACCTGACATCAACAGTACTACAGCCACAATACTGGAGATATATACAGTATACTTCCTATTGATTCCACTCTCCAACCACCTCACAAATTCAAAATATACTACATAAAATATAATTTAATTATTCTTTGAAATAACTCATTAATTTTAAAATTACAAAGTCACTCGAATTTATGGAAAATACGCTCATAAAATGTATTTTCTCGATTTGAAAAAATGATTAATTTAAAACTTGACGAAAGACACGCACTGCCCTCTACCGAACAAAATGGTAACTAAAATTGATCACGCGGTAAATGTTAACTTTTTAAAACCGCCACAAATTTAATTACCATATTTGCTCATTTCTTTTCTTTTAAAATAAATGTTTTTTTTTTATTCAGGAGCATGTAAACTCCTAGGAAAACAAATAAGAAAAAAAAACTGGAAAAATAATTTTCTCCGTCAGAGGAAAAAAAAAAAACGAGAGAAAAAAAGGGGTGGCGTAGTAATTTCATCTCGCTGGTAAACACAATGACTTCTTTCTCCGCTCTATATGTTTTGTATCCTTCCGCGGTTGTAACACAATGCGCCGAATTACAATGGCTATCTGCGCGTTGTCTACTGCGCATCTTGTTGAAGATCGTCTGTAATTGTTGCGGAGATGGGGATGGCGACAACGCTGTCAATTGGGTTTACACACCTGCAATATGCAACATCATTTCAGTTTTTATTTGCATAAGGAATATAGCACTTACTCACACATCCCACGTCAACTAAATATTAAGCTTGTTTATATATGTGTTTTATTTATCGTAAAACTAAAAATTAAGCGGATAGTTAAGTTACGTATATTGTCTTCTCTTGTTAATTTGCTAAAATATATCTGGCCAATTTATATTAATATTTATATATATTGCCACATAGAAAATTAAGGAAGACCAACTTCGGGATGAGACAACAATTTATTTCAGGCAAGAACTAAATATGAATGATAAAAAAAGATAAGCTGTTTAATTTAGTTATAATATTTATGTTTATATAAATGCTTAATATAAATTTTCTACGATTGTGTAAATATTCATTGAATTTATCATCATCACTTTTTTTGTTTACAAAAATGTTATATGAAAAATAAAGTAATGTAAAAGAACGAAATGGTTGCCCTCATGTTTACTGATCCAATGTTTTAATAATCTAAGGTTTATGTTGTAAGAAAATTATACATTGAGAAGAATTATACATAAGCAAAAAGAAGGAAGTGTACATAATATAGCAGAATATAAACATAAAATATAATACTCCTCTGATAAAATAATAAATACTTTGTTACCATATTTTTCAAAATCATTGTTCAGTTATAAAACATATTCCGATAGATGGCGCTCAGCAACATTGAGTTGAATGTCCGGAGAGAGAAGCTTTTTTCTTATTTACATATAAACTGAGATTAAAGTGTATATATTGTGGTGTGATTGGGGGTCAAGAGCATTATATATTTCGTTTATATATATATATATATATATGATCAAGGAAGTTTAAAATATAAAAAAGGTTCTTATCTTTGTAGTATAGGTCGCCACAAGGGAGGATAAACTTTTACATTGAATTCAATCATGAGTGATGGCAGAATTCTCCAGTCTCAATGCTGTAGTGGCAATATAATGAAGACTACCCAAAAAAGTAGCATTGCTGAAAACTGCTGGTCTTAATAGCAAGCTTCATAGACGTTAATGATATAATATAGGATTCTTATCATGATAATCTCTACCTCCTTTCTTTACAAAGCAAATAACGGTCAGATATTATTAAATTTACAGCTTGGGGATTTATATTTTTTAAATGAATCCATTAAATATATATATAGTTTATTATTATTATTATTATTATTATTATTACTAGTATAAGTAGTACAGGCCATGATAATCATGGTGGGAAGAAGTTAGCGACTGCTTTTACTGAAAGTGCACCACTTGTCTACATATGGGAAAATCAGTTCGACTTTTGTAATTACAAATGTGCCAGAAGCCCCGTTTGGTTACTTGCACTCGGTGGTGGTGTTGGACTTTTACAAGAATTAGGAGCCATCGAAGCATTTTTTTTTATTAGAAAAAAAGTGTCCAATGCTAGATTCGATCCCAGGTCATAGTGGTCGAAAACCAACGGTTCAGACCATCCTTCCACCGACCCCCTATCTATAGTAATATACATGCACAACATTTAAATAGTGTAGCAGTCCCAAAATGTAGATAAACTTCAACGAGTCAGCTTGTCCATTATGTAATGTGTAACTTCAAGTGTCGTTTTACAATTACAGGCCGCAGTGTATTATATTGTATTATAAGTTACTTTATGTATCATTTACGAACGGAAAAATACGTCCAGGGTAGCCTAGTGGACATGGCATCTGCCCGGTAAGCGGAACATTGTGGGTTCGATTCCCATCCCTGGACACTTCTATTTTTCCGTTTATCATCACTTTTCATAATTCATCCTTTCATACCTCATCCAAAGGTTAGAAATAGTCGATATTTCACCTTGAAATAAAATTTTGATTTTTCGTCGAAAAGAAACTCCTGCGGTGTAACTTCAAGTGTCGTTTTACAACTACAGGCCGCAGTGTATTATATTGCAGTAGAAATTGTTTAATTTCAAAAAGAATCTTACGCGTCTAAAATAGTTTCGAATTTTCATGATCCCAAAATACCTACTGTTTCTTATTAAGGCGGCATTGGTAGATAACGAGCACATCACCTACCTTTCCTCTTATAATCCAGAAATGCCGACAGCTACTACCAATGCTATACTGCTTGAAAATAAAGATACTTCGGCCAGTAAATCTTTTTATTACATCGACGTTTCGACAAAAAGCTCCTCATCAGGAGCAAACAAAAATTAAAACATTTGGCAAAGGCGTTAAAAATCATTCTTTTGCGCCTTGCCAAATGTTTTAATTTTTGTTTGTTCCTGACGAGGACAAAAGCTTTTTGTCGAAACGTCGAGATAATAAAAAGATGTACAGGCCGAAGTATCTTTATTTTCAAGAAATATGAATGCCGGCCAGGCAGCCTCTATCTTTAAGATAATGCTATACTGGTGTCCAGATGATGAGCCTCAACTCCGAGGTGCTGCCGTCGTACCGCCAAGAAGCGCCCAAGACGCCTCCCCACATCCTGCTCCACTACTGCGCCTTCAAGGCCATCTGGGACTGGGTGATCCTGTGCCTGACCTTCTACACCGCCATCATGGTGCCCTACAACGTGGCCTTCAAGAACAAGACGAGCGAAGACGTCAGCCTGCTCGTACTCGACTCCATTGTCGACGTCATCTTCTTCATCGACATCGTGCTCAACTTCCACACCACCTTCGTGGGCCCGGGCGGCGAGGTCGTCTCCGACCCCAAGATCATCCGTATGAACTACCTCAAGTCCTGGTTCGTCATCGACCTGCTCTCCTGCCTGCCTTACGACGTCTTCAACGCCTTCGACCACGATGACGACGTGAGTTATCTACACGTCTTATTTACATACTTACCTCTTATATTCCCCGGAGTTTCATTGGACAATTTTTTTTTAACAATTCAATATATTTTATTGATACTCTTAGTAAATTGTTACAAAAATCAAAGATAAATTAAACAAAGATAATGCCCGTTTAAGAGCAGTATATTTGATCGAAAGCTTGCAAATTTAAATTAGAAGAAACTTTTTACCTGATATTTATTTTTACTTTTTCAAATAATTTTTGGGTAACTATTGCTTACATAAACAAAGATTAATGAGTTTCATTGGAGAGTCGAGTCCTTGTCGATGTTATTAAGGTAATCACACTAAAGGTGGTGTTTTTTCACATCAGGTAGGTCTCTCATGGCAAGGTTTTCTGCATATATATTTTAAATCGTATCTGTTTCTTTGTAATTTAAATGATAATATTCCACGATAATATATTCGACGATAAAACAGGAAGATTTAGTAGAAGAGTTTTTTTTCATTAAGATTTTAAACTTCACATTTTTCTCCGGACATATCTATTGTTTAGAAATTTCAAGTTTTAAAGCTTCACACAAAATGAAACTTATATGTACATAGATATAATTTGCATAATCCGCCAGAGAGGGGGGATTATCATAATCCTATCATGGCAGAAATAAAAGAGAGAGATAAAACCTCAGATTAATTCCCAAGTTACAATTTCCACAAAAACCATCACCACCACTAGACTTGTAACATACAAAGATATCTCAGTGAAAAGACAGAAGGCCAAGAAATCCGAGCAGGGATATAATTATCCCCAAAGACAAGATAATATTGATCGCCGGTGGTTTTTGTCCCGTTAATCCAATCACGGGTCGATAACAGTATCAATTAAAGAAGGCTGTTGCTAATTGGGGAGCTTCCCTGATGGAAACCTGATATGGAGATAAATTCTGTTCCAGCGTTTTTTATTGCCTCCTCTGGTTAGCTTGAATTGTCGTCCTGATGTTTGGGGAATGTGGTTCAATATATTTGGTGGTCGATAGAGAATGTCTTTTTTCTTCACTCAACGCACGCCAAGTCAATTCTAGGCCAAATATATTTGTTGTACAATCATTGATATTATGAAGGAAGAGTACAATTATTCCGTATATTAATAACATCGCTATGGTAATGCCACTGAACATTGATGATGGCTTGCCCCCATCTATCGGATTAATAATAAACTTTAAAAATGTGGATTTATATTTTCATTCCAGAATACTGGTAAAATCAACGTGTTTCTCGCTTGGCTCATCGGTCGTGAACCCTCTCAGAAGTTTCGCCAATTTAATCTACCAGAAACGCTTTTTAGAACTCTATCGGATGATTGAATTGTAAGAGAATAATATCAGACGATTCTGTTTATACGCAGTAAGGACGGTAGAAATTTGTTTTATGTTTAAAGGAAATATTCGTGCTTTGAAGATTTAATTTCTTATGTATAGAAATGGCGTATTATCACATTATAATACGTTTTATTTTTAAAGGTCACTCAAAAGAGTTTTCTTCCAATCATGTAATATATTTCTTTTAAATGGCTCTTCTTTTGCCAATTGACATTTTAGAGAAATATGTGTACCGTCTTAATTGATAAAAAAGACAACTAGGAAGAATTTTTTAAGCTAAAGGTTGCCAAGGAAGCAGCATTCCTCTTTCTATAGAAACGGGAACACTTCGGCCAGAAAAGTTTTCTATGACATCAGTGTCGATTGTCGAAACATCAATAAAATATTCATAAAAAGGCATCTCCTGATCGTCCAAATAAATTCAGTTTTACGATCAAAAGATGCCTTTTTTTTTATTTATTCACCTGAAGCCAGTACAATTGGAATTTTATACTATCTTTCAAACGTCAATGATATAATTAAAATAAATTATTTGGTTAAGGTGCTCTCAATTTTAAAAGAAAAAGTGGGTAAATTCCTTACTTCTCCCTTAATTAAGAAATCAACTCGAGTGTTGATAATTCTTGAGACGTAATCGTGTTTGCAGCAAGGGATCGGCAGTCTCTTCAGCGCCCTCAAAGTCGTACGTCTCCTACGGCTCGGGCGTGTGGTACGGAAGCTCGACCGTTACCTGGAGTATGGGGCGGCCATGCTGATCCTGCTACTGTGCTTTTACATGCTGGTGGCCCACTGGCTTGCCTGTATCTGGTACTCCATTGGGCGCTCGGACGCCGAGAACGGCTACCTCCACGGCTGGCTCTGGAAGCTGGCTAATACCACGCAGCGCGGCTTCAACTTCACGCTGGACGCAGCGAGCCACAAGGTGGAGCTGGTGGGCGGCCCGGCCCGGGGCACCATGTACGTCACGGCGCTGTACTATACCATGACGTGCATGACCAGCGTGGGCTTCGGTAACGTCGCCGCGGAGACCGACAACGAGAAGGCCTTCACCATCTGTATGATGATCATTGGAGGTAGGGAGGTCCCCACTACTGATTACACCATCATATATTCTTGTACACCATGACATCATGGGTAAAAACATAAAAGGACTTCAGTGGGCTCCAATTCTTGTCTATGTCGAGCACAACCAGTATACACTTATGGACCAAACTTAAGGAAGTTGTACCTTTTAGTATGTGAATCGAGACAATAACTCTGAAATATATTCCAGTGACCTTTATTGAAGACACACGAGATAACCGTGTGTGAACAAAATTCCCTCCTTTTTCTAAAAAAAAAAAAAAAACAGACGACTGGCGACATCAAAGGCCATCCACTTAAGTTTTGCCATGAGTGTATATAATCAAACAAACAAGTGCTCCAAAAACTTTGGTATAATTAAATAACTCCCCCTACCCTAAAGTGAAATAGGGATATAATTAAGAAAAAGGGCCACAATTACATATTTCCTCACTGTATATAATGAGGGTCTCTGGATAATATTTGGCAGGAGAATAGGAAAGCTTAATACCTAAAAAAAAAAAATCCAAATAATAAGGCACCAAATTCAAATAAATAAATAGTGTGTGACGTTTCAGTAACAACGCTGTTACCGAAACGTCACACACTATTTGTTTATTTGGATTTGGTCTTATTACCTTGCACCTAAATCCAAAGATAGATCGTTTCATTATACACAAATATATTTGCATATACATGCCTATTTACATATGCGTGCTCATTTACATACTTACAAAATAGACTATCACGCAATGGATAAGTTCGAGGATATATAAACGAGACTGTATATTTATTTTTAAATCTGTTAATAAATGGCTAGAGAGGAGTGGGATCAGTCGCCGTATAGAACACAAGGCGCTTAGATGTTACAAATAGTGATTATCTTATTGAAAATGTTTTTTCTTAATTTTTCTATAAACTTTAAAGTTTAGTATATTTTCAGCAGACGGTGTTTTTATGAAAATATCTTTGTCCAAAATGGCTTTCACAAACATAGTCAGCACAACGGGGCCGACACCTGCTTAATATCTTTAACACGATTTTTGATGGATAAAAGTTTTCTTGTATTTACTTTTTTAAATAATACATACGTATATACGTGCGTATGTTTAAATGTTTGACGTTTGACGAGTGACACACGTCTTCCTTTAAAATGCAATTAAAACATTTATTAATGCTTTTTTAAATAGAGAGCTTGCCATTCTTGATACATATATATCATACTTCCGCAACTTTATGTTACATAGGTACATATAATCTATCTCATATTTCTATACATAATTACATACTGTGACGAGCTGGTCTATGGGGCATCCTGAAAAAAAATCATGAAACAGGTATTTAGGTTTAAAAGCGTAAAAACGCCAAACAATGTGAAAATAGTACAAGAGGGAAAAGGATCAAGTGGAGAAATTAAGAAAAAGGCATCTCTTGATCGGGCGACTAAAAGTTGCTGATGGCTTGCACAATCTGTCGAAATATCAACTGTTCTTTTTTATCTTACCTTGTATATGTATATATTAAGAAAAAGGCATCTCCTTCAGGCATCGTGCAACTGAAAGTTGCTGATGAATTGCGCCATCTATCGGAATAAATATCAATGACGATCATCAACTTTCATTTGCACGATGAGAAGATGCCTTTTTCTTAATTTATGAACCTTATTCCAGTGCAATGTCACATTTGTACTATTTTTTCATATATATAAATATATGGAAATTTTGCCGCGGGAGGAAATCGATCTATAAAAGCATAGGACATTAAAACTGTATAACGGCAAAATGCACTTTTAACTGATATGGCATATTCAAACATATATATATCAATCTTATTTGCATATGCACAATCTATTTGAATATTAGCTGGAATATTTTTAAGCTAGACTATATATATTATTGAAAGCTATCTTTATGTCTAGTGAAAAAAAAACAAGATTTTCTGAGTTGTCAGATAGATTTCTCTATTTTAAAATCGTATTACCTAATGGATCACGTGAGTACGACGTGCACGACGGGCTATGACGTCAGCAGTCACGTGAGAGCTTGATGGAAATTGAAATCCGCCCGAGTGAAAATTTTAAAAACTCGCATCTCTTTATATGTGTTTTTATACATTTACATATTATAAAAATAGAGAGAGTGTCTTCGCTGAAAATTACCCCTGTGTTGGGGTTCACTTGGTGACGTCAGCCAATATGTAAATTAGATGTTATTGGTCTGATGAAAGGAGCCATACTTCGATCTGTCACCACATCCAAAAGACATTTCTCTAGAGGTTAATACATTTAGTTGTCGCTAGGTTTTATTAAAACAAGGAAAAGGAGTTTTCGTAATTCAACCCCAGTTACATATAATAGCAGTATATATTTTACATGCTAGTTCTACGACATATATATATATATATAACTATATATGAAAAAACAATAGAAAAAATAAAAATAAAAGGCGCTCAGCCTTCTGAAAAGCACATATGGTTCTAGTCAGGATATGCCTTTTTTATTTTCAATAACTATATATAAATAACTATATATATTTTCCACCTTTGTAACAATTGATTAGAAGAATAAATATTATTGTATAAATTGTCTATTGTCTACGACATTTTCATATGCAAATTAAGCGGATCACGTAATCTCTCAAAATTAGATAATCCATCCTTCATCATGAGTTAAACATGAACCTTTCAACATTGAAATATATATTTTTCACTCATTTTTATAAACGTTTCTATTTATTTAATATTAATTTTCTCAGGGCACATACTTCTTACCAGTTGGTTTGACTTATTCTTTATCATCACTCTCTAGTAAAGTGTTTTACTACTTTATTTATTTCAACACACCAAACGCGATATCCCGGCTAGGGATAATTGCGTCGATTTACATTTTTTAAAACAGAAACAGTTATAAACATAATTGAGTTAAATAAATTTAAAATATTTGCAGAGTTTCTTTATTAAGGTATCGGGAGGCAATCAGGCCACTGGCTCCGCAAAGGCGTGTGCAACAGATACAATAGAGATTCAGAGAAATACATTTAAAAAAATCAAAAATAAAAATAGTTTCCAGTTGTAGAGGGTACAGTTTCAATGGGGGTTGGCATCATCTGAGTTGAATATGCTGGAACTGTTGGGGTAGATCTTCTGTTTATGCTATTATTGTCTTTGGAGATTAAAGATTCTAGAATGAGTCTATTGTATTTGGAGAATATGCTATGGAAGTGACATCTTGTAGGTTAAGTAGGTAACATATTATACAAGACTACTTACTACTAGACTACAAGACTAGTTACTACTAGATAGTACTTTTAGTACACTAGATGCACAGTTCTGATGCACAATTAAAGGGAGAGGTACCTCTTATAGTACATACTAACCTATGTAAATATAAAAATTTAAGTTCGTGGGACTCTATATTATAGGCGCTAAAATAGTTCATTCTAAACTCTATACAAAGCTTATATAAAAATTTTCACAAAAGTCTGTGCATTATTATTTAAAATAGTTTCCTATAACATAATGTACCTAAGCATACATATTCAGCTTAGAAAAAAAGATATTTTGCCTATGAGAATTGCAAAATTGAAAACGAAAGTGTAAAATAAAGCAATTGTAGATTAATCTAATAGATAATATGAATTCGTTAACTATCAAAACTTATTGAAATTAATTTACATCATTTTGGGCTTTCCCCCCAATAAAAATTGAAAACTAAAAAAAAATTAATGGACAGCTATATTTGAAAGGTCACTTTTTACACAAACACACTAATGACATATGTATATATGAAATTTCTATTTTTATAGGATAATTCTTTTTTAAGCGAGTTATTTTAGTTGGGGGGTTGCCACTAGAGGTTGCAACATCGACGTTCCGTACATTAAGGAAATGGTGTTTTTCCTCTCTAAGTAGGTATATCGTTACCTTTGTCATGTAACGACCTGGAGAAATATGATTGTCATTTAGGAGAAATAGCCGCTGTGAGATCCACACCCTTTCTGCGTTATGATATGCAACATGGTGTGCAAATAAGGTCTGCTGAGAGACACCAAACATAACCCGGGTTCCTGGAGCGTCGAATTGTCAGAACAGAGCGGAAATATGGTGTTATACTAAGTTTCTCGCGTGAGTTCGAATCCCACACTTTGCCAACTTAAAAAAAAAAAAAACTCATAATGTGGTTTATTTATAAGAATAACAATACACAAAATGTTTTATACATTCCTTTCAAATGAAATTTATTTATCGTTTTCAAATATAATTACATTAATAATAATTAGATATGTTTGTGCCAATCACAACAATTATGGTTTTCGAAACTATTTTAAAGGCGTAAGATTCTTTTTGAAATTAAACAATTTCTACTGCCCTTACTGCAATGGAAAAATTAAAGGGAGGTCCTGGCTCATCAGTGGTGAACCCTCCCAGCGGTTTCGCTAGTTTAATGGAGGGTTCACCACTGATGAGCCAGGCCCTCCCTTTAATTTTTCCATTGCAGTAAGGGCAGTAGAAATTGTTTAATATCAAAAAGAATCTTACGCCATTAAAATAGTTTCGAATTTTGATAACAGATGGCGCGCTAGTGCATCAAATTATGGTTTTATTTTTGTTGTGAGGAGATGATATAACCAACTTTATTGTTTAAAACAGGCCAATGAGAACAGTTGAGCAATATGTAAATAGGAGCCATATTTTGAATTTAAATACACCCTAGTGTTATCAATATTTCGAGAGGCAAACCACCTTTATCTATTAAAAATATGTTTGAAAATATGAAGTGCGTTTCTCTCCGTTAGCTGCACAAGACAAAGACGTCCATATTTGCTGCAAGTGTTTAATAAAGAGAAAGTGTTTACCTCTTTCCTAACTATACATTTTTCCCTATAAAAAGTGTATTTCAATTTAAAATATACCATCTTATAGATTAATGTATTTATTCGCTTTTAAGAAATCATTCTATAAGAAGATATTGTTACGACGACGTGACCAAAACCGTTCACCACCTGTGAACCGGGTGGTAGACTGACCAATCAGGAAGAAGCCCATCTGTCAGCAGTTAAGTCTTACTTCCTCTTCGTTGACGATGTTGTCGGGAGTAATTCCCTGTCTGTGATGACGTAATCATATTCTGTAATTACTCAGCCGATGGTAAAAAAAAAGAATAAAAATACCTTGCACGCGCGGGGATATCGGTTAAAGAAAGTCCTCTTTGGCCAATTGACCATGCTGATACTATTGATACACCGACACCTAAAGTTTATCCTTTTTGTAGCCTTGTTGCCATTTAGATTTGAGTTTACAAAGGGAATTATCAATCCAAAGGTACACAATGTAGAGCTAGAACTCTTTACCATTTTGCAGGCTGTAAGATAAAAGAGAGAATATGGGTTATTTTCCTTACCATAGTCAAAAAGAAAGGATTGTCATATCTAGCCGTGACTATCTCTAACGTAAATCGTAGTTCCCAAATGAACAAAGAGAAAAATAAGACTTTACTTGTGAATAGCTTTCCTTTATTGGACTCCAAACCACAAGCACGCCTTCGGGACACAGTTCTTTATCAGTTCCTAATAGAATCCTTAGATTTCCTTACAAACTCGCGTACAGCTATCAATTCTTACTTCCTCTATTTAACGACGTTTTCGGGAGTAATTCCCTGTCTGTGACGACGTAATCATATTCTCTAATTACTCAACCGATGGTAAAAAAATATTTAAAAGACCTTGCACGCGCGAGGATAGCGGTTAAAGAAAGTCTTCTTTGGCCAATTAAAAATGCTGATACTACTGACACACCAACACCTGAAGTTTATCCTTTTTGTGTCCTTGTTGCCACAGGTGTTGTGTCCAGCGCTACTGTACGCCACCATCTTCGGTCACGTGACCACCATCATCCAGCAGATGACGTCAGCTACCGCCAAGTACCACGAGATGCTCAACAATGTGCGGGAGTTCATGAAGCTCCACGAGGTCCCCAAGGCTCTCAGTGAGCGGGTCATGGACTACGTGGTTTCGACGTGGGCCATGAGTAAAGGCATCGACACCACCAAGGTAGGTGGGCAGTTGTCATACAGTTGTACATTTGAATGGCCCTCTGGAAGCCTGATTACAGTTTGTGGGCATATTTAGAGGAGAAGGTGTGCTCTAAAAGATATCATAATTATGATCAATTGAAATCAGCATTGGTGAGAGCAATGAAAGAAATACCCTTAGAAAAGGTGCGTGCCGCCATAGATCAGTGGCCCGAACGTTTGAGACCCTGTGTCAAAAATAAGGGAGGACATTTTGAATGATTGTATATATTTCAAATCTATGTCCTATTGGCTAATAAAATATATATTTATATTCCATTAGTTTTTTTTCTTAATCATTTAATTTATATTTTTTTTTGTAACAGAATTTATGGCTAGACTGTGTACATACGGCCAGCGATAAATTCAGTGTAAATATGTTTGTTTGGGGGGCAGTATATACCGAGAATTAATATTTTCATAGAAGACGTTATTATATTATCATAAAATTGAAAACATGACTTATAACAAAAAAATCCCAAACTCACAATTTAAGTTTTGTATTATTTGAGGTATATAGCTGCATTTAGGCTTAAGCTACTAAAACTACCTGTAAATTAGGTAATAAAAGCCAAAAAAAGACGAATGTGCTTGGCTTGAGGAAAACAACGTTTGAAAGCTTAGCGAATATTTAATAAACAATGCAATCGGTATTTTTACTCTTACTAGCCGAGTGACCCGGGCAACGCCCCGGGTTTACCCGAAGGACCCGCAGGTGAGAAACTATAGAAGAAAAATTTTAACAAATCAGAAAATGAAATTGCAAACAACAGAACTACACTACTTTAAGGACATGAGAGCACATGCACTGTATCACCATACGTGTACCATTTTCAAAGACCCTGCTTAGGATTAAAACTTCTCAGAAGCATAACAATAGTACCAACCTAGAGGTTAACTGGTGTGGATGCATTCCTCTGGGAGTGAGACTATTGAGAAATTCAGTAGGGAGTTATTTTGCTTCTCCGCATTCTAACACTCCAACTGTTAACACTGCGGAAACACTGACTCATGTTTGGTAAGCAATTTCAGGGAAGAAACTATCGACATTGGATTAAATAAATTATTAATTAAATTGCATTAAATAAAAATTATTAGATTTAAATAAATATTATTAGAGTGAAAAAAAAAAAGAAAGAAATTAACAAATTAGAAAATAAAATTTCGAAAAATACAACTATATTGCAGATAAGATAAGAGGACCTTATTAAAAAATACATAAACAAACTGTAATTCGACACTCGATAATTCGACACTTTCGATAATTCGACACTTTCGATAATTCGACCATTTTAAAAATCAAATTTACAAGGTTGATTGTTGTTTAAATACAACTTTGCTTTTGCATGCATAAACACAGGCTCTTGTAGCAAGAACCCAAATATTATTTATAGTCATAGCAAAAGCCAACTTTAGTGAAAACTGATGCCTCTTCAGAATGAATGGGAGACTGAAATCTGAAGGAGCAGAAGATATGGGTCATTTATACTTTCACCAATGCCTTTAGGATCTTTGCGATGGAACGCGTATGGTGTTTCAGCGCATGTGCTCTCATGTCCTTGAAGCACATATACTGACAGTGCCCAAAGTTGAACACACTGTATAGTGTCTGAAATATCTTTGGCCCCTTCGGATACCAACCTTCGCTTCATTCTAGAGAGGCGTTAGTTTTCACTAAGGTTGGCTTTTACTATGACTATAAATAAGGCTCAAGGCCAAACCTTGGCTACAAGAGCCTGTGTTTACACACGGACAACTTTATATGTGGCTTTTTCAAGTGTGCGAACATTGGATAGCATACATGTAAAGATGACCCATATCTTCTGCTCCTTCAGATTTCAGTCTTCCATTCATTCTGAAGAGGCATCAGTTTTCAATAAAGTTAGCTTTTGCTATGACTATAAATAATATTTGGGTTCTTGCTACAAGAGCCTGTGTTTATGCATGCAAAATCAAAGTTGTATTTAAACAACAATCAACCTTGTAAATTTGATTTTTAAAATGGTCGAATTATCGAAAGTGTCGAATTATCGAAAGTGTCGAATTATCGATAGTGTCGAATTACAGTTTGTTTATTTATTTTTTAATGAGGTCTTCTTATCTTATCTGCAATATAGTTGTATTTTTCGAAATTTTATTTTCTAATTTGTTAATTTTTTCTTTTTTTTTCACTCTAATAATATTTATTTAAATCTAATAATTTTTATTTAATGCAATTTAATTAATAATTTATTTAATCCAATGTCTATAGTTTCTTCCCTGAAATTGCTTACCAAACATGAGTCAGTGTTTCCACAGTGTTAACAGTTGGAGTGTTAGAATGCGGAGAAGCAAAATAACTCCCTACTGAATTTCTCAATAGTCTTACTCCCAGAGGAATGCATCCACACCAGTTAACCTCTAGGTTGGTACTATTGTTATGCTTCTGAGAAGTTTTAATCCTAAGCAGGGTCTTTGAAAATGGTACACGTATGGTGATACAGTGCATGTGCTCTCATGTCCTTAAAGAAGTGTAGTTCTGTTGTTTGCAATTTCATTTTCTGATTTGTTAAAATTTTTCTTCTATAGTTTCTCACCTGCGGGTCCTTCGGGTAATGTATATAAAAAAGCAAAGCCCAATTCTAAACCCAAATATTTTTTTTTATGAGAAGAACATCAACATATTGCATGATTACGGCAGTCCATAGCTTCCCTGACAAAAATTCACCAAGAAAGTTAAATATTCCAAAACTTTTCTGTGTGTAAATTGCTAAATATGTAAAAAACATGTATACAAAAAAGCAAAGCCCAATTCCAAACCCAAATATTTT
The DNA here is from genome assembly GCA_030710605.1 of Cordylochernes scorpioides. Lineage (NCBI taxonomy): Eukaryota > Metazoa > Arthropoda > Arachnida > Pseudoscorpiones > Chernetidae > Cordylochernes > Cordylochernes scorpioides. The sequence continues at coordinate 20,713,960 of CP092874.1, forward strand.
TTTTATGAGAAGAACATCAACATAATGCATGATTACGGCAGTCCATAGCTTCCCTGACAAAAATTCACCAAAAAAGTTAAATATTCCAAAAATATTTCTGTGTATATATTGCTAAATGTGTAAATAACATGTATATAAAAAAGCAAAGCTTAATTTTAAATTTCATTATCCTTTCCACAGGAAAAGCATCAAAATACTGCATAAGTACGGCACTTTTGCAGCCGCATGATTACGGCAGTCCATAGCTTCCCTGACAAAAATTCACCAAGAAAGTTAAATATTCCAAAATTTTTCTGTGTGTAAATTGCTAAATATGTAAAAAACATGTATACAAAAAAGCAAAGCCCAATTCCAAACCCAAATATTTTTTTTATGAGAAGAACATCAACATAATGCATGATTACGGCAGTCCATAGCTTCCCTGACAAAAATTCACCAAAAAAGTTAAATATTCCAAAAATATTTCTGTGTATATATTGCTAAATGTGTAAATAACATGTATATAAAAAAGCAAAGCTTAATTTTAAATTTCATTATCCTTTCCACAGGAAAAGCATCAATATACTGCATAAGTACGGCACTTTTGCAGCCGCATGATTACGGCAGTCCATAGCTTCCCTGACAAAAATTCACCAAGAAAGTTAAATATTCAAAAAATTTTCTGTGTGTAAATTGCTAAATATGTAAAAAACATGTATACAAAAAAGCAAAGCCCAATTCCAAACCCAAATATTTTTTTATGAGAAGAACATCAACATAATGCATGATTACGGCAGTCCATAGCTTCCCTGACAAAAATTCACCAAAAAAGTTAAATATTCCAAAAATATTTCTGTGTATATATTGCTAAATGTGTAAATAACATGTATATAAAAAAGCAAAGCTTAATTTTAAATTTCATTATCCTTTCCACAGGAAAAGCATCAAAATACTGCATAAGTACGGCACTTTTGCAGCCGCATGATTACGGCAGTCCATAGCTTCCCTGACAAAAATTCACCAAGAAAGTTAAATATTCAAAAAATTTCTGTGTGTAAATTGCTAAATATGTAAAAAACATGTATACAAAAAAGCAAAGCCCAATTCCAAACCCAAATATTTTTTTTATGAGAAGAACATCAACATAATGCATGATTACGGCAGTCCATAGCTTCCCTGACAAAAATTCACCAAAAAAGTTAAATATTCCAAAAATATTTCTGTGTATATATTGCTAAATGTGTAAATAACATGTATATAAAAAAGCAAAGCTTAATTTTAAATTTCATTATCCTTTCCACAGGAAAAGCATCAAAATACTGCATAAGTACGGCACTTTGGCAGCCGCATGATTACGGCAGTCCATAGCTTCCCTGACAAAAATTCACCAAGAAAGTTAAATATTCAAAAAAATTTTCTGTGTGTAAATTGCTAAATATGTAAAAAACATGTATACAAAAAAGCAAAGCCCAATTCCAAACCCAAATATTTTTTTTATGAGAAGAACATCAACATAATGCATGATTACGGCAGTCCATAGCTTCCCTGACAAAAATTCACCAAAAAAGTTAAATATTCCAAAAATATTTCTGTGTATATATTGCTAAATGTGTAAATAACATGTATATAAAAAAGCAAAGCTTAATTTTAAATTTCATTATCCTTTCCACAGGAAAAGCATCAAAATACTGCATAAGTACGGCACTTTTGCAGCCGCATGATTACGGCAGTCCATAGCTTCCCTGACAAAAATTCACCAAGAAAGTTAAATATTCAAAAAATTTTCTGTGTGTAAATTGCTAAATATGTAAAAAACATGTATACAAAAAAGCAAAGCCCAATTCCAAACCCAAATATTTTTTTTATGAGAAGAACATCAACATAATGCATGATTACGGCAGTCCATAGCTTCCCTGACAAAAATTCACCAAAAAAGTTAAATATTCCAAAAATATTTCTGTGTATATATTGCTAAATGTGTAAATAACATGTATATAAAAAAGCAAAGCTTAATTTTAAATTTCATTATCCTTTCCACAGGAAAAGCATCAAAATACTGCATAAGTACGGCACTTTTGCAGCCGCATGATTACGGCAGTCCATAGCTTCCCTGACAAAAATTCACCAAGAAAGTTAAATATTCAAAAAATTTTCTGTGTGTAAATTGCTAAATATGTAAAAAACATGTATACAAAAAAGCAAAGCCCAATTCCAAACCCAAATATTTTTTTTATGAGAAGAACATCAACATAATGCATGATTACGGCAGTCCATAGCTTCCCTGACAAAAATTCACCAAAAAAGTTAAATATTCCAAAAATATTTCTGTGTATATATTGCTAAATGTGTAAATAACATGTATATAAAAAAGCAAAGCTTAATTTTAAATTTCATTATCCTTTCCACAGGAAAAGCATCAAAATACTGCATAAGTACGGCACTTTTGCAGCCGCATGATTACGGCAGTCCATAGCTTCCCTGACAAAAATTCACCAAGAAAGTTAAATATTCAAAAAATTTTCTGTGTGTAAATTGCTAAATATGTAAAAAACATGTATACAAAAAAGCAAAGCCCAATTCCAAACCCAAATATTTTTTTTATGAGAAGAACATCAACATAATGCATGATTACGGCAGTCCATAGCTTCCCTGACAAAAATTCACCAAAAAAGTTAAATATTCCAAAAATATTTCTGTGTATATATTGCTAAATGTGTAAATAACATGTATATAAAAAAGCAAAGCTTAATTTTAAATTTCATTATCCTTTTCACAGGAAAAGCATCAAAATACTGCATAAGTACGGCACTTTTGTAGCCCCCCTGACAAAAATTCACTAAAAGAGGTAAGTATTCAAAAAAATATTTTGGTATATATATTGCTAAATGTGTAACAAACATGTATATAAAAAAGCAAAGCTTAATTCTAAGTTCTAATATTTTTTTTATAAGAAAAGCTACAAAAGCAAATAGGGAGAAGTGAAGCCATTTAGCCATTTTCAAAATCTGATTGTGAAAGAGTAAAAAAATGAGTAAATAAGAGCAAATATAAAGAAAAAGTATTGCTAAATGTGTAATAAACATGTATATAAAAAAGCAAAGCTTAATTCTAAGTTTTAATATAAAGAAGAAATAAGACACAAAAATGGAGCTAAATTCAAATGAAAAACTATAACAAATTAATAAAAAAAAATAAGACCTAATTCAAATGCCACCATCATCAGACAAAAGAAAAAATGAGATTTTATTCTTTAGTTCATTTATTCTTCTGTCTGATGCTGTTGCTGAAACGTCACACACTATTGAAGACACTATAAAAGATAGATTAAAAGTAATAATTCAATCTACAAATCGAAAAATAATTAAACCTGGTGAGTTCCCAGAAAAGGTTAACTTTGGTAGGCGGCGCTGTACGTTGACACCGCCGTACCTTCGAGCCGTTTTACACGAGTTAAAGCGAAGATTTTGGACATAGTGATTTTTACATTTCGATCTTTTATATTAATATATATACTTACTATTTCGAATTATTTTTCTAAAAACGAACATTATTTTTTTTAATTATCTGAAACTAACCTAATTCAACTTATCTAAAACTAACCTTATTTAGCGATTAAACTAACATAATTTAACCTATTTGAATCTAACCTCATATACACTTTTACACTACCTTTTCATTTCAAAATTAAATTAAAATAAGTTTATATTAAATAATAACATTTTTAAAAATCGACTTTCTGGTTCACACTTTTGTATCTAATCAATTATGTATTTCTTTATTTCTCTCTATAAAAGTTACGCAATTGTAAACAAAAGAATTGATGATGATAAATGCAAAAAATCTACGATTGTAAAATAGATTAAATTAAAAAATAAAAATAACTGTTAACATTAGGAAAATAAAAACAGGCCTATGACACGAAGAAAAAAATAACGAAAATTTTGGTATATAGATTGTTATGTGTAGTTCAGAATCTTCGGAGGAGATAGCTCAGGACTTTACAATGGAAAACTCTGTTACGGTATTATCTATATAGATTCTGCATCATGCTGTAAAAAATATTTGCATATCCCCACCCCTCCTTTTTTTAAACGCACACACATAGATACAAAAAGATATATTTTAAATATTTTATGCATTTCTTTTCTGTATTTTCATTTTTATCGAAAGTTCTATATAAATAGGTTTCTTGCTTAAATTTGCGTTTTTTTATATAAAAAACTCTAAGAGAGAAAAGAAGTATTTTTTATTTAAAGTTGACACGCAGAAAAAGTTTATTTACATATCCTATAAATAAGTATGCATATATGTAAATATATATAGCAAAAATAATTTATTAGATCTTGGCAACTTGTCCCAGATGTAGGAACGTCTATAAAAAAAATCCCGCCGAGCAATAAAAACGTTGATAGAATATTTGTCCCCAATAATTATATTTGACCAAATAATTGGATGTTATGTCCGGCGGAATATCCGCGGTTATGATTGGTCGAGCTTCTGTTCAAGACATTTGGGATAATTATCTCCAACTGCCATCCCTATAAGATTATAAATACATAATCTGAGCTGTGGACAATATTTACATATATTCTATGTTGTTCTCTAGATAAACTATTCCCATTTTTTATCTAGAATCTGTGAAAAAAAAACAGTTTTTATAAAGTAAATTGTAGTTCTAAAATATATATAGATTAAGTGACAAAAATATTTATCAAAATATTATCTATAATAAATAATAAAAAATAATATTTTGCTTTTTCGTGTTTTTCACATTTTATATTTTATCTTTTTGCATATGTCATATATATTCTATACATATATTAAATATGGTATATATAAAATGTAAGACAAATTTTAAAAAACGTTCACAAAGATCAAGTTTCTTCATCAAATATCTAATAAAGAAACTTAGGTTTTTTCACTTTTATAATCGTTCGTATATACATAACCTATGATTACATTATGCAAATTAATTAATAATTGCATACAAACACCGTCACAAAATTACACTGATGGACAAAACTTAAGGAAGTTGTACCTTCTAGCATGTATATCGGGATTGACACAATAACTCTGAAAGATATTACAGTGACCTTTATTGAATATAAACAAGATAACCAAGTGTAAACAAAATTGCCTCTGTCTCCTTAAAAAAAAAAAAAAAAGAGACAGGCGACAACAAAGACTTTCCACTTCCTTAAGTTTTGTCTCCATGAGTGTATATCTGATATAAGAATACCAATATCCAAATTAAGATTACCAATCTAGGCCTTACCTTTCCACGTTGACTAAGGCAATCTTCAGCCCTTCTTGTATTCTTGTATCTTGGCTCTGGGTACAGCGGTCAGTCCCATAAAGCTACACACACCGTCGACACTAAATTCTTATAAACTGACATCTTAGGACCTTCTAATCTTTTCCTTGTTAACACCTCGCTCCAGATTTCCTCTCTGCATCCTTTATCACATCCCCATTATCACAACACCATAAAAACATTTACTGACCGAACTATCTTTAATTTTAAGAACTATGAATGCCGACCAGGCAAGCCTCTATCTTTACAAACACCATTTATGTTATTAAAAAAAAATTGCAATGTTGCACGTTTTTGCATATTCGTGTTTGGGATTTTGAAAACCTGTAACGTTAAGTAATATATGTACCTTTAAATGGGATACACATAGTGGGAACAGTAAAAGGTTGATGTATACCATTGAAATTTATCAAGCTTTCATACATTATCTCTTCCTAAATTGGAAACTAATCTAAAACGACCAAGACACTTGAGATATTTGCGACTATCTTACCTCTTTTTATATGAGAAATGGTGTTTGTGGTGTCTTGTCCATGTAGCAGATCAGATCGGTCCGTGTAAATGGTGTTTGTAAAACTTTAAATATTATATATCACAACTTTCAACATTAAAAAAACGTTTTTGCTAAATATATTTGTCCGAAAATCTATAATTGATTATTTGCTGTCCAAAAAAGAATAGAGTTTTTATAAGATAGTTTTCAGAATAACTATATCTCTTCCCTTATGGCATTAATATAGGGGTGTTAAGAAACATACACTTCGCTTCTTTTTACCCATTATCGCATCTAGATTTTTTAAACGTGAGTATATAGCGTGGCTTTTATTGAGAAACGTTGGTCAACAATTTCGGAGCAGTTCTCTCCTGAGCTAGCTACAAGTTTTGACACTCATCCAAAACGACACCTGTCCTCAAGGCTGAGAGAACAAACTTCTAACCGTCCTTCCATTTATCCGACCTTCAACTTTCTTCACCCCAGCTTTATCTTATAATAACGGGAGAAAGAAAATATACCTCAATTACATATTTCCGCAACTTTTTTTCTTCTTTCATTCTAACACTACTTTCGTATAAGATTATAAATACATAACCTTCTGGAATATTTACATATAACCATTCTTTTAGGTTGGCATCATACTATTTGTTTCAAATTTTATTTGGAATCTATGAAGATCTAGCTTTTTATTTGGAAAAATGTTATTTCGAAATATGTATAAGTAAAAAATATATATTTTTAAAAATACATTGTGATTATCGAATAAATCGGGTCTATTAAAAAGTTTTACAATTCCATCACGTTTTAATTTGTACATTTTCGATTATTTTAACTGCGCGAGTATATTTCAATTTAAAGTTGTTTATAGATTTGTTTAAAAATCAAACGTAACTCGCAACATTTGTCATTTATGATGCTAAAATAATACATTAAATCCTGTTCAGTTAACGCATATAAAATACATATTAAGAAAAAGGCATTTCCTTATCGTGCAACTGAATGTTGCTGATGGCTTGCGCCATCTATCAGAATAAATATCAACAATTCTCGTTGATTAATCAAGAATGGGTATTTGGCCAATTCTGGAATAATTAAAAATCAACGAGAATTGTTGATATTTATTCTGATAGATGGCGCAAGCCATCAGCAACTCTCAGTTGCACGATAAGAAGATGCCTTTTTCTTAATTGATGCACCTTATCCCAGTACAATGTCACATTTGTACTATTTTTTCACAAAATACATATTGTTAGCGATATATTGTAGATTAAACTCAATTGTAAATATTTGTTTATCCACAGAACTTATTTACATCCTTTATGAAATTGACATAAAATTGATAAAGGTTTGTGAATAAAATGGTGAAAAGTTAAACAAATTTCAAACACAGTTCATAATATAAGATTATATAAGCTCTTTAAAAATAGACATGTACGCGCAGAATTATTTTAAAACATTTTTTTTTGTTTGATATTTTATGTGTAAATATATATATTATATTATATATAGAGAGTTGAAAAAATCAATTTTAAAAAATAGATTAAACAATCAGATATTTTATCTAGTATAAATAAATATTTAAATGTACTCTCTGTCTCTAAGAGACTTTTCGCCCACATGGATACAACTTGTAATCTAACACATCATATTTATAGCTTCCTTATTTACATATCCATCACTATTGAAAAAGGCATATCCTGACCAGGAGGACATGTGCTTTACAGAAGGCAGAGCGCCATCTGGTGGAACAGAAATCAACTAATCATTGATTTAACCTGTTCCCTGATATTTGGCCAACCCAATTTCTTGATAAATCAAGAAAAGCCATCCACGAACGCGTTTCGCGCTTTTTGGCGCTCGTCAGTGTGGAGTAGGCTGAACCACATCTTGATTTCAACACCTGATCTTTTTAACTTTTTTTTTTCTTTCGTTTTTTAATATCCATCACTGTTGAAGAACAATTTCCTTCGAAAGGTTTTATAATAAAGAAACGTTTAAAGTTAGTAACCACGAACATTAGTCCTACACCAGAATCCATCTCTTATATCAGAATAGCAAATATATCAACACAATATTTTCCACTTATTTATTTTACATTTAGTGTGTGGGTAACAGATTAAAATATAGTGTTGAGAAAAAACGATTATTTTAAAAATGTTTTCTCTATATGTGTGTACGCGTTGTGTTGTTGTGGAGCCACAAGGTAGCATCAGGTATTGGCAACATTTCGTAGAACTCATCCAGAAATTAGATTAGGAATAATTGGATTATGGTGGGTGGGTTCAATACTGGGTGGTGTGGGCAATGTTGTCTGCCTTGACATGGCCATTCTTCATCGGGATTTCCTGGAGATATCCTATATATATACCTGGCTATATGTATATAAGTATGTATTCTTTGTGAACTCATATGGATATATATTTATATACGGTTCTTAATTACATCACGGAATTTACATAATAATCTAGGTTTAGTTTATATTTTAACCGCTAGTTGGCAGCAGGCATCTTTGTTTGCCTTATTAGAATAAATATATATTTGTGTTATCATTTTAACACGCCTTGTTCATTTTTTTCATATTTGCATATAAATAACTATAAAAATATCCTAAAAGTAGATTTAAAATTATTATCAAAAATATCTTTATTAATTACTTTATTTATAAATAAACAAGCTTATATATATCTCAATAATAAAACTTTACCTCACGTTTTGTTTCAATTTGCATATATAGCTATGCAAATTGAAGCAAAGTGAGATAGAGAGATATTTACACTACACTTTATCACAGCGTGCATATAAGTTTATATAAGGTTAAATACAATATTGAATATAAATATGAATGAATATTATTATATATATTGATAAACATATTTGCATATATATAAAGACTTCGTTGGTGTGTGTCCACAACGGCGGGAAAGACTCCACCAACGAGAGAGGTTTGTGATCTCTCTTGTGATCTAAATACTTGAGATAAAATTATTTAAGAAATTGAGATTCGCAGAGAGAATGTTTATTTTCAACTAGAAAAATTAAATATATATATTTAGAATAATATTTTATAAAGTGTTTTTAGGTTTTTAATAATTATCTTCTAATTAGAATATATAAAGCTATTTTTATAAAACACATTACATGAGTATTTTAGTAAACAATTTAATTTTTGAAAAGTGTAAAATTAAATGTAAAAGATAGTTGAACAGCGCGATATGAAATATATAATTAATACTAAAAATAAAGAAGGCATCTCCTGACCACGAGAACATGTGCTTTTTAGATGGCAGAGCGCCATCTAGTGGAGCAAAAATAAACTAAACGTTTATTTAGCTTGCTCCGTGATATTTGGCCAACCCAATTTATTGAAAAATCAAGAAAAGCCATCCACGAACGCGTTTCGCGCTCGTCAGCGTGGAGAAGGCTGTAACAGCCTGTTATTTATCAAGAAATTGGGTTGGCCAAATATCTCGGAGCAAGCTTTTTATTTATTTATTTATTTCAATTCAAAACGCTATGTCCCCCTAGGGACACTTGCGCTAAATGTACATACAAATATAACAAAGAAAATATTCAACATGGAAAGATACACAGAAAGCGACTTAGAAAGATTCATAAATATTATTTACATATAGAGATATTCTTTGAATTTTATTTACAGTTACATCATTAAATTTAAAAATATATACATATATACACACATATACACGCATACACCTATATATTGTTTACAACCATATAATATGTCCAATATTTCCTTGAGATCGTTACATCAAAGACCATTTTTCTTAATGAAATCCAAAATATATTTACAAAGGAAATAAAATTTTATATATGTGTCCATACTTGAAATTAAATCACTAGGGCCTAAAGCTATTAAACCGTTGTTGACTCTGTAATCTTGAAAGACAGGGCACTCTAGCAAGAGATGTATTGAAGTTTGTTCCCCCAATCCACAGAAACATGTCGAATCTTGCACAGCCTGAATTTTCTTAAGAAAAAACCTGAAATTTCCATGATCTGTGATAAATTGTGAATTATAGTAGTTTGGTCGAAAATATTTCGTAATATCATAAGGAAAGAAACTTTGAAATGTTTGATTAGTATTCTAATAATAATAAATATTCTCGGAGCAAACTAAATAAACGTTTAGTTTATTTTTGCTCCACTAGATGGCGCTCTGCCATCTAAAAAGCACATGTTCTCGTGGTCAGGATATGCCTTCTTTATTTTTAATATCAACACCTGACCCACTTATATTTTATTTTTTCTATTGTTTTTTCATAATTAATACTATATATAAAGTAATTATATATACAAGGGTGCATAGGTGCTAAGTGTGAATACTTTGAGAAACTCTGAAAATTTTGAAAGTTGCAGCTTCAATAAAATTTGTGATTGCAAAAACTTTTGGAGTGAACCTTGTATATATATGGTTGTGTATTAGCATCTTCGTTAGTTTTTGTGCATTTTCGGAATCCAATGAGTATTATCGGCGTTTGAAAAACAGTAAAAAGGTACTTTGTAAAGTAACGAACTTTGCCCGTAGTGTGTTCAACGTTAGAGAAAGGTTTCCAGGGATATCCCAGCTAGAGCCAACCAAATAAAGACCTAATAGAGGAGGAAATCCTTAGGAAAAATTTCTGATATATCAAATAACTCAAGAGTCAGCCAACCAAAAACTCGGAGAAACCTTTTTCAATAAAAAAAAGGCGTTAGCGCTGGAAAATAGTTTTTAAAAATCGGTGTTTGGGAAAATTTGAAAGATATTATATTTAAATCAATTTTTATCTACAAAAATATTTATCCATATTTATTATATGGCTATATATGAAGATACATTTTTAAAAACTCTAGTTCAATATAATTCTGTTTTCTAAGTTTGAGTATAATAAGAAAGAAAAAAAAACAAGGAAACACACTCGATCAAAAGTTTTAAAATTGACTAACCGATGGCACCAATTCTATAAAGCTGATGTAAACATAAAGATTGAAGGGAAAGATGAAAAAGATGTGGGAGCTAAAGATTTTATATCATCGATATACAGGGTGTACCAGGTAAATTGGGAATTTCAACAATGGTATTTTAACTGAAATTTTTTGCAAGTAAAAATTAAAATATCCGAATAAAATTTGACACAGTAGTAGATAAAAGGATATAGTTTTTATTTATTCAATGTAGTTTCCATTATTAGCTACAACAGTCTCGAGGCGAGTGCGGAATGAAGCACAGGCCTTGGCGACGATGACCTTGTCCATTTGGGTCATCACCGTGTGAACTGCTTTCTTGACAGACTGGATGGTGGTATGAGGAGCTTTGTTGACATCTCTCTCAACAACGCCCCATACATAGTAGTCGAGGGGATTGCAATCTGGAGAATTAGGGGGGCCAAATATCAGGACCCCAGTGACTAGGGACGTTAAGTGTCAGCCACGATTGTGTCTTTTTTGCCTTATGGGCTGGAGCTGAGTCCTGTTGGAAGACATACTTCCTTCCTGCGGCCACCATGTCCATCCAAGGCTTCACAACGGTCTCCAGAACATTGATGTAGGTGTCAGCGTTCATCCTAAGGCCCTTCTCAAAGAAATGGGGAGGCATGACATCACCTTCACTGCTGATAACGCCAAGGACCATTACGGAGGCAGGAAATTTCGTGTGCATCACGACAGGTATCTCTGAGGGGTCTTTACAGATCCAGCGATCATTCCTAGGATTTACCTTTTGGTCCACGTCAAAGTTCTTTTCGTCAGAGAAGAACCTTAGCATGCCAAAAGAGTCGTGTTTCAGGTTGTTGAGGAGGGCAGCAGCCTTTCCTTTTCTGTTATTCTTCATATTCTCAGTCAGCAACTGACCTTTCCGAAGGGCATAAGACTTGAGACCAAGGTCCTCATGGATAGTTCTGACAATTGTCATAGAGCCAACGTCCATTTCCTTGGCTATGGCCCTCATGCTCTTCCCAGGGTTTCCATCAATCTTCTCCTTGACATTTTTGACAAATTCTTCGCCTCTTACCCTGTCCGATCGACGCGAGTGCTTTTTCCTTGTAGCTATCCCCTCTTTGTTACTGTCGGCCTCATCAAACTGCTTTTTGACACGATAAATAGTGGTTTTGGGCAACTTAAGAAAATCCACTATCTCTTTGGGGCTCCTTCCGGCGCGCAGAGCAACGATGATGGCAGCTCGATTTTCAAATTCTCGGTTACTCTTCATCACTACACTGCGCACACATGTACTGTTGCATTTTACATGGATATGGCTACGTAATGAAAAAAAAAAACAAGTTTTTAATCTCAAGTAGTTTTTGTTTTATGGACTGTCAAAGTTAGTCCCAATTTACCTGGTACACCCTGTATTTTAGCGGGCATTACAACGCCCGCGCGTGCACACGCCAATATCATTTTTCTTTATTTTTACAAATAGTATATATTTGTGTTGTAATAGATGTAAATCTCCTGAAATTAATTAAATACTGGAATAGGTTTCTAGAGATGTGAGTTTCTTTTCATTTTCTATGGCAATCTCAAGCTTTCGGACATCATCGCCCTTCTACAGGAGTAACGCGAGAAATACGTTGTGTCGCTGAAGACCCACTGGTGATTCTCCACCAAACTCTGCAGCGCTGGCGCCATATTCATTGTACATTAATATATACAGTTATCAGCGTCATAATCAAGCAACAATTCTTAATTCTGTCACCGTTTGCTTTGTGAATGGAATAAATACCCAAATATGGCCTTTTCTCATAACCATCGGTGGTTCAGTGGTAGAATGCTCGCCTGCCACGCGGGCGGCCCGGGTTCGATTCCCGGCCGATGCATTTTTTTTTTTTTTTACAATTTTTAAAACTCATTTATATATTAAACAAGAATGACATCCACGGCGCCAATTTATAATTGTAACGAATAGTATTTGAATAAAAGCATTTAATCGGGTAAAACCCGGGCGTTGCCCGGGTCATTCGGCTAGTAGTGTATATAATGCATATTGTTGGCGCGCTGTTGGATCCTTTAATTTACATGTGCCATTTTAACTTACTGTCTACATCTTTTCTTATGGATTCAATTGTAACTTTTAACAACTTATTTATTTTTAATAACTTTCATGTATAATTATTTTTACATAATTTTGTTTTTCTATAATAATTTTACATACTTTTATATCGTCAAATTTGCATACTTTTGTTTTTAGATTATTTAAGATAATAATCTTTAGTTAGAAAGTGCTTTGCCTCCAAACTTTCAGTTTGTGAATAGACGTTAAAAAAAAACTTCTCGAATGTTTCTTCCCAGTACATCAGGTCACCAGCGCAACAATATTATCAGCTTTAAATAGTGTAGACTGTTGAAGTTACACCGCATGAGTTTCTTTTCAAAGAAAAATCAAAATTTATTTCAAGGTGAAATATTGACTATTTCTAACCTTTTTGGATGAGGTATGAAAGGGTGAATTGTGAAGAGTAATGATGAACGGAAAAATAAAAGTGTCCAGGGATGGGAATCGAACCCACAATGTTCCGCTTACCGGGCAGATGCCATGTCCACTAGGCTACCCTGGACGTATTTTTCCGTTCGTAAATAATACATAAAGTAACTTATAATACAATATAATGCACTGCGGCCTGTGATTGTAAAACAACACTTGAAGTTACACCGCATGAGTTTCTTTTCAACGAAAAATCAAAATTTATTTCAAGGTGAAATATTGACTATTTCTAACCTTTTTGGATGAGGTATGAAAGGGTGAATTATGAAGAGTAATGATGAACGGAAAAATAAAAGCGTCCAGGGATGGGAATCGAACCCACAATGAACCCACAAGATGTCAATAAAATTATTTTAATTGTCAATTGTCTACAGCAGTAACAAAAACGAACAATAAAGAAATACCGTTAGATTCTATACTTATTGTTCGTTTTTTGTTACTCCTGTAGAGAGGCAGAGATTCCTGAAAACTTGAGATTGCTATAAAATGAAAAAAAAACATCTCTTGAAACCTATTGTATTATTGAAATCACTTTGTTGTCATATTGGTTATGATTTTTCCCGTAGAAGTGTAAATCGTAAGCTTACAACACTTTAAAAAAATAAATTAAAAAGAAACTCACCAATCCCAATTTTACGTATTTAAAGTTAACGAAAAATTGCGCTACAAATACGTAAAAGAATGAAAATAAAACCTTTCGCAAAGATTTTATTTTTATTATATTTCACGCGAGCTTTTGGGCTAGAACCGCCCTTCTACAGGCAAAATGAACTATTTGCTTTTTCGAAAGACATTTATATACATATGTTACAAATGTATTGTAACATATGTATATAAATGTCTCTCGAAAAAGCAAATTGTTCATTTTGCCTGTAGAAGGGCGGTTCTAGCCCGAAAGCTCGCGTGAAATATAATAAAAAGAAATTCTTTGCGAAAGGTTTTATTTTCATTCTTTTACGTATTTAAGGAATTTCTTGGATAACTATTGTTCACACAGTATTATAAATTATATTACTGGTGACATCTTCAACTCAAAATTAAAATGAGATATTCTCAATAATTTGAAAAATAAAAACCTCAAAATTTCTTTCATAATAAGAATACGAAACCTTCAAATTGCCAAACACACAATACTTCAAGCATAAAAAAACGCATTCGATATAATATTTATTTTAGCATAGTACCGTACAAAGACCACATGTTAAAAAAAGATTCTGAAAGAGACAAAGATCTATCCAGAAAACCACAGTCACAGTCTCAGGTCATGGAACTCCCAGTTTACAGAAACAATTGTATTATGATGCATTAGCGAGCCATCTGTTATCAAAATTCAAAACCATTATAGCTCAAAGCTTATATCCATAGTTCATATAAAATACCCATTCAAAGAGTCTAGCATCCGTATCACTATAAAAGGAAGATCGAAAAAGGCAATATAACAGCGGTATGGTAGATTAAACTGGTGAAACCGCTGGGAGGGTTCACCACTGATGAGCCAGGCCCTATCATTAATTTTCCCATTGCAGAAAGGAAAGTAGAAATTGTTTATTTTTAAAAATAATCATACGCGTCTATAATAGTTTTGAATTTTGAGAAACAATTATACAAACAGCTATCTATGTATGGTTTATAATTTTATAGTGTTCTCTTATTGATATATTATTAAATTTTACATAACGAGTCGCCAACTTCTACCCACCATGATTATCATGGCCTGTACCACGTGTACTAGGGAGAATTTGAAAAAAAATATTTTTTACATATCTTTAGTATTAAGAAGCATCATCTGAAGTAGAAATGTTTTTGATATCATTTGTTTGTTGAAAGTTTGTTTGGAGAAATATATATGGCTATACAGCAACAATTTCCTCAGGGGAATGATATTTTAAAACTATATATATTATATAAATAAAAAAATAGATTTTCTGCTTGAATTTAGATCATGTTGAGGATTATGTAATGCAGTCGTGGTTAACAATCTTGAAATTATAATAAAAATAGTCTTGATCAGTAATTGATTTAATTGTACTAAACGAATATATAAAAAACTTAATTTGATTAAAGTACTGCCTGGCTTGAGGCGAGTATAACAAGGAAAACCAAAGATTATTTACATAATGTACAAATATTTGAGCCGGCCAATGGGTACAACAACAATGAGTTTTTTTATAGGAGAAGAGTGACCTCTGGCGGTAGATTTAGCAGAGTATTTGATTCTATGAAATTATAATTTTAAATAAAATAATATTTTAATATAACATATATATATCATACCGGGTAGGAGAGTGACAGTGAATCACTAAAATGTCTGGAACTGAATAAAAAATTGGTTGATGTATATTTTTTCTGAAGTAGAATGTTGTAGCTTGAAAATTATTACTGATGAACAAAGGAATTGAACAAACTACCTTATCTACACACTCTTTTTGTTTATTTAATAAAGGAAGAAAACTTGGTAAAATCAATTTATTATTTATTTTGTCAACTGAAACTCCCCCCGTGTTGAGGAGAATCTATATTGCTGCTTGGAGAAATAAAAAGAAACAGCTTGGTACAAATGGAGTTTCTAATGGAGAGAGAGAGGAAGTATAAACACAAAATTAATTAATTGCCATAATTAGTTCACCTGGAGTTGGTTAATGAGGTTAGCATTGTCCCCTACACAACTCTCAGAACCATCAACGTTTGGAATTAATTCTTCTTTTTTTTTCTAAATATTTATAAAAGATACAGTTTCGCAAATTATCCTTGAAATGTTTGGTGCGGTGGGAATTATCCAATTATCTTATATTGGCGACATCACTTCCTTGCCGTTATCTCTGGTAGAAAATAACTGGTAAAAAAAATCCAAACATTCCAAAGGGGATTTGAACCTGCGTGGTATTCCACGAAGGAAACCGACAACAAAAGGAAACAGACGTGACTTGGAGAGCGGCCATTTTGCTGTTCCCGGTGGCGCCATTCGGTGCTGTGCCGAATTAAAATTTATCCGACAACCCTGCTGATCTTAATGGTGCTGACGTTCTTTCTTTCACTGTTTATGGCGGCAGTTTTTCTACCGGACATCTCGTTATTCTTTCTGTTGGACATCCCCCCCTATTGAAAGTAACCAAAAAAAGATTGAAACTTTTTTCAAAATACGAAGTTGAACCTTTTTTTTATATATATAATATAGACATTATATACTTATTGAGTGTGTCCAAGATGTCACAAGCCTCACCCACAAAGAATATCATTTCCTGGTACTACACTCAAGAGTAGAAGGTAATATTTATTGGTCATTCCAAAAAAAAAGCCCACAGAATATATGATATAATGACAAAGAGAATTCATGATATCAGATCGGTAAAATTTAGTCAAGAGAGGAATTTATTATACAAATGATCTACAAGAAGATATTAATGTCGACATGTGGTGTATACTTACAGTACCAACTGTCAACCCCCCTTTATCCAGTATGATTATATAATGGCCTATTACTCTATGAGTATAAATGTGTAGTGCCCGTAATGTAAAGTTGAGAAGCAGCCATTTAATGATGAATGCCATAACTTAACCCCCATGATCATATCCGCGCGGCACTTTTCTGAGCGGTGGTTCCGTGTTGCAGGTTCTAAGCTACTGCCCCAAAGACATGACTGCGGACATCTGCGTCCATCTCAACCGCAAGGTGTTCAACGAACATCCTGCCTTCCGGCTAGCCAGCGACGCCTGTCTACGTGCCCTGGCTATGTACTTCAGCATGGACCACAGCGCTCCGGGTGATCTACTGTACCACACGGGAGAGTCCATCGACACCCTCTGCTTCGTGGTCACTGGATCCTTGGAGGTGATCCAGGACGATGAGGTGGTTGCCATTTTAGGTATGTAACTTCTTTGCCTCCCAGTCTCTCAGTAAGCAAGTATAGCTAAATATGAGATGAAAATTGAGATGTTTGATGTTACTTGTTTTGAAAGATTTGTTTAGCGTTTGTAATTTCGAAAAATATATAGCTTTCTTTCTTTCAAAATTCTAGCATGCATGTGTGTGACATTATGTTGTCACCTCAGGTCGCGGTGACGTCTTCGGCGATGCCTTCTGGAACGAGCCGACCATCGGGCAGTCATGCGCCAACGTGCGCGCGCTCACGTACTGCGACCTGCACGCGATAAAGCGCGACAAGCTCCTGGAAGTGCTCAATTTCTACCACGCCTTCGCTAACTCCTTCGCCCGCAACCTCATGCTGACCTACAACCTCAGGCATCGGGTAGGTAGCTCTGGTCCTGCATGGCTTGACATCTCGTTTTACAGTATCATGTCCACGTTTTGACGTCTTCGTGCACGTGTGTGTTAGCAATGCTTCGCGTGTTTGTAAGCGCTTTTGCTTGTAGACTCCGTACCTACGTGCGCGTGTATGTTTTAGCGATTGTGTGTGCAGCTCATCTTCCGCAAGGTGGCGGATGTTAAACGCGAGAGGGAGCTGGCAGAGAAGAAGAAGGTCGAGCCGCCCCCAGAAATCTCCCAGGACCACCTGGTGCGCAAGCTTTTCTCGAAGTTCAGGAAGAACGGGAGCGCCGAGGGTTCGCGCCCCGGCAGCTCCAACCAGATTCTTCCCGGAGACTTGGAGAAGGGTGAGCACCAGATGGCCAATCACTCGCCGCCCAACGAGGACGCCGGGGGAGGCGGTGGGGGCCTCTTCAGCCGACTTCCCAGATGGGCCTCGTCTTTGGGCAGCAGCGCCACCAGCGTCGATATCGAGGACGAATCACGGCCCTTTGAACCCGACCTCGGCAAAAAACAAGAAGACAACATCAACTTCATGAAGGAAAAAGTCGTTCTCTCAGGTCCCAACGCCAATAACTCCAGAGGGTTTTCCAAGTGGGGCAAACATCTACCTAAAACCATCGAGGAAGTCCCTGCTGAGATAGAAGTCAAACAAGAGCTACCTTTACTATCATCACCCACTGCACTTAGCCATCGTCATCACCATTCCTCCCAGAAGGGCGAAGTCCTCCATCTACGGGGAACAGTGGAAAGCGGTTCACTCGGTCGTTACGGCGAGATCCTTCCCTCTTCGCCTAGCGTCCAAGACTGCCAGCAGATATTTGCCAGCCTCATGGACATGAGGGTTGACCTCAAGCTAGAGATGCAAAGGATAGGCAACAAAGTGACACGTATCGATGACCACATCAGCGAACTCTTGCGGCAGATGTGTTCTCAGGATTCTCCACGGCAGCAAGGCACCGTGGCCGAACATTGCCGCCATACTTGCCGCAAAGGCAGTACGAAGCGGGAGAAATCGCTCGAAGAGCGACACGGCTCGCTCAAGAAGCGAGGAAACGGCCATTCCAAATCTTCCGGTGGAGCAACCACTAAACCTAATCATGGGAGTCCGCCCGGACAAACTTCCCCCACGGATTCTGCGGCCGTCAGGGAAATGCTGGAAAATGAAATCGAAGACCAGGACAAGAACACCTCCTCCGATGTCCTTCAAGAGCATTAATTGGTAGCTTAGGTTAAGTTAAATTGTAAAATCACACTTCCTCGAACTAAATATTTTATATATATTTAATTGTTCTCCCTTTCTTTCTATTCCCTATCTTTAATTCCCCAAAAACTTTTAATATATTTTTACGAATGTTTTTCTTTTTCTAAAAAAAAAAATTGCTAAAATATTTGGATTTTTCTTACTCGCTAAAAATCATGGAAAAATTATCATTCAAAACAATTTTATTAAATCATTGAATTAACAGTGTGACCAGACTCTTTTTGTTTATATTTTTTCTCTTTTAGAATTTTAATAATTGATAAAAAAGCATATGTCTTCTCTTGATTCATTTCTTTTTCTAACAAAAGTTTGATTCAGTGATTTTATTTACTTGTCTCTTTTTGATTTTTTTTTGTTTTTAATTCAACAAAGTTATAAATTACGGTATAATGGGAGTATTCTTAAAGTGAATTGTATCCCCATTACTTATTATAAAATAAATAAAGCTTCCAGGGTTAAGTTTCTTGTACAACTTTTTATTTTCAAGTTTTCGGACTTGTGTCAGTCCTTCAACAGGAGTATCAAGTTAATATATTATATATAATTTAATCTATTTCTTAGCAATTAAATTTGTAGATATTTTTTTCAAATATTAATTAATCCGCGTGTTTACATGTTTTTAATGTGCGTGGTTATTTAAGAAAAAAAGTTTTATATGGGTTTCATATTTATGAACTTTTTAAATATATTTATTTAAAAATTAAAAGGAAAAACTATTTTTATGATATATTTCTGTAATTTTATATTATCTCTTATATATAAAACGTTTATATAATTTACATATTTAGAAATACGCCTATTATATCGAAATTTAAACAGCGTTGTTAAATCAGATTATTATTTTATAAAAAATATCACAGAATAATAATGATAAATACTCTTTGTAAATATAACACTTGTGTTTTTATTTTCAAATATTTTCTTTTTTTTTTATCAATATATATTTTTCTTTTACATTATTCATTGATAAAAAGATAGACACATTCCATCATTATTTTAAAAATGAATATTTCTATAATCATTGATAATAAATAAAAGCGATAATCTAGGAAATCTCCCCCCCCCCCCTCCCTCTCAATCTATATATGTGGTGGAAGCTTCATTGTGTGTTGGCTCGCTCATACAATGTTTTTTGTAAATGATGAATATTCAATGGAGAAAGGTTGAAAATTTCATCGTTGACCTTTTTAAAATTTGTTTTTTTCTAAAACAAACACTAATTTTTTTAGCGTTGCGTTTTTAATAATTAGTAGAGGCTGTTTTTCTATTTCGTAGTTCATCTCTTTATTGATTCAAGCCGTCCAATACTATCTCGCCTTGATGACAATGTGATCTTATAAACAACAACAAAAACTAAAGGATAAAAAAATAACTGACCAATCACGGGGCAAGATCGAGTATATTTGGTTTTGGTTTTGTTTTTCTTTTTCGTTTGTTACATATTACTCTGTGAATAACTATGTGTATAAATAAACTTCAAGATATATTAAAAAAGCATATATGTAATATCTATAAAATTATCATCAATTTCATTTTTTTAATCATACATTGAAATCTTATTCTGATATTTATTTTAATGAATAATCTCAAATAAACACATTTTATTTTAAAATGTTCAAATATTATATATGAAATAACAATTTTTTGTAAACACCCCTAATATTACTTTTTTTTGGTCATAACTTAAATTTATATACTTTATCTTTTCATAGTGTGGATTTGATATAAAAAAATTATAATTTTTTTTTTCAAATGTGATTGCATTGAAAATATCTATGCAGTAAGTAACAAAGAAAATACTTTTTTTTCTGTCTAGAAAAAAGAAAGTGTAAATTGGAAAGATAAAAAATATGAATTTATTTTATTAAAAAGTATAATTTAGATGTGTTTTATATGTCATTTTTTCCAAAAAATGGGGCCAAATATATATATATAATAATTAAAAAATCTATGTAAAATATATAATTACTATATATTATTATATTACTATATAAAAAGTCTGAAATCCCGGTAACTACATATATATATAGAAACTATATTAGACTAGAAATAAATTACATTAATAGCTAGAATTATAATCCATTTTAGACATTAAAAAAAAAACGTTTGAAAAATATAAAAAACGTTAAAATAAATAATAAAAATACATTAAATATTTGATACATATATATCCTCTTTAAAAATTCCTATTTTGATTAAATTGTAGTTCCTTTAAATTCCATTTGTAAAAATAAATTTTGCATATTTTATTATTGAGTAATTTAAAGAACAGCTTTATAAAAGTATCAATGAGTCATAAAACTAATTTATTTCTATAAAAAATAAATCTTTTTTTTTTTTATTTAAAAAATAATTTTCTTTAACTCTCAAGTAAGTTGAATCGTCAGTTTTTTTTTTTATGATAAAATTGAGAGAACGCACCTTTGTTGCTTATGAATAGCTTCCTTTATTGTTCATTTAATTGAGAAAATAGGGCTAAATGTTCTCAATAGAGATATATTCAAATTTAAATTTTGCGAGAGGAAGATCTATCCAGATGTACAAAACTCCCATTTGCTCCTGCATCCAAACAATGTATGTTGCTCCTCATCTCTGTACAGGAGGTTCAGTTGAGAGAATATATCTCTTGAGAAATGCCCTATTTGCATATATATTTATACCTCATGTATATATTCTAAGTTTTATTTCTTTATATTTGTATTAACTTTATATTTTAAGTCATTTGTTTAAAAAAACATTACATTTGAATCTTCAATTAATGATTAATTTAATAATATTATTATAAGAAAATATATTCTAAAACATAAAAATGATATATATATAATAGGCCTATATATATAATATTTCCCATAATATAACTTAAATATATATATAAATCAACCAATTTAGAAATCTGATTTTAAAATTTCGCAATTACCATTTTGCAAATTTAGCAATCCTTATCAGCGTCATTTTTATTTGTTCGGTGCTTATAACGATGATGTAATAATATGCAAATTTAGCCGTTTCCAATTAAGTATTCCCATCATATCAGTTAGGTGCTGCTACAATGAAATTTCGACCTTATTAAAAAAAAAGTCTGCTCGATAATGGGTTACCAGCTTATAAAGTATATGGTGGATATTTTTTAGCCATTTTGAAGGCGCTTAGAATTCCGGCAACTTATTCAGCTCTCGTCTATAATTGTTGGAAGTTCGACTCCAAATATTCCTTAATGTGAGACAAAGGTGTTTAGGTAAAAGGTTCTTCATACAAACATTGGCTATATTGCCAGGTGGAAAATTAGGGAAGACAAAAACTTCAGGAGGAAACAAAATTTATTTCAGGCAAGGACAAACTAAGAATGGTAAACAAAAGATAAGCCACGAGGGAAATTTACAGAGTCGCAAGATATAAACATAAAAATGACCACTCTGTTAATAAAAAATAATAAAATTAATAAATACTATGTTACAATATCGAGAGTGTGGGATATAACGCTAAATACGGGATAATAAATATGATTTGGGACCAGGGACCAGGAAAAAAATAAATTATGAGTGCATTAGTTTCATAACGAATTTCTGTGATTTTTGGAAGGAAAATTCTATGAAACAATTTGTCATTATAGACCGCTAGAAGATCAATCTCTTTATTATTATTATTTGGAAAATTGAAAAAAATGTACAAAGTTCGAACAATATAAATATAAGAGATTTAAACTATTTATGGCAAGAATGATTCTTTTAATATAAAACAATGTTTCTACTGCCTTTACTGCAATGATAAAAAATAATGGGAGGAGCTGATTCATCATCATTTTAATCGCTAATGAGCCAAGCCCATCTCAACATTTTTTATCATTGTATATTCTAAGATCAGTAGAAAATTGTTTTAATTCAACAATAATCATTTATGTCATGAATAATTTCTGATAACAAATGGCGCTCTAATATGAATCATTGTTGTATATATATTAATTAATTGTTCCACAGAGTGTGTGTAAGCTCACAGGTAAATAGGCGCTAACCGAAACAAAAAAAGTTCCTTTGTTTAATATTAGTTTCCCTTTTATATTTTGTTCTCTCTCTCTCTTGTAAATCAATAAATATAATGTTTAATTATTAATTATTGATCTCAGTTTCATTAAAAATATTCTAAGCAAGGTCAACAATCATCTTAATTAGATATAGACGATTATTCTTAGTAAGATATGTAGCGATTTAATAAAATGAAAGAAGACAAGTTTCTTTAATCATTTAGCGTCGTTAAATGATTAAAGAAACTTGTCTTCTTTCATTTTATTAAATCGCTTCATATCATCTTAATATAAATATTATTAATTTATTGCTTAATCTTTTTTTTTTCTTAAATCTCCATTTCTTATTTCTCTACTAATAATACTATCAGTAGTTTTATAAATATTTCGTTACAGTCAATAACCATAAATGAAGAGAGCGTGATGATAAAAAAAACATATACATAAAAAATAACAATTAAAATTTATATATAACTTATTATTTGTTATCCTGAAGTCGTTAATTTGCACCTACAATCGAAATTAGGTCATCTCTCTTTTTCATATATTCATTTTTATAATTTACAAAAAAAAATCTATAAACACATAGATACATTTTCAATTATAGAGAAGTCTTCTCTCAGTATAATACTTGTTTATTTCTCACCTAGAGAGAATTTAAAAAAACAAAAATAACTATAAAATATTAAGAAACACAATAACAATTATAAATAGGAAAGGTAAAATAAGAAGGTGTATTTATACCCATCTAGTGGTACAATTATAGACTGTCTCCCTATTCCGATAAAAGAAAGGGTGAGATGAGGGAGCTACGCTGCCGACCCCTCCTAATGAATTGCCCACTGACATTTTCTACCCTGATCACGCGACGTAGGGTGGGGCAAGGCCGCCCGCCTGACTGAAATAGGTTACCATAGCAACGCAGGCCGTATACACTGGTCTCTCTTCACCCAGCCTCCCTACTTACATACTGCCTCTATTTACTTTTCATTCCTTGCAACACACAATGCTTCAACACAATTCATTTGAGTTTAAATTGCATCATTAATTTTTTTTCTCATTTTTTTTCAATTTATCGGATTTTCTTTTTCCCTTAAATCATATATACATACATATATATAATGGTTTGCCTGTAATTGCGTTGTTAAAAACCTACAATCCCGGAACCCGTACGTGGTCGGATAGTTTCTCTCCCACGATTTATACAAAAGGTATTTGAACGCTTCAACCTTGAAAAACGAAGGAAATCAATATCTTAATTATAGAGAGATGCCAATATTCCACATTTGCATATTCGAAGAATATAGGAGCATGCAACTTTTCTGTTTATTATCATTCTAAAACATTGTCTCAATAAAAACTCAAATATCTTTTTAAAATTAATATAGAAATGATAAACAACTTCAGTTTCACATTATATATATATGTTTGCAATATTTTTTTCTCAAAATTGACGTTTTTAATCCTTTCATTTTGATAGATCATTTTTGTATCGTTTTCATGTTTTAGCATACTTTGTCTCTTCAAAAAAAAAAAGTCCTAATAATTATGATTATCGACTCAATAAAAATTGTATAAAATTGTAATATTAAAACTCTAGATTATCAAGTTTAAAAAAAAACACGATATTTCTCGCTTCAAAAATTTGTTCAAAATTTGCTCAACCTCTAGCAATAATTCCGACAGTCTCAATCATTTTCAAAAAAAAAAATGGAATAGAAAATTATAAATAAAACTTGTTGTTATTTACCTCTTATCTATATATATATTCTGTGTGTAAATTATAAAATATATATTGTGTATGTTGAATATATCTCTCTCAATTATATATATATGTATAATTATATATATCTTAAATTACACATCTCTAAATAATGACGCATTGTTTATCTGTTTATATGTTCATTGCCAAATAGAAAATAACATTTTGGATTTCATTAAAAAAGGGGTTTTAATTATTATTTATAAATTGTTTGACAATTTTTTTTTCAACATTGATATTCATTCATCTTGATATCTGAAAATACTTGTATATGTTGCTTAGAGGAAAATAAATTTTCAAAAGATATTTCTCAATATAAAATAGAAAAACGTCAATATATAGGATATGAATTTTGTGTAAAAATATATAAATAAATAGCAGTAAAATTTATTTAAAGACAAATAAGTCTATATTTTTATTTATCATTTTGTTTTTTTATGTCTAATTTTAATTATTCTTATTAATAACTCGCTACAATTCTAATAAACAAGTGTACATAAGATAATTATATCTCTCTATTAATATTATTAATATATTTTGTTAAAAAAACATATGATGATCTATATAAAACAAAAAAATATCACCAAAGCATGAATCAAATTTTATTTATCTCGATAAAAATAACGCATAAAAACATATTTCATCAAAATAAATAAACATTTTAAAACAATAATAAAATTATCGTCTGATAAATAATATTAGCAAAACAGACGATTATTTTGAAATGTCTTCAAAATACTCACACCAAATTTCTCTCGCTACTCTATGATATATTTTCTATTTATTTTGAACAAATTTTATTTATATATATATATAAAGATGCGTTTTTAATGCCCCCAATATATAAATTATATAACGTGCCTTTGCCCTTAAAAAAACATCGCCCTACATATCTGTTCCTTGGATATATGCAAATTTTGATTTATCCATTGCAGCTCAGGTTCTGAGCATTTAAATGTTTCATCTCCTATTATATAAGGTATGTAAATAGCTTCCTACGACTTTCCTTTTATCAAAACAACAACAAAAAAAAGAATAATAAATTTATTACAATAAAATTCTTGTCTATATTATTTCTCTCTGTCTACATTTAAAATATCTCTCTTATTGATATAACAACAACAACAAAAATCTTTATTAAGAACCTTTAGTCTTATACAGATTATCCAAGCAGAAATATAGGATACATGTACGAAAAACAGTAATAGATCTTAAATCTCTCATTGATATATTATAATATAAACCTTAATCCAAAAACAAAATGAATATACAATCTTAATATTAAAACAAGAACATTAAGCATATGGAGTATTATATTAAGGAGTATGATTTGAATGTAATTCTACTGTCCTATAAGCTTATGTCCATAGTTTTCTTGAAAACCATTTCTGAGATTCCATCCTTCAGTGCTGCGTATATAAGCAGAATCGTCCAATACAGTATTAGAGCTCTGAGAAGCGGACTGGTGGATTAAATTGGCGAAACCGCTGGGAGGGTTGACCACTGATGAGCCAAGCCCTCCCAATATATATTTTCATCGCAGTAAGGGCAGTAGAAGTTTCCATTATGTATAAAAGAAACATTCGTGCTTTTAAATCCTTTCATTTTATAAGTATGATTACGTGTTGTTGAGGATGGGAGCATTATCTTCGTTGTCGGGGAAGGTTCTAATTGGATATCAATCTTTGGGATGGTGTCAGGAGTAGAAATGTATCTGGCTGTTGGTTCGTCATTATCTAAGAAAATATCGGGATTTATGTGATTAAATGGGTTACTTAATTTCCCTGGATGCTTAATGTTCTTTTTTTAATATTTATTCAAGGGATTATTCTATCGAATTGAATATACACAATCATCAAGTCAAATCCAAATTGCTTATTAAAGCCATCTACTGATCAGATAGAAAACTACAGTCAACTTCAGTACGAGGGTAAGGTGAAAAGTTCTCGGCCAATATTTTTCTACATAATCTCCCATGACTTCAACACACTTGGTCCAGCGTTTCTCCAATACCAGTATTCCTTCCCGGCAATGAGAGCCTGGAAAGCTGTTAAAATATTCATCTAAAGCCCTCTCAACTTCTTCAATTGGAAGCGAAGCGATTTCCAGAAACACATTTCTTTAGTTGTGGGAAACGAAGGAAGTCTGAGGATGCCAAATCAAGAGAATAAGAGGGGATGGCCGAGCAAATCGTAACTCAAATCCTGCAGTTTTTCCATTTCCAACACACTTTTGTGATCAGGTGCGTTGTTTTGGTGAGATATGTTTTTTCCTTAAGCCAGGTCTCTTCTCGCGAATTTTGACATCCAACTTGTCAACAATGTTAGAGTAATACTCATCTGTAAGAGTTCTGAATTTTTCAAGGGAATTAATTAACAGGATCCCTTTGCATCCCAAAACACATAGGCATGACCTTTACGACAGATGCCGAATGCCAGTTCGACTTCGCTTTCTTTGACACTGAACCACCGGCTTCCACCCATGCCTCATCCATTATTTTTATAAATCAATTTCTTACCGGAAATTTTTCCAATCTATATTTTGGCCATAGATTTGGCCTAGTCACGCTACCATCAACAACTTTTTGGAAGATTGTGAAGATTTCATTTGATCCCTTGTGGATGAAATGAATTCCGCCCTAAACTGACGAGGGACATTAACCCGAAACCATGGTCTCTAGGTGGACGCTTCTCAGTTTGCCAAAGCTGGTGTTGTGGCTTTGTCACCTACCCGAAGCCGCTAGTTTGTTGAGACGATTAATAGATGGGGCTTAGATTTAGCGTCTATTTGCCGGGAGAGGCGACTTTTATTTTGTAAAACAATTTCCTTTAGGAAAAAATTTCCATCTATAGATATATTTATGTGAAAAAAAAGGACAATAGCAAAGAGACAGATGAAAGAAAAATAGGAAGATTATTAAATGGTAATCAGAAGGAGAATTGAAAGAATAAGATAGATTGATATAGTACAGGAAAATAAAAAAAATCTTGAAAATATTGGGAGAGGTCGTCCTGTTGAAGGTCATCAGAAAAATACAGAAGAATTGAATGGGTTATATGTTACCTGTCGTCGGTGTCACGGGGCTCAACAAACCCGTGCCCCCAGGAGAGGCCCAGCCATTGCACTGCTGTTGGGTTGACCCTGGCCACTTTCCCAAACTGGGATAGCTGGGGCGCGTAATTTTTGATAGTGGGGACTGCGTACGCGCTCTCCCCTTTTATTAAATAAAAAATAGACTCAAAATAGCTGAAGAGGAAATGGATTGAGGAAGAAACTTATGGAGGGTAAAATGGATAGAAAGAGAATGGGAGGAATAAGAATTGTACTGGGGTTAGGAAGCTATAAAGAAAAGAGAAGAGCTCAAAATATAAAATCATGGCGGCTCTGAAGACCAGAATCTGCTCAAGAGTAAAAATAACTAGCTATCTATATATTCAGTAGCTAGGATGAGAAGTTTAGTGGTAGCACAGAGGGGTGTATCAACACCATAAATAACTGGGGGGCTTAAAATGTAAAATTATTAATTAAATGTAAATATTCACACGTGTCAACATTAGCTTAATTAAGTCAGTTTCAAAGTTTTAACCACGCACAATTTCCCCAGTGACACACGTGGTACAGACAGGGTTGTCAAACTCTTTTTTAACCCATTTTGTTTTTATTCCGTAGAGTAGACTACATATTTTTATAATTATAATTAGCACCCTTCTATATCCAATTTTACAAGGGATAGAGGGTATGCAACTTTATGGCATAATGTGAAGCCACTATAGGAAAGAATTCAATAGGTTCTGAGAGGAACAAATCCGTCGAATATAGAATTTTCATAGAATAACTCGCTGGGGAGTTCAAGTGGGAGAAGACAAAGTCAAACTACAAACAAACAATTCCATAATTGAATTATTCAGAACAGATATTTCTTGAAAATAAAGATACTTCGGCCAGATTTACTGGTCGAAGTATCTTTATTTTCAAGAACAATGAATGCCGGCCATGCAGCCTCTATCTTTACAGAACAAATATGTTTAAAATTTCATACGCGTGATCAATATAGAAGAAGGATTTATCCCACACACATATACAAATATAAATACTTAAATAATATATTTATAAATAATAAGAAAAATAGCTTCCGAAGGGTGAGTTTCTTGTTTTATTGCATATTCATCTAAAGCTTTTGAATATCACAAACCTATCATATACTCCTGTAGAGAGAGAGAGAGAGAGAGAGAGAGATTGAAACTACTTTATTTCAAAGTCCATATAAGATTATATAAGGTTAAATACAGAATAAATATAAATATGAATACATAAGATTATATAATGATAAATACATGAATAAATAAATATAAATATATAAAGTAATTGATAAATTTACATATATATATATATAAGAGATATACAAGGTCTTCATTGGTGGCGCTCACCGCAGGAAAGACTCCGCCACCGATGGAATTCGAGAGTTCTTTCCCACAGAGTGGGCAGGTCGATATGATGGCTGGTGTTATCCACCTCAAGACCAAGATGGTACTTGGGTACTTGTAGATGGTAGCTACACTTGTATGAGAGAGAAAGGTTTGTGATATTCAAAAGTTTTAGATAAATATACAATGCCGCCCTAAACTCACCCTCGGAAGAAGTTTTTTTATTATTATTTATATGTATTTCAGAGGGATTTTACTTTTCCAGATGATATATATTTACTCTCAAAATAAAGTTCACCTCTCCCGTCATAATGACGCTAAAACTAAACGCCATCTATGATACCGTCAAAAAAATAAAGTTCTCTACCAAGAAAATAGATAGGTATTACAAAAAGTAAACATTGTCAATTAAAGACATAACACTGATCAATTAGAATTTTAAACTATGTTTTGCGTGATTAAAAAACAAAACTTTCTACTGACCTTACTGTGATGGGAAAAAAACAATATTGGTAGGGCTTGGCTCATTGGTTATGAACCCCCCTAGAGAGATTTCTCCAGTTTAACTTATCATATACAATGTGAAAAAAATAGTACAAATGTAATATTGTACTGGGATAAGATGCATAAATTAAGAAAAAGGCTTCTTTGAGGTACAGCTTGCACCACGCTGATGAGGGCCAACAGCCTGAAACGCGTCCGTGGTTAGCTTTTCTTGATTAATCAAGAATGGGTATTTGGCCAATTCTGGAATAATTAAAAATCAACGAGAATAGTTGATATTTATTCCGATAGATGGCGCAAGCCATCAGCAACTTTCAGTTGCTCGATAAGAAGAAGCCTTTTTCTTAATTTATCATATACAGTTCTACTATTACGCAATGGATTATATTGTTTATATATAATGATCCTTCTTTTAAAATTAAAAATAAGGAAAGATTCGCGTTAAAATAGTTTCAATTCTGATGTATAGATGGCGCGCAAATTCCCTGTTGGCCTCCCTGATAATTAAAAAGTATTAACCCATTGTCGATTATTAGATTCGGTCTTTGAGAGGTCATAAAATTAGGCCAAGGCCTCTTCCAAATTTGAGGATTAGAAATCGAGAAATTCAATAAAAGATCAAAATATATAGAGAAACTACATTTCGTATAATATCTGAAGGGCAAATACACTCATGGACATAAGACTCAAGGTACATAAGAGAATTATATCTCTCTATTAATATTATTAATATATTTAAAAAAAAACATTTGATGATCTATATAAAACAAAAAAAAATATCACCAAAGCGCATGAATCAAATTTTATTTATCTCTATAAAATAACGCATAAAAACATATTTCATCAAAATTAAAAAAAAAAAACATTTTAAAACAATAATAAAATTATATCGTCTGATAAATAATATTAGCAAAACAGACGATTATTTTGAAATGTCTTCAAAATACTCACACCAGATTTCTCTCGCTACTCTATGATATATTTTCCATTTATTTTGAACAAATTTCAATTATATATATAAAGTTGTTGTACCTTTTGTAATTTATATATTTTTTTATTTTATTATATATATATATATATATATATATATTCGAAACTATTATAGACGCGTATGATTAAACTGGCGAAACCGCTGAGAGGGTTCACCACTGATGAGTCAGGCCCTCCCATTAATTTTTCATTGCAGTAAGGACAATAGAAATGTGTTTAATTTTCAAAAATTCATACGCGTCCATAATAGTTTCGAATTCTCATAACAGAGGCAAGTAGAGGCAAGAAATCAATCGCTATCATCATTTTATGTATATATCAAATTTAAATTATATTCCTATAAAAATCCAAAATAATGGAATTTTCAAATATCGTTGTGAAAATTTACGTTTTCATTTTTGAAAACACACAAATTTTGGAGAGGGACGTTTCACAAGAGTGACATCCACGGCGCCAATTTATAATTATAACGAATAGTATTTGAATAAAAACATTTAATCGGGTAAAACCCAGGCGTTGTCAAGGTCATTCGGCTAGTATTCTATATACAGTTACGAGCGTCATGCGTTCTTAATTCTTCATCTCTGTCACCGTTTGCTTTTTTTTTTTTTTGGAATGGCGCTCTCCTATTGGTTGGCTACGATCACGCCACCTTTGCCCCCCCCCCCCCCCCCCCCCCCCCCCCCCCATCATGCCCCCCACACTCGCTTTTTGGTTTTTGTAACTATTGTGTTGGAGCGGGTCGCTCCTTAAATAAATGCATATATTAGTTAATAACTAAATGGGATCCTCTCTTTCTTTTTCCCAGTAAGAGACGCCTACGGAAGCAACAGTACATAGACAGATAAAGCACATAGGCTATAGTTATTAACTAATATATGAATTTATTTAAGGCGCCAATTTATAATTGTAACAAATAGTATTTGAATAAAAACATTCAATCGGGTAAAACACGGGCGTTGCCCGGGTCATTCGGCTAGTTAAATATATATATGAGAACGTTCGAATTTACATAAATGAGAAATCAGCCGAGTGATTTATGGTTAAAATACGAAACTTCCTTTTGTCCATGTTTGTATAGCCGTCGCTACAGGTGCGTAAACACACATAAAAAAACAGCACTAAGAACTGGCCGAGGAAAGAATACAGTGGGAACAGAGAAAAAACGTAACAACGGAGTGTTTTGTCTGATGGCTATGAAGGAAAAGAAAGGTTGTTCTTTATAAATGGAGGAAAAACATCGTCAAATCATCATTGTTATTAATAATGGGTGTTTTCGATTTTTTTTTCTTCTTAATAATTACATGATTCGATGCGGCTATATATCATTTAACGGGTTACATGATGTTTATAAATCTAATATAAATATCCCCCCTTTAGAGAGAGAGAGAGAGAGAATTATTTTTAAAATAAGAAAATCGTTTTGAAAATAGAGCAATCCATAAATAAATCTTTAAATTAAAAGGGCATATATTGGATCAAAATTTTATTTATTTTACCAATCCATAAATAAATCTTTAAATTAAAAGGGAATATATTGGATCAAAATTTTATTTATTTTACCAATATTTCAGTTATTGAAAATAGAGCAATCCATAAATAAATCTTTAAATTAAAAGGGAATATATTGAATCAAAATATTATTTATTTTACCAATATTTCAGTTATTGAAAATAGAGCAATCCATAAATAAATCTTTAAATAAAAAGGCATATATTGGATCAAAATTTTACCAATATTTCAGTTGTTGAAAATAGAGCAATTCATAAATAAATCTTTAATTAAAAAGGAATATATTGAATCAAAATATTATTTATTTTACCAATATTTCAGTTGTTGAAAATAGAGCAATCCATAAATAAATCTTTAAATAAAACTGAAATATTGGTAAAATAAATAAAATTTTGATCTAATATATGCCTTTTTCAGTTAAAAATAAGAATATATTTTCAGAATTAAAATACAATAATATATAGGTACTTTGTATAACTCTATAAATATAGGTGATTTTATCTATTTTCTCAAACACTATAATGCGGAATTAAAAAAAAAAAAGAAACATATTTATTCTAGGTTTTCACAGATAATTTTACGTACAATTATAAATTATTCTTTATTTTCAATCTGGCAACACTGGTAATTAAATTCGTTTAAAAGGATTTACAAACATTTTCTTAGTTGCCAAACGAACTTAGTTATTTTTAAAGAAAGCAAACAAAAGATTGTTTTAAGAAGATTTTTTAAAAACTTACTCTCTTAAACTTTAAGCATTTTAGAGCAAAAGAATTTATCACCAAACGATAATGGAGAGTCTACTCAATTATTCACCAATTTTATATTTCCACCTCATTTGCATATATTTAAAGGCAGAAGATCGTGCGAGGTATTGAATAAAATAGTTCAAGTTAATTAAACGACACAGCGTGCAATTTATTATATTTTTGATAAATATTATTCCTCTCTCTCTCTCTCTCTCTGAATAATAAATAAGAATATAAAAATAATTTTCTTTAAATAATCATCTGACATTTTTTTCTTTATAAGTAATTCATATCTCACAAATCATTCTAAATTGAAGAGATATATTAAAAAGCGTAAACGATTTAGCTTTCAAAAAATGTATATATATGAAAAACATTAAACATAATTCTAAATTAAAAATAAACAGTTTTCTTTTTGATATTTAAGATTTTATACCAAATTTTCTCATTTATATATATATATATATATATATATATATATATATTGCTTTAATAATTATCTCTTTTTATAAAATTATATATATATTCACATTACCTTTTGTTAAATAAAATAAAATGGCAATCAAAATTAATGGACCTTTTACAGATAATTACTTCTCTTTTTTTTTTTCTATATTCTATGATATTTTAGGCGCTCTCGACTAAAGGAGATAACTCTTCCTTTTTTTTTTACCGGTACTCAGGTATCTAATCGATTTTAAGCGGCTTAAAAAAAAGTGATGTTGCAAGTCTTGTAGAGTGGTGTCGCTAAAAATATAAATTCATGTTTCCGTCTAACACGGAGATGCAAGAAAGATGACAATATACAGGGTGATCCAAAAGTCCCGCACAACTTTAAAAATTAATAACTCCGCGAATATTTGTGCTAGAGCAATGCGGTAAACACCATTGTGTTCAGGATGCAATGGGATTTTTTATGGCAAATAATGAAAAATTCGAAATTGATTTTAGTTACAACTTTATTCGCTAGATGGCGCTCTACCAGAATCAGCTATTCAGCGGCCAAATTGTTTGATAAATTGAAAAATATAACTGAACGACACGTATTTTTCCTTTTTGAATACCAGGAAAGAACCCAAATAATATCAAATGATAAATTAATAAAACACCATTTCGCCAAAAGTTAGAAGAAATGGTTAACGATTTTTAAATACAATCTGAGATATGTAAAATAGGTATATGCAAATTAAAACATGTAGCAAAAAAAATGATATTTTAGATGCGGTTTGCTGGAATCCCCTCAGCTATTTATATTTCGAAAATAATAAATTTCTAATTTTTTAAATTCAACTCTCTCTCAGTATCGATTATATTTATTTTAATTCATTTGAAAAATATTTATCTCTCTCTGATGATTTAATTTACTCTGGAATGCCGTTGTTGTTTTTGTCGTGTCCAATAAAGAGCCTCAGATGTCTCCATGCATCTCTATCACAGCAGCAGCAGCATTGTCCACTATCTTGGGTGTGTAAAGCAGCTGCTCTGGGTCTATGTCAATATTCTGCAAGGCTGCAGGCATGAGAATATGTGGGTAGGTGTTAGTTCCACACCAGGACAGTTGTTGCATGTTCTATAGGTTCTTGTGCCATCTGGATGTATTGTCATCCTTTATAATGTTTTGTTCTAAATCTTGTTATAGTTTTGTCATTTTTCTCTCGGAGTTTATTTCACATTTTGATCTTTTCTTATTTTTTGTCTAATTATCTTGTATTTTCAAAAGCATTAGCGTCAAATAATGACATTTGTTCTTTCCTTTGGCTCAACTTTCTGGCTTCCTTTGCAAATTCAACTGCCATTTCATTACCCCCGATCCCAACACGGGCAGGAATCCATTGTAGAATGCTGTTATTCTCCAATGATATCAGTTGAGTAAGTAACGAATGCATTTTCTGTGTGAATATAGTATTGCCCTTCTGAATTGCTTCTAGATCGGATATGAATTCGTTGTACGGTATATTATAATTCCTTCTGCTTGATGCAGGGATGGTTGGTTAAGGCATACATCAAGAGCTTTCCAGATAGCTGTCAGTTCACAAGTGAAGTTTGACGAAATCTTTCTTGCTCCTTCTTTGATTTTGATGTATGTTCCATCTTGCAGTATAATGTTAATTCCAGCCCATCCATTACTTATGGTAAGGTCTGATGATCCATCTGTATATGCTGTTGAATAATTTATCTGATCGCATAAACTAATTGTGTCAAGTCCTTTCTTTTTAAGAATGTTTTTATTCTCTTTTTTTTTTTTTGATGATTGATGATTACATTTGATGGCAATGGGGTAGGAAATATTGGTTTTTCTCGAATTTTAAATTCATTATGTTTCATATTTATGCTCTTTCTAATATTGTTGTCGTACTGAAGTGTTGAAGATCTTTTGAGCCTTTCTTTTTGTGTCCAGTTTAAATAGGTTCTATGGGATATGTGTTCGGTTTCTTTGGTTTTTAAGCTATTGGTGAATTTTATTGTTTTTAATTGTCTTCTGCTTTCAAGTAGGTCTAGACCACATTCTCTTTGAATTTTCTAATTGTTAGTATTTGAAACAGAACCAGTGATTAATTTGGCCGCTTTTGCTTGAACACTGTCTAGTCTTCTTTTAGTGATGAACTTGAGGGAGCCCAGACGGGTTTTGCATATTCCATTATTAGCCTTATTAAGGTGATATATGTTGTTCTGAGAATTTTGGGTTTTGCTCCCCAATTTGTTCCACATAGCCTTCTCAGAATGTTTAGGTTTCTGGTAGCTCTATTTGAGGTGCTAATTATGTGTTCTGTAAATCGCAATTCCTCATCAAGTATCACACCTAGGTAATTTGGAGATCTAATTTTATCAATTATATGGTTGTTTATGCTCATTTTGGAGTTATATTCATGCCTTTTTTCTTGTCAGTGAAGGAGACCTATAAGTTTGTGTTTATTGGGTTTATGGTCATTTTGAGTTGCATTGTCCACTTCTCCAGTCCTTTCATTGATGTGTTCAGTATTTTTCTGATATTTCTATACTGTTACTTGTGTGCCATATGGCTATATAATCTGCATAACAGGCAACTTTTGTGTCTTCAGTGAGGATGGATGTTGTTAAGGTTGTGTCATAATTAGATGTACAACAACTCAAACTTGACCATGACTCTTTTTTAGCTCTTATTATTTTCGTTTGGACAACAAAAAATGTCCAATTTATATACACATATATTCTTACATATTGAGACTTTAAAGAATGCAAATAATCTTCATATATTTACATACACAACACATCTCCCCCCTTAATAATACTCCAGTCGGTCTGGGGGTTTCCTTGCTCTCTGAGGTCTAGGACTGCGGACGGGCACTTGCACAGCGGCAGGCTCCGGTTTAGGAGTGCAAGAGGGCACGTGCACAGCAACAGGCCCTGGTCTAGGAGTGCAAGAGGGTACACGTGCACAGAAGCAGTCTCCTCCTTGTTTCCTGATGTAACCTCTGGAACCTCCTCTTCACTTTATTTCTGACTTCCACCTACAGGCTTCTATCCTGATGTTCGAGGAAGTATCAAATTTCTTGTCTCCACTTTTTTCTTTCTCACAGGTCGCAATTGATTGATATGCCTCTTATACACGACGCCCTCGAAACTTATAAGGTAGTGACGGTAGCTCAATAATTTCAAAATGGTACCTTTTTACCGTTTAGGTCCAGTTGCATAGTTGCGGAAATAAACCTCGCAAACTGTAGTAAACTGCTCCTGCCTTCTTACGGCCTCATGAAATACCTCTCGCGGATTTCCCCCATCATGGTATTAAATTCGAGAATCTTGATCTTAAACTTTTCTTCATTAGCAGTTCCGCGGGGGAATTCCTTTATTACAGTTTGGGGGAATGCTCTATGAGAAAATAGGAATCTTTGTAGATTCGTCTCTAAATCATCCTTCCCATTATTATTTCTCAAAAGGTTTTTAAACTCTCTTACATATCTCTCAGCTAAACCATTTGTACTAGGATTATACGGACTGGTCTTAGTGTGCCGTATACCATTTATTTTGGTAAATTGCTCGAATTCACCGGAGACAAACTGTCTTCCGTTATCTGTAACCAAATATTAGGGCAATCCAAATCTGGCAAAAATTTCTCTAAGATGATTTATAATCGTTTTGCTGGTAATATCTTTGATGATAAAAATTTCTATCCACTTTGAGTATGCGTCCACGAGAACCAAAAATGAACGGACCCGCTAAATCAAGATGAAGTCGATGCCACGGTTTTTCGGGCCAAGTCCATTCCGAGATGGTAGCCGGGGGCATGCTTGCCGATTCTTGGCATACTCTACATTCTCTAGGTAACCCCTCGATGTTACTGTCTATGCCTGGCCACCAGAAAATACCGTCTGGCAATCATCTTCATTTTAACAATCCCCATGTGTATTTCATGCAAGTCATTTAAAATTAAAGATCTTAATTTTTGGGAAATTACCACTCTTTCACGCCATTGAAGACAACCAAACTCCAAACTTAATTCCTCATTAATCTTATAATGAGGAGCTAGTGGGTTTTCTCTCGGTACCCTTGTTAATTTCCACACAGTTGCCTTCTCTAACATTCCTTAATACTATAGACAGTATTTTATCTCGGGGCGTCTCATACGCCACCTCCATAAAAGAGAACGGTACCTCATTCAACTTCCTGAGAAGAAGTACCTGGTCTTCATCAAGAGACTCCCTGACACTCGATTCTAAAGGAAGACGTGACAATGCGTCAACATTGGAATTATCACTAGTTTTTCGAAATTCCACAATATAATTAAATGCAGCTAATTTTAAGGGTCATCTTTTAATTCTGGATGATGCACATATGACAATTGGTTTATGAAGTGAAAATATATGAATTAAGGGTCGGTTGTCTGTGACCAATAAACATTTTCGACCCAGTAAATATTGTCTGAATTTCTCAACGCCAAAGGTTATGCTCAACGCTTTTTTTTCTAGTTGAGAGAAACGTTTTTCCGCTTCAGTTAATGTTCTAGAAGCAAAAGCAATAGGGCATTCTTCCTTTCTATCATTTCTATGACTCAGAATTACGCCTAGTCCATAGTCCATTAAAAATGATTTACATTTTTAAAATAACATTCGATATTCTTTCGTCCAATTCCATCTACAATTTTTATTCAAAAGTTGATAGAATAGCGCTAAAATGTTTGCTATATTCTTTATGAATCTATAATAATAAATTAAGAGTCCTATGAAAGATCTTAATTGCGAAACATTCTTTAGATTCAGGCGCCTCTATCACTGCTTTAATTTTATTTTCTAAAGGATGCAGTCCATATTTATCCATTTTAAACCCTAAATATTCCACCGATTTCTTTTTAAATTTACATTTATATCTGTTTAACTTTAAACCTTTTTCTAGCAATCATCCAAACACTAGATCCAACTTTTGTTCATGATCTTCAAAGTTTTTTCTTGCAACCAAAATATCATCTATGTAGCAGGCCACACCTGGCAAATCAGCAAATAGACCTTCCATAATCCTCTGAAATTTATTTGGTGCTACCGCTACGTCATATGGTAGTCTTTTATAAGAAAACAACCTATTTCTTGTGTTTATATCAATAACAGCTTTGGCTTCTTCCGCTAACATTACTTGTAAGTAAGCCTGTGATAGGTCTAAATTCGAAGGTACGGTGTTTGTAGATAATTTCGAAAATATCTCATCGATCGATGGAAGGGGATACCAATCTAATTCTATTGCTTTATTAGCTGTACATCTAAAATCACCACATATCCTTACACTACCATCCTTTTTTAATACTGGTACTATTGGAGCGGTCCAAAATGCATGAACTATAGGTTCTAAAATGCTAGAATTCACTAAACGATCAATTTCATTCTCTACTTTGTTTTTTAGAAAGAAAGGTACACTTCTGGCCTTACAAAACACAGGAGTCACATCATTTTTTAAATTAAAATTTATTTTAACATCCTTTAGACAGCCCAAATCTTTGTTAAACAAATCTGCATACCTATCCATCAAACTATTTCTATTAGATTCATTATTCAAATTTTTAATGCTAAACAATCTAGAATAATCAAGTTTTAACTGTTTAAGCCATTCTCTTTCTAACAAAATCACCTGGATTTTTCATTTACAATTATTAATCGTAAATATTGGTTCGCTTCTTTTACAAAAACATTTCTTTGCCCTATAATCTCTATTGATTTACCACAAAAGGATTTTAATCTTAAATTTGTTGGAAATAATTTTTACCTTGCCATTAAATCTTATAAATATCTTTAGGTATTAACGTAACTGGACTTCCTGTATCTATTGTAAAGCACAAAGAATAATCATCTACTGTTAAATTTATTGTGGCATCAGTTTCGCCCTGTACAGAATATATAGAGTCCTCTTGTACAAATTTACATCCCCTCATTTTTTACTAGCTTTGCAGACCCTACTTAAATGACCCAGTTTTTCACATTTTAAAACAAGTCTTTGTTCTATGAGGGCAAACAGAGGCCACGTGTGAATGTCTTTCACCACATCTATAACACATTATTTCTCCCCTTTCCCTGAAAGGCCTATGCTGCACCATACTATTATTGCACTCACTCTTTTATCTTTTCCATTCACAGGGGATATTTTGGCCACTAATTTATATTGTAATTCTCTTGTATTTATCTCCGCCAGTTCGAACGAGATTGCCATTGCAAAACTTTATCCAGGGTGACATCGTCGTTTTCTTGTAGTAGCTTCTTTTGCAGGCTTTCCAACTTGAATCCAGTCACAAAACGGTCTCGCATCATGGTTCCCAGCATATCGCCGAAATTACAATTTATTGCTAAATGTTTCAATTCTCTAAGATATTCCGAAATTAATTCTCCTTCTTGTTGAATTCTCTTTAAAAATCTGCATCACTGTGGTATCACTTTCTACTTTGGATCCAAATGCAGATTTCTTATCAGAATGATAGTATCATAGGGTTGATCTTTCATTAGACCAGGAAGAAAATGTAGTTTCCCTGCTTCAAAGTTTCGGAATCTGGTAGCGAGGTAAACATCAGCACTTTAATCTCCTCCTTCAGATGCCAAAAAGAGAGCCTCAAATTT
The DNA here is from genome assembly GCA_030710605.1 of Cordylochernes scorpioides. NCBI lineage: Eukaryota > Metazoa > Arthropoda > Arachnida > Pseudoscorpiones > Chernetidae > Cordylochernes > Cordylochernes scorpioides. Next base: position 20,753,786 of record CP092874.1, read on the forward strand.
TTGTACAAAAAGATCGAAGTGTCCTCCACTGGGCTATAGCATCTAAAAGGTACTATTAACTTTGAACCTGTCATGCTGATCTTTTCTACACCTTTGTTTTCTTGATCCAGATAGACGCCGTTTTCCTCATCTTTTTACTGGCTCTGTAGATCGCGCATCCTCGTCGCCAATTTTGTTGTGTCGTAATTAGACATACAAGAGCTCAAACTTGACCATGGCCAACAACAAATGTCCAATTTATATATACATATATTTTTACATAATGAGGCTTTAAATAATACAAATAATATTCATCTATTTACATAAACAACAGTTAATATATAGCGAGTAGAGGACTGAGCACAGATCCCTGAGGTACACCAGCCCGTGTTCTTCGGTCCTTGGAAAATGTTCAATTAACCCGAAACTTTATCCTTCTTCCCCTTAAGAAGTCTGAAATCCAGATTAAGGTTTTTCCTCTTACTCCGATGTTGTGCAGCCTTTCAAATAATTTCTATACTCGATCAAAAGCTGAGGTCATATCCAGGAATACGGCCGTTGTCTTCTTTGCGGTTTTTCCTAGAAATCTATTATTGATTGACAGAAGTAGAACAGTTTATCAGTTGTACAGTGTCTGGATCTTTAGGCAGTTTGGTGGAAGTTTATTTTATTATTGTTAGTGAGCCAGACTATGAGCCTAGAGTGGATAATTCGTTCTGTTATTTTACAAAGTATGCTGGTAAGAGCAATTGGCCGATAGTTCTTGCATTCCTTGGCATCTTTGTTTGGTGTCAGTATTGGCACTATAATTGATATCTTCCAATTCTTTGGTAGTTTACCAGTTTGCCATGTAATGTTCAGTATTCGTAGGAGTTGATTTTTAGCTTTGTCTCCAAAGTGTTTAATCATTTGACCAAAGATTAGAGCATCTCCAGGTGACATCTTGGATTGAACTTTCCTATTGATGAGTTTAGCTCATTCAGTGTGAAGTCTCTCGAGTAAATATCTTGTTGATGGTAATTTCATGCTTGTTTAACTAACCTGTTTACATTATTTTTTAGAGTCCTGCCTTCATTCGTATAGCTGAGTCTGGAAGTGCTTGAAAGATATTCAGCAATTATTTCAGCCATCTGTTTGTTCGTTCTCGCTATTCATATCGGTTAGAGTATTGGAGTTGGTTTTGATTGTTTTATAACACTAATTAAATTCCAGTGATGGCTTTCCTTTTTTGGATCCATTTTTTTCTCAGAATTCTGCCCATTTTTCTCTCTCTCTTGTTTGAATATCTAAATTTCTTGTTCTATTTTGTGACTAATTTCAATGAGTTCCTTTATGTTTTCTTCTGTTTTATTTGTTTTAAGAAGTTGATTGATATTGTCTCTCTCTGCAATCATTGCCTCGATATTGTGGTCCTTCCAGTAAAGTATTCACAGGTATTTACGTCTACCTCTAGGTATCGATACTTTTGCAGCTTTAGATATGTTCGAAGATAATTTTTCCAATTTTTTTGTCAATCGTTTTGTGATTTAATTCTTCGTTGCACAGTTCTTCAAGCTTTTCTGTAAATTTTTCTACAGTGTTCTTTTATTCTGTTGGAAATTCTCAATTTTGAATTTTATGGTTGTTAAAATTGTGTGTGTGTGGTCTGTGGTCACTGATTGCACTTTTCAGAATTTTCCATTGTGTTGTGGGTGCGATGTTGTAATTTATCGCTGTGATGTCTATTGCAGATTCTGTGCCTGTGGACTTGGATAGATAGGTGTTATTTTCGTTATTTAACGGTGTAAGGTCGAGGTCGGTTAGCATGTCCTCAACCTGCTGACCTTTGTTATCCTGGAAAGGTGAACCCCAAGTTGGTCTTTCGGCGTTAAAATCACCAAGTATGATTGCGATATCCGAAGACGCTTCACTTAATGTCTCTATCAGGCCTGTATTGATGCTAGTATTATCGTGGTCATAAACATTTATGATTGGAATTGTTTTATCTGTAAGATAGATTTCTATTGCCTGAGCTTCTGTCGTGCTTTCTCTAGGCTTACTCTGATTATAGGTGATATCTTTAAATTTGATTCCTAGAGTTTTATTCAAAACGGCAAGTCCTCCTCCGAATTTTTCCGGTCTGTCCTTTCGTAGTGTTGTATAATCTTTTATATTGATTCTCAGATTCTGATTAAATTTTGTCTCCTGAGGACAAGTAATATGTACATTGTTGTCACAGAGAAGACAAGTCAGCTCAATTTTGTCTCCTGAGGACAAGTAATATGTACATTGTTGTCACAGAGAAGACAAGTCAGCTCTTTATTTTCCTCTGGGTACCATTTATATTGAGTTGTAGTAGATTGAATTGTGTCCGCGTAGTAGATTTCTCATCATGAGCTTGAGCTGCAGCTCCTGACGCGGCGGTTACCCCGGACGCGGTAGCATTACTGGAGATATCAGTTTTGCTCTTCATTTGAAAATGGGCGCCGTTGCAACGTTAGTCATCTTCGAAACGAACCAGAATTTGGTCAAATATTCCAAGGGTCCAGGGGGACCGCAAGGAGGTGTGGTCGCACTTCTCCACTTCCCCCTGGAATGCCGTCACTACAGGATAAAGCACTCTTGGTGAATTCTTTTAATTGTGATTCAGAATCTGCCACTGAAGCTTTACGAGCGTTTCGTTCCTTTAAAGGTATTCGAAGCAGTAAAGGACCAATGAGTTGCTACTCTCTAAAGCGATTGATTAAAAGTTTTGAGGAAACTGGATCTCTGGAAACAAAACCTCGGGGTGGAAGACCATCGACATGCAAGTCAGTGGCTGTTACGGTTTTGCAGAATGCTGAAGCTATTGAAACGTTATCCACGTATGGAGAAGTAAGTGCTAGACAAGTTTATCGACAAACGGGGATTTCGTATAGAACAGTTTGGAGAGAACACACATTTAGAATTTTTCTATAAAAATACCCTAACAAAATTCAAAGTTTTCACGAGTTGAAAGTCAGCGATTTTGAGAAGCGTCAAGAAGTCGCTGCATGGGTTTTCCGGCAAATTGATATTGATGGAAACTGGCTGTCAAATGTTCTAAGAACAGATGATGCTCACTTTATCTAAAGGGAGAAATCAACATTCAAAACTGCCTCATTTTGCAACAGAAAACCCTAGGATTTTTACAGCAATACCACTTCATCAGCACAGAGTTAGTTTTGTGTGGGTTCACTTCTTCTTTTATTTTTGGGCCAATATTCTTTGAAAAAATCAATGGAAGAACTTTTAAAACCGTTTTTGTAACTGGTGAACGTTATGTTCAACTTTTGAGAGAAAAGGTTATTCCCATATTGCAGGACAGACAAGCACTAAGCGAAATAACATTCATGCAAGATGGAGGACCTCCTCATATCTCCCGCGGTGCCAAACAATTGCTGAAGGATACGTTCGGTGAAATTCGTTGATAAGTCGCCACTTTATATACCAGTGGCCTCCAATATCACCAGACTTGACGCCTTACAATTTCGGTTATGGGGGTACATTAAGTCGCGTTTTTATCGATGCCGGCTTACTACATTGGCCATGTTGAAGGCTTCTATCAGATGGCACGTTTTATAAATTTCAACTATTTAATTGTGACCATTCTGTCATCTATCGTCTGCAGGCGGTGTTTGAGAATGAAGGGCGCCATATTGAGCAAGGATTGTGACCTAATACAAAAGAGAAGGCAGTTACCTCATGTGTTATATTTTTCAGCTCTTTTTTTGGGTTATGGGAATAATAAATGCTGTCCTCACATCTTGACTCTTTTTTTTCTGTGAACAGTAATTTTTTTGTTTGTCATTTTCCCACATCTTATATTATGTCGTGCAGGCCAAAGTGTTATAACTTCTCGAATAACACTGGTATACACAATTTTAACCCTTATGTTAAGTTTATCGCTTTTCGCTCATTAGAAGAAATAGCATAAGGAATATTCCCTGTATCCCCCCCAACTTCAGAAATTTTGCGCAAAAAATAATATAAAATTATTTTGCTACCACGTTTTTCAACGCAAAAGGTCGATTTCAAAATGATTTTTTTTTAGCGGAAACATTTTCAAAATTATGTACAGTATAATAAACAATGATAACATTTGACAAACCCATAGGATATTTGGAATAAAGTACGACAAATATATTTTGTCACTCCCCTCTATATTTCATCTTTGGATCATGACAAATATCCAGTTAAATAGTCAAGTGTCGCCAATTAGTCAAGAAACTATGCATTCCTTATATCACAGAATCCTATTAGTAGTGCCATCATAATTTTTGGTACTATATTAACATTTCAAAAATCGTGTATTGATATCAGTAGTTATTTTCAAACATTCAATCTATTTCACAAAACTCCATCTAAAATATAAATATTTTTTGCTACATGTTTTAATTTGCATATACCTATTTTACATATCTCAGATTGTATTTAAAAATCGTTAACCATTTCTTCTAACTTTTGGCGAAATGGTGTTTTATTAATTTATCATTTGATATTATTTGGGTTCTTTCCTGGTATTCAAAAAGGAAAAATACGTGTCGTTCAGTTATATTTTTCAATTTATCAAACAATTTGGCCTCTGAATCTCTGATTCTGGTAGAGCGCCATCTAGCGAATAAAGTTGTAACTAAAATCAATTTCGGATTTTTCATTATTTGCCATAAAAAATCCCATTGCATCCTGAACACAATGGTGTTTACCGCATTGCTCTAGCGCAATATTCGCGGAGTTATTAATTTTTAAAGTTGTGCGGGACTTTTGGATCACCCTGTATATATATATATATATATATATATATATATATATATTAAAATATAAACATTGTAAAATATAAAAGCTTGTCATATAGGGGTACGCTGAGAATTTCATCAGATTGTTTAAATTCGTGTAGAATAAAAGATAGTGTTATAACTGTTTTGTGCTTGTTATTAAAATTTAAAACACATTTAAACTTTATATATTTTATTGAATGTAGATCAAAATTACATAACCATCACAATTAATTATATATCATAACTACATAACATTAAGTTATCTATTTACAGTTTGTTTTTGTCACCAGTCCAATATTTTTATTTTCACAGACTAAATTATGAGATTAATTTATAAAAATGAAATATTATTCAAAACAAATAAACAACTATATACATCAACAACATGGTCTAATATACGTTTTTTTAATATAATCAGTGTGGAATTTTCTCATCTGAGAGGCAAATCTTACGATCTACTATAATATAAGCCTTACTATATATATATATGACATATATATGTGATATATAAATGTCATATAATTACATGTGATATTATGTAGGAAACATATCTTAGATATATATAACACACACACACAAAAGCCTTTATTAAGACACACTGGTCTTATAGAGGATTCTCCCCGAGATTACAAGAGAGATAGGCCTGTGAAAGTGGGGAATATACAGAAGAAGAAAAAGAAAAATTATGTAAGTATTATATATACCTACACATACATATATACAAAATAACAACAAAAGCCCCCATTAAGACCCAAAGACTTACAAAAGACTCGGCTGCAGGATCCAAGAAGCAAAGTAAGAAAGAGATAAAGAAGTGATCTTAGATATATATTGATGTTTAAATAATTATAATCTATGAAGAACTATACAGAGGGTGTTCCATAAAAAAAAAACGATTTTAATGATTTATTAAAAATAATTTACAAATTATTGTACAACTCATTGTTCTCTATGTGTAAGCCTTGATGTTTAGCAACAGCCCTGCATCGATGTTTCCAGAAAAAAAAAGGCTTCGTCTTAGAATATTTTGATCAAGACCATCCGAACAGGCCTTAACAACTTTCTAGAGACCATCTACCGTCTTCGATTTTCTAGATCTAAGAGCAGTTTTTAGCAAGCCAAAACACAAAAGTATGGGGATTTGGCAGGGAGGTGCTTAAAGGGATGTTCGAAATGTCGGTTTCACACGGTTTCTGCTTCCACGCACCCTCTAGGTAACGCATGTCTCGTTCTTTTATCCTCAGATACTGTTTGTGATGGTGTTTTAGCTCACACGGACTAAATCCAGTGTAATAAACGGTAACGCTTCTACTACTGATTTGTCCGTTGGACGCATGCACGAGTTCAGTCGCTAAGTGTTGTTAAAACTCGCTAAATGTTTAGAAACAGAATTGGTGCCATGTTTCGAGGTTAAAATAAAATAAATATTATAATTACAACCTATGAAGCAAAGCGTCATTAATCAAGTACAAATGGCTGTTATCAGTTTTTATAGATAAAAGGAATAAACTATTTTGTAAGGTTTTGGAATGAAAATATATCGCGCATTTTTCACACCGTTGTATTTGCGACAGGCTAAAAAAATGCTCTAGTAAAACTATGCATACACATTTAAAAATATTTCTTTAAAAAAATAGACACTTCAGCCAGTTCCTGCCAAATCTCCAGACTTAGACCCTATAGAATTTTGTGTTTTGGCTTTCTTTTAACTGCTCTTAGATCTAGAAAATCGAAGACGCTAGATATGGTCTCTAGAAAGATAAAATAAAACTTAAACTGGCCTAAGTGTCTATTTTTGACAGAAATATGAATACCGGCCAAGAAACCTCTATCTTCAAGACATTTAAAAATCATATTCAGAGAATTCTTGTTAATTGGAATTATTATTTAACCATTATAGGAGAGGGGGAAATGATATTTAAATGGACAGAAAGCCCATACACACCTTTATATAGATATTCCTGTTGTAAACTTTGCTTGTTCGAATAGCCACTAAAATAACTGATAAATTACGCTACAACATTTTATTCAACTAAATTATAAGAAAAGCTTTCAGACATTCCCTTTCGTCAGCTGACTATACACCGTTTAGCTGAGAAAGGGAATGTCTGAAAGTTTCTCTTATATATATATATGTAATATTGTTGCAAATGTCGATGTATGGATGAACTGGCAGTCGTGTACGTGAGGCGAGTGTTGATGTTCTTCCCACACGCGGACAACAAGAAGCAGAGGCAGGGCTAGATGTTAGCACAGAGAGGGATCGGGGACAGCCCACGGGACAGAGGTAGAGGCCATGACACAAACTTGGATGCTTATCACCGAGACATGGAGAGACAGACTGAAGTGAACTGCCGAGAAACACCCTCTAGAACCATCTGCTGACCCCCCTGCCAAAACTTGTGCTGTTTTCAGGGGACGTCTATAAAGAGTCCCTGGGGCCCCACATGGGCTTTGGAATTTTTCCTCCCCTCTGTCCCTGCCACCAGCTGACCGGCCACTCTTTGTGTCTTTATTTTAACGTCAACACTTTTAGTTTTACATACAAATAGGGGGTTTAAATACAAATAGTTTATATACAAAATATGGGGTGGTAGTAAATAGAAATAGTGTACATTTTAATATAAGGGTAGGATCTTATATGGTATAGGATTTAACTGATTCTATATACAGCCCACTCGCTCTTTCGTTTTTGTAACTATTGGTTTGGAGCGGGTCGCTCTTTAAATAAATGCATATATTAGTTAATAACTAAATGGAATCCTCTCTTTCCTTTTCCCAGTAAGAGGCACCTACGGAAGCCAACAGTACATAGACAGATAAAGCACATAGGCTATAGTTATTAACTAACATATGCATTTATTAAAGGCGCCAAATTTATAATTGTAACAAATAGTATTTGAATAAAAACATTCAATCGGGTAAAACACGGGCGTTACCCGGGTCATTCGGCTAGTTGGAATATACAGGGTGATCCAAAAGTCCCGCACTATTTTAAAAATTAATAACTCCGCGAATATTTGCGCTAGAGCAATGCGGTAAACACCATTGTGTTCAGGATGCAATGGGATTTTTTATGGCAAATAATGAAAAATTCGAAATTGATTTTAGTTACAATTTTATTCGCCAGATGGCGCTCTACCAGAATCAGAGATTGAGCGGCCAAATTGTTTGATAAATTGAAAAATATAACTGATCGGCATGTATTTTTCCTTTTTGAATACCAGGAAAGAACCCTAATAATATCAAATAACAAATTAATAAAACACCACTTCGCCAAAAGTATGAAGAATTGGTTAACGATTTTCAAATACAATCAGAGATATGTAAAATAGGTAAATGCAAATTAAAACATGTAGCAAAAAGAAAATTGATATTTTAGATACGGTTTATTTCCGAAGATAATAAATTTCTAATATTTTTAATTCAACTCTCACTCAGTATCGATTATATTTATTTTAATTCATTTGAAAAATATGTATCTATCTCTGATAATTTATTTTACTCTGGAATGCCGTTGTTGTTGTCGTGTCCAATAAAGAGCCTCAGATGTATCCATGTATCTCCATCACAGCAGCAGCAATGTCCACTATCTTAGGTGTGTAAAGCTGCTGCTCAGGGTCTATGTCTAATTTTTGCAAGGCTGCGGCCATTGCTGGCTATAAGAATATGTGGGTAGGTGTAAGTTCCACACCAGGACAATTGTTGCATGCCCTATAGGTTCTTGTGCCATCTGGATGTATTGTCATTCCTTTATAGTGTTTTGTTCTAAGTCTTGTTATAGTTTTTGTCATTTTTCTCTCAGAGTTTATTTCGCATTTTGATCTTTTCTTATTTTTTCGTTTAATTATCTTGTATTTTGACAAAGAATCAGGTCAAATAATGACATTTGTTCTTTCCTTTGGCTCAACTTTCTGGCTTCCTTTGCCAATTCGAATGTCATTTCATTACCCCTGATCCCAGCATGGGCAGGGATTCGTTGTAGAATGTAGTTATTCTCCAATGGTTCCAGTTGGGTAAGTAACGAGTGTATTTTCTGTGTGATTTTAGTATTGCCCTTCTGAATTTCTTCTAGAGCGGATATGGAGTCGCTGTATATTAAAATTCCTTCTGCTTGATGCAGGGATGGTTGGTTAAGGCATACATCAAGGGCTTTCCAGATAGCTGTCAGTTCACAAGTGAAGTTTGACGAAATCTGTCCTGCTCCTTCTTTGATTTTGATGTTTGTTCCATCTTGCAGTATTATGTTAATTCCGGCCCCTCCATTACTCAGGGTAAGGTCTGAAGATCCATCTGTATATGCTGTTGAAGGGCGTGGCCTAGCAATTTTAATCAATAATTTGTACTATGAGGACATAGCCGTTAATATTACAAACACATTAGACCTCGAAGCCCAAGGTATCAAAGTCTACCTCAATCAAAACAAGGCCATCCACATATAAAATATGTATCACCCTCCAAACAATACATTTATTGACGATGGAACAATGGCTCAATTTCTTACAGACAACACTATTATTGTAGGTGACCTTAATGCCAAACATCAACTATGGGGATGTTCTACGCCAAACCCAAGAGGCAAAATACTATCAAACATATTTGACGACAATGCCTTCATGTGCTTAAATGATGGGAATCCTACCCATCATTCTACAAGCTATAATACTGCACAAGCCCTTGATATAAGTTTTTACTATCCTGACATTTTCCAAAAATGCAAATAGAAAATATTAAAAAGTTTTGGAAGTGATCATTTGCCTAATTTGATAGAAATTAGCACCAAGACCAAAACTAGCTCAATTAAGAAAAATTCTGGAACTTCAAAAAGGCTAATATGATATCTTTCGAAAACACCATTATTAAAGCAGCCAAAGTTTCAATACCAAGAGGTAGTATTAAGAAATGGATTCCAAATTATACACACCAGGCAAAAAATGTTCAAAGACTTATAACTAAAAGAAATGAACTACAAAAAAGTGCACCCAAAACCAAAAATATTGTAGAACTGAACTGAACATTGTGATTGCAAAATTAAAAAAAAAATATGCGTAAATGTGAAAAGGGAAAAATGGAAACAAACTTGTGAAAACCTGAACCCAAGAAACCCAAATACAAAACTTTGGAATTTGGCAAAACAAATTGACAGAGTCCAGCCACAAATTGAAAACACAAATATGATTAAGAATACAAATGGTACACCAGCAAATAATGACAAAATTGCTGCCAATCTTTTAGGTAATTCATATCAAATAAGTAGTAAAATCAAGGTTGAAAAAAGGCCCGAAAGATTATTCATGACTGTAAAAAATGTCACCAGCACTCATAATATTTTCCATGAAAAAAATCAATATGAAAGAGCTAGCTTATGCATTAGAAAACACTGACCTAACCAAGACTCCTGGGCCAGATGGAATCCATGGCCGAATGATATCAAACTTGGGCAAAATTGGCAAAGAAAGACTTCTTAATATTTTCAATAACTCCTGGAAAACTGGAAAATTGCCTCAAGACTGTAAAAATGCAACAATAATTCCCATTAAAAAACTTGACAAATCTGCTGATGACCCAAAAAACTACCGACCTATCTCCTTAACAAATATTTGCTGCAAATTAATGGAAAAAAATATACTCAGACGACTCACCTACCACCCCGACACAAGAAATCTCTTACCAGAAGAACAATATGGATTTAGGAAAGGACAAGGGACAATAGACCAACTCTTATTTTTCCCACAAAAGGTAAAAGATGCACAAAACGAAAAACCAACTAACCACACCATAGCTGCTTTTTAGACCTTACACAAGCTTTTGATAAGGTATGGAAAAACAAGTTAATTACAAAATTATACAAACATTTCAAAATTGAGGGAAAAGCTATCACTTGTATAAATGATTCTCTTAAAAATATATAAATTAGGATCAAATATAATGGCACTCTATCTAAAACCTTCAAATTGTACCAAGGATTACCACAAGGATCAGTCCTTAGCCCAACTCTCTTCACCCGATTTATTGCAGGCATAGAAAAATAAATTTCACATAAAACCAATATTGGACTTTTCGCTGATGACATTATTCTATGGAGCAGCAGCACTAACTGGAAAAAAGCTGAAGGAGATTTAACAAGACTCTTCTCCACCTAGAAAAATTTGCTAATAAATATAAATTAGAATTTAACCCCCAAAAATCTGAAACCTGTCTTTTTACTACCGATAAGAAACTATACAAAATAAGACCAAATATTATTCTGAAAGAACAACAATTGCAATATAATAAACATCCTAAATATCTCGGCTACACCCTGGATCCAGAAATCAACTCCAGTAAGCATATTGAAGGAGTTGTTAGAAAAGGAAGAGACCGACTAAAAATCTTGAAATATATTTCAGGAAGAGTGGGGAGCTGAAGCAACAACAATAAAATTAACTTTCACATCTCTAATGAGACCTATCCTGGAATATGGATATCAAATCTATGGTACATCATCTGAAACAAATCTAAAATCACTGGAAAGGATACAACTAAGTGCAGCTAGAATTATTACAGGTCTTCGAAAACCCTGCCCTAATGATATTGTACTTTACGAGGCAGACATTATGCCCTTAAAAAATAGAATAAGCTACAATCTGCCAAAATATATAAACAAAATCAAGAGTTATGAAAACAAACACAGAACTTTCAATTACATACTTAATTGGGAATCCAATCTAAGACTCAAAAAAGAAGGCCCTCTCCACCTGGCCAAAAGAAATGGATTTTTAAAATATGAAGTGGAAAAATATTATTTAGCTGAAAAAAATATCTCCATGCGAACCACTAACAAAATGTTATTTTTAATGCCACTTTAAATGAAACCACCAACAGACAATATCAAAATCCAGAATACTTAAAACAATTATCATTAGAAATAATTAATAAATTCCTAAAAATGCAATAACTATCTATACCGATGGTAGCAGAGATGAGTTGGGACACACTGGCAGTGGCTCTCTCATTAAAACCACAAATGGCATTGAGAAAATAAACAGAAGAAACCTAGAATTTTGCTCAGTTCTCAGATCAGAACTTATAGCCATCTATGAAGTCTTAAAATCCATCAGAAACATTAAACATCACGATATATGGATTCTTACTGATAGTAGAAGTGCCATACAACACTTGAGTCACACAGGGGAACTTAGAGACAAAGTAAGCAGGAACATAATTGGTTATCTCCAAAAACTCTCAATACCTCAAAAATTCACCTTCAATGGATACTCTTACATGTTAGCATTGAAGGCAATGAAGCTGCTGATGCGCTAGCAAAAAAAGGCACAAAAGAACCTTTGCTACAGAAAAATAAACTTACTTTTAAAGAAATAGAAACAGTAGCCAAAATAAACAAGAACTGGAGGATCCCACCTAAGCACAGTTGGTATACCCTAGAAGCAGATGGCCACCCAGACCTTTCGGTCCACAAGCCGGCATGCGAAGCATGCCTTCGCTGCTATTCTGTTCAACTCATAAGCCAAGTAACGGTATCCAAGCTAGTGATTGGACATTGTACCTGGAAACACCACCTCCCAGACAACGTGTCTGGAAGGATTTCTATACCGGTGGCCTTTAATCACAGCAAAATAGGAAACTATCTACTGTGTCCAGCAGGGACCGCGGGGAGGCAGACCCCGGTCGACTCTGTTCACTCACAGCTGAGGAAAAGCTCAGCTGCCACGTCGTGGGCTTTCTCAAGAAGCTTGCTGTGATTTCTCAGCAGCTCACTCTCGATCGCGCCCCTCGCCCTCCTTCTCTCTTCCTGCACACCCACTACCCTTGGACAATCCAAGACGTAGTGGCGTGCATTCACATCCCTTTCTCCACAGACGCAATCAGGATTGCTCTTAATTTCAAATCTGTGGAGACTTGGGAAAGGGCCCATGTCCCGAACTACCCTAATGAGTTTGTGGACATTACCTTACAGAGGTACTTGGGTGTTGTTACCCCATTGAATAACTCTCTCCCCTTCACAATGTTCCTCCATCTGTCCAAACATAAGTCCTGGACGTGCCCCCGGGGCACGGTCCGGGCTGAAGTTCTTCTCGGCACACACTCTGATTGCTACCCTGATCGCAACCAGCTCGGCTGAAAAGACCAATTCTTCCACTCTGAGTGTTAAACTTTCTTGGAAGATCAGCTTTCCATTAGTGAAAATCACTACCCCAGCTCCAGTATTGGTTCCAGACCTACTCCCATCAGTGAAAACCTCCGTGCCAATCCCTGTTGGCCCTCCAGTACTCCAATTCCACTTTGGCAACCACTGCGGAGGCTTTCTTGGGTCCCTCTTCCATTCCAGGGCACCCGCTTCAAGTCCCAGGGCATCTTCCCTGTTCTCTTAGATCTTCTGTCTGATGGTCTCCTCCTCTAGTTTCAACCCCAGGGGAATAAACCCAGCGAGGACCAATAAGGCCTCACTGCTGGTAGTGCGTTATCCCCCTGTGATTCTGAGTGCCGCTGTCCTCTGCACTCTCTCTAGAGTAGTCGCCACCTTCTGATGCCTGTTTCGGCGACACCAAGCCCTGGAAGCATATAGCAGGATTGGCTCGACACAGGAGAGGCAGAGGTTCCTAAAAATAGTACCCTCCTTCCCCCCCCCCCTGTTGAGAGCCAACCAGGACAGGCCTGCACAACGCCTCCCTGCCTCTCGCCACCATCTCCTCCGCCTGGTATTGCCAACCCATCTTGTCATCAATGACCACCCCCAGGATGGTCATCCTATTGACCAACGCTACCCTCCGTCCTTCGATCCCGATAGCCGGCTTGTGTTCCCATTTGATCCCTTTCTTTTTAGTCCTTATGTCCCTAGGCTTAAAGCTGAGGGCTTTAGTTTTGGAGACATTGAACTTAAGGCCAGAGTCATGGGCCCAGTTCGAGAGAATTTGGAGAGAAGTTTCAACACACTTCTCAGCCTTCGCTCTCGAAGCAGCCTCAATAATGAGGAACTGGTCGTCAGCATAGAGAACCAGCCTGGCTCCCTCAGGGAGCTCCTCCTGGAAAACGGTGTTTACCAGGATATTCCACAGAATAGGTCCGCAGCAAGAGCCCTGGGGGCAACCCCTAGCACAGTTTCTTTCCAACTTCCGCCCACCAAAACTGAGGCTAATCCGTCTATCCCTCAGGAAGTCACGAACCAAGCTGCACAAATTATCAGGACAACCCATGTCCATCAAATTTCTCATCAGCTTGTTCCAGTTCATGGAGTTAAACGCGCCATCAATGTCCAGGGCCACGAAAAGAACCCAAGCACCCTTATTTAAGCCCATCTCAACCCCCTCTAACACCTCGCTCAGAGCTGTGGTTGTGGACTTCCCTTCCCTAAAACCATGTTGGAAAGAGGAAAGGAGCTCATTACTTTCTAGCCAGTGCTTCAGTCGCTGAGCTAGTAGGCTATCCAGGACCTTACTTAGACACGCTAGTAAAGAAAGCATACGATAATCATTAGGAGAATTACCCTTTCTACCAGACTTTTCGAGAAGCACTACTCGGGCAACCTTCCATGCCTCAGGAAAAGTACCAGTGTCCAGGAACCTATTGAATGACCTGGAAAGAAGCGATGGGTGCATCCTTACCAGGGCTTTCACGACCGTGTTATCGATCCCTTCGGGACCAGGAGATTTCCTTTTCCCGAACTTGAAAGCCGTCAGTTTCACCTCATTCTCAGAAAAGGGCGGATCTACCAAACCACAAGTGGTCAGAGAGATCTCGTCCTTTGGTTCCTCGTTTCCGAAGTGCCGATCCAAGTTGTTTTTATTTTGTCTTCTGCTTTCGAGCGAGTAGGTCTAGAACACATTCTCTCTGAATTTTCTCATTGTTGGTGGATGAAACAGCACCAGTGATTATTTTGGCCGCTTTTGCTTGAACACTGTCTAGTCTTACTTTTAGTGATGAGCTTGAGGGAGCCCAGACCGGTGTTGCATATTCCATTATCGGCCTTATTAAGGTGGTATATGTTGTTCTGAGAATTCTGGGTTTTGCTCCCCAATTTGTTCCACATAGCCTTCTCAGAATGTTTAGTTTTCTGATAGTTCTATTTGAGGTGCTAATTATGTGTTCTGAAAATTCCAATTCCTCATCAATAATAATTAAAATAATTTTGTTGACATCTTGTCCATACATGCACAGTCTGCACTATTAAAAAAGATAATATGCATTATATACACTATGTACAATGAATATGGCGCCTCTTCCAGCGCTGCAGAGTTTGTGGAGAATCGCCAGTAGGTCTCCAGCGACACCACGCATTTTGCGATCTACGATGAATACGTAGATCGCGTACTTTGCCGCTTAGGAGATGGTGATGGCGTGGTCCTCGAGACCAACTTGAAAGATACAGGACTGCAGTATCACACCTAGGTATTATGGATTTTAATTTTATCAATCATTTGTTTGTTTATGCTTATTTTTTGTTATATTTATGCCTTTTTCCCTGTGAGTGGAGAAGACGCATAGGTTTGGTTTTATTGGGTTTATGGTCATTTGGAGTTCCATTGCCCACTTCTCCAGTCCTCTCATTGATGTGTTCAGTATTTTTTACGATTTTTCTATGCTGCTACTTGTGTGCCATATGGCTATATCATCTGCATAACAGACAACCTTTGTGTCTTCAGTGAGGTAAGGATAGATGTCGTTAATATATAGAGAGGACTGAGCTCAGATCCCTGAGTTACACCAGCCCATGTTCTCCCTTCCTTGGAAAATTCTCCATTGACCCGAACCTTTAACCTTCTTCCCCTTAAGAAGTCTGCAATCCAGATTAAGGTTTTTCTCTTACTTCGATGTTGTGCAGCTTTTCACGTAATTTCTCCCTCCACACTCGATCAAAAGCTGAGGTCATATCAAGGAATATAGCCGTGGTCTTCTTTGGCGGTTTTTCCTGGAAAGAATCTATTATTGATTGACAGAAGTAAAACAGTTGATCAGTCGTACAGTGCTGGGATCTATAGGCAGTTTGGTAGAGGTTTATTTTATTATTGTTAGTGAGCCAGACTATGAGCCTAGAGTGGATAATTCGTTCTGGTATTTTACAAAGTTTGCTGGTGAGAGCAATTGGCCGATAGTTCTTGTATTCCTTGGCATCTTTGTTTGGCTTCAGTATTGGCACTATAATTGATATCTTCCAATTCTTTGGTAGTTTACCAGTTTGCCATGAAATGTTCAGTATTCGTAGGAGTTGATTATTAGCTTGGTCTTCAAAGTGTTTGATCATTTAACCAAAGATTAGATTATCTCTTGGTGACCTCTTGGATTTTTTTATTGATAAGTTTAGCTCATTCAGTGTGAAGTCTCTCGAGAAAATATCTTGTTGATGGAAGTTTCTTGCTTGTTTAACTAACTGGTTTATATTATTTTTAGAGTCCTGTCTTCATTCGTATAGTTGAGTATGGAAGTGCTTGAAAGATATTCAGCAATTATGTCAGCCATCTGTTTGTTCTCGTTCGCGCTGTTCTATTCATATCGGTTAGAGTATTGGAGGATTGGTGTTGGTGTTGATTGTTCTCTAACACTCTAATCATATTCCAGTGTTGGCTGTCCTTTCTTGGATCCATTTTTTTCGCAGAATTCTGCCATTTTTCTTGTTTGCATATCCAAATTTCTTGTTTTATTTTGTGACTAATTTCAATGAGTTCTTTCTGTTTTCTTCTGTTTTATTTTTTTAAGAAGTTCTTTGATATTGTCTCTCTCTCTGAAATCACTGCCTCGATGTTGTGGTCCTTCCAGTAAGGTATCCACAGGTCTTTACGTCTACCTCTAGGTATCGATGCTTTTGCAGATTTTGAAATGTTCGAAGAGAATTTTTCCAAGTTTTTGTCAAGCGTTCTGTAATTCAATTTTTCGTTGCACAGTTCTTCAAGCTTTTCTGTGAATTTTTTCAAGTCGGCTTTCCTAAAGTTCCATGTTCTTTTATTCTAATGGACATTCTCAATTTTGAAGTTTAGGGTTGTTAAAATTGGTCTGTGGTCACTGATTGCACCTCTCATGATTTTCCATTGTGTTGTGGGTGCGATGTTGTAATTTATCGCTGTGATGTCTATTGCGGATTCTGTGCCTGTGGACTTAGATAGGTGTTCTCTCCGTTATTTAACGGTGTAAGGTCGAGGTCTGTTAGCATGTCCTCAACCTGCTGACTTTTGTTATCCAGGACAGGTGATCCCCAAATTGAACTTTTGGCGTTAAATTCGCCGAGTATGATTGTGATATCCGAAGACGCTTCACTTAATGTCTCTATTGTGTGTACCCATACAAAATTCAAATATTTCACGAGCTGAAAGTTGGCGATTTTGAGATGCGTCAAAAATTCGCTGCATGGGTTTTCCGGCGAATTGATATTGATGAAAACTGGCTGTCGAATGTTCTGTGGACAGATGATGCTCACTTTTCTCTAAACGGAGAATTTAACATTCAAAACAGCCGCATTTGGGCAACAGACACCCCTAGGATTTTTACAGAAATGCCACTTTACCAGCCTAGAGTTACAGTTTTGTGTGGGTTCACTTCTTTTATTATTGGGCCATTTTTCTTTGAAAAATCAATGGAAGAACTTTTAAAACCGTTTTTGTAACTGATGAACGTTATGTCCAACATTTGAGAGAAAAGGGTATTCCCATATTGCAGGGCAAAAGCACTAAGCGAAATAACATTCATGAAAGATGGAGGACCTCCTCATATCTCCCGAGGTGCCAAACAATTGCTGAAGGATACGTTCTGTGAAAATCGTGTGATAAGTCGCCACTTTATATACCAGTGGCCTCCAAGATCACCAGACTTGACGCCTTGCGATTTTTGTTTATGGGGGTACATTAAATCGTGTGTTTATCGATGCTGGCCTACCACATTGGCCATGTTGAAGGCTTCTATCAGATTGCACGTTTTATCAATTTCAACAGATATGTTATTTAATGCTATCCATTCTGTCATTTATCGTCTGCAGGCGGTGATTGAGAATGAAGGGTGCCACATTGAGCAAGGATTGTGACCTAATACAAGAGAGAAGGCAGTTACCTCATGTGTTATATAAGCCGCCATGTATTATATTATCTACCAATATTTTGCAGCTCTTTGTGTTGGGATATGGGGATAATAAATGCTGTCCTCACATCTTGGCTATCTTTTTTTATTTGTGAACAGTAATTTTTTGTTTGTCATTTGCTCACATATTATGTCGTGCAAACCAGAGTGTCATAACTTCTCGAATAACACTGGTACACACAATTTTTCCCCTTATGTTTAGTTTTCGCTCATTAGAAGAAATAGCATAAGGAATATTTTCTGTATACCAATAACTTTAGAAATTTTGTGAAAAAAATAATACAAAATGATTTTACTACCACGTTTTTCAACGCAAAAGGTCGATTTAAAAATTATTTTTATTTGAGGGGAAACATTTTTTAAAATTGTGTACAGTATAATAAAAAATGATAACATTTGACAAGCCCATAGGATATTTGGAATAAAGTACGACAAATATATTTTGTCACTCCCCTCTATATTTATTTGTTGGATCATGACAAATATCCAGTTAAATAGTCAAGGGTCTCCAATTAGTCAAGAAACTACACATTTCTTATAGCAAGAAATCCTATTAGTAGTGCCATCATAATTTTTGGTACTATATTAACATATCAAAAATTCGTGTATTGATATCAGCAGTATTTTTCAAACATTCAATCTATTTCACAAAACTCCATATAAAATATAAATATTTTTTCTACATGTTTCAATTTGCATTTGCCTATTTTACATATCTCTGATTGTATTTGAAAATCGTTAACCAATTCTTCATACTTTTGGCGAAGTGGTGTTTTATTAATTTGTTATTTGATATTATTAGGGTTCTTTCCTGGTATTCAAAAAGGAAAAATACGTGTCGTTCAATTATATTTTTCAATTTATCAAACAATTTGGCCGCTGAATATCTGAATCTGGTAGAGCGCCATCTGGTGAATAAAATTGTAACTAAAATCAATTTCGAATTTTTCATTATTTGCCATAAAAAATCCCATTGTATCCTGAACACAATGGTGTTTACCGCATTGCTCTAACGCAAATATTCGCGGAGTTATTAATTTTTAAAGTTGTGCGGGACTTTTGGATCACCCTGTATGTGACATATACTAAAAGTGTCATTATTATACAGTTTAAAATATACTATATATTTTTTTCAAGTTGCCGCGTAAAATCTAACATTTACTATATGTAAATATGTAAAAATAAAAAAAGTATATCCTGACAGCTTACATGAACATTTTAGATAGCAGAGCGCCATCTAATGGAACAAAAATCAACCAAACGTTGATTTAAGTCTTGTTCAGTAATATTTGGCCAACAACAAAGCCTAAATTAACGATTAGTTTATTTCTGTTCCAATAGATGGCGCTCTAACATCTAGAATACTCATGTAAGCGGTCATGATATGCATTTTTTTTTTATGTCAACAACTGACCTTTTTTTTCTATATTTTTCTCTCTTTCCCCCCATATATGTATGTTATAATAAGAAATATTATTTTGGGATAGAGATCAATTGCTGGTTCTTTTGAGTACATGAGTACCTAAATGGTATCGTTTGCAGTCGTGTCATCTTGAAAGAAAATCAGAAGAATAACTATTTACTATCAAGTAGTTTTTATTTTAAATTACTTGAAGAAAATTACAATAAGACATTTATCACAGTTATATATAATTTGTGAAATGAATTCTATATTAGTGAATTTCAAAAATAGGTTAGATAACTACATATTTACAACAAGTATTAAAAGTCGGCGTATTCTAAAACTATGGTCAAAACACAAGTAGAACTATCAGTGAATGAAAATAATATATATATTTTTTAAATTATAGAATATTTTTATATATTTAGATTATATAATATGTATATATTCACAATTTTCTTTCCCAAAATTGTATTAAAGAGTTAAGTCTGGGTAATTCTTAGTTTATTACCTTTCAATAAAATAATTTTAACATACTCCATTAAAATATATATACTTCAGAATCTAAATAAAAAAAAAAAAGAGGTGAAAAGTTGTTTAGGCATTATAAAAAAACGTTATCATGATATTAAAACAACTCTATTACTAAGATTTAAAATTTAATTTAAAACATTTAGGGTATATTTGATTAAAATAAAGTTTTTGTGTGTGGGCACATTTGCCTTCAACTAAACAAACTAAACTCTTAATTAAAAGGTTTTCTTCTCAATTTATAATTTCAATTTACGAGCAGACGAAAAAGTCCAAAAGATAATTAATGTCGTCTGAAGAAAAAGGGCGGGAAAAACCCTCGAGGGGTTATGTCTAATTGAAGAAAAGAACTCGCACAGCGTTATTTAGAAAATATCTGTGGAGAGATATGACGTCATAAAATTTGGCGTCAGCAGATGGCGCTGTGGGCGGTGGATTTATGATCGTCTGCTTTGTATTTTTGATGTTCTTTTGACGCTTTATTTTTGCTGCGGTACTGTCTTTTGATGACGTCACACTCTTTTCAATATTTTATTTGTGAATACATGTATTCTCTCTTTTCCATTTAATATCGCTTATTATTTGCACAATGTCCTTTTTTTATTACATTTTGAAATCGCTGATAATATGCATGTAATGAAAAGAGTTAAAGGTCAAATAGATATCAAAAATAAATATGTTTTATATATATAAAATAGATTGCAAAATGAAACTATTTTTAGCATGTGATTTTTTTCTTTTTCAAATAAATAAAACTTTCTACTGTCTCTTCTACGATGAAACATATTGGTTTCTTTCAGCGGTTTCGTCAGTTTAATCTACCATACCGCTTTTTAGACTCTACTATTATATTAAACGATTCTACGTAAATATCCAATACTGAGGGTGTTGTAATATGTTAAATAACCTATAATAATGTTGCATAGTGTATTTATTATTGACTATGCAAAATCATGGCATTTGTTAATTGTTTTAACTCTATGTAAAATATTTCCTCTTTACCTCTATTTTTTTACAAGTTGAACTTAACCTTTATTTCATGTAGTAATCTCCTTTTATACAAAATAGAAAAATAGAGGTAAAAAGGAAATATTTCACATAAAGTTGAAACAATTAATAAATGTCATGATTTTGGATAGTCAGTAATAAATACACTACGTAACATTATTATAGGTTATTTAACATATTACAACAGAAGATTGAATATTATGATATTCAATCAAACTATGGAAATGCTCTCTCAAACATTTATTTAACCTTTTATAATCTTATATGGACACATTGTAATAAATCAGTTTTGATCTCAATCTCTCACACAAACATTGCAATTAGCTTGTTTTAGTATTTGTAAACGGCGGGTTTAAATAGCTTATACACCACAATGGCTGTCAGCTCGACTTGAGCGATGCTAGAATAGGTTATTTACATACACCGATAAAATAAGAGAAATAATCACACTGTTAATTCCCTTCTAACTGACGCGGGATAATAAAAAAACTAGATAAATCTTTAGACTAATTTTTATGTCACCCTCATGGCACTTTACCAATTTGTTATGCGTAAACCTTAGGATTATCGTCTACAAGCGTTTAACTCTCCTTTTAGTTCAGTCTAGATCAGGGATCGGTAACTTGCGGCTCTTTGGATGTGAAGCTCTGTGTAGTACTTGTATAAATAAAAACTTATTTATATGAATACTATTTATGATGCATTAGCGCGCCATCTGTTATCAAAATTTGAAACTATTATAGACGTGTATGATTCTTTTTAAAAATAAACAATTTCTACTGCCCTTACTGCAATGTAAAAATTAACGGGAGGGCCTGGCTCATCAGTGGTGAACCCTCCCAGCGGTTTCGCCAGTTTTATCTACCATACCGCTGTTATATTGTATTTTTCGATCTTCCTTATATATTACGAATATTATTTATTGTTGGCAAGAAAAAAAAATGTTGTGACTCTTTAAAAACTTTGAAATTTTGTAAATTGTAATTTTTGACTTCTTCCGACTCAAAAGGTTGCCGACACCTGGTCTAGATGATATGCAAATTTTTAGCCGTAAGACACTATGGTTTGATTAGTTTAAGAACAGAACCTAAGTGGATCGTTTTAGAAGTTTCTTTGGAATGCTTCAAATATTATAATAAAAGTCGTCTCTCCCGTCAAAATAGACGCTAAAACTAAGCATCATCTATTTACCATCTCTGAAACTTGCGGACTAAGGTCGGTGACAAAGCCACAACACTAACTTTGGCAAACTGAGAAGCGTCTACCTAGAGACCATCGTCAGTCTAGGGTAGATTTTATTTCCTTGGATCCACACGGGATCAAATGAAATCTCCACTATCTGCCAAAGAGGTGCTTAGCTGGTAGAATTGCTAGCCCAAATCTATGGTCAAAATATGGTCTCCTGGTGAACGCTTCTCGGTTTGCCAAAGCTGGTGTTGTGCTTTGTCACCGCCCCGAGTTTGCTAGTTTGCGCCGACGGTCAATATATGGCGTTTAAATTTAACGTCTACTTTGACGGGAGAGGCGACCTTTATTTTTATAGATCAATTTCCTTCCGGAAAAAATTTCCAGCTTGATATATTATTATTCTGTTGTTGCTTGTATATATGAGCTATCCAATTAATGCTGAATAAATTGGGCTTAAAATCATACACTTTAAGCATTGCGGTATGTCTGCTCTCCACGGTCACCCCTGTGCTCAACACTATTGGATCCGTCTCTGCCTCCCCCTGATCTCCGCGGATCACCACCCTGATCCTCCTCTACATCCCGGCTCTCCTGGCCTCACCTGGCGATGATCCCCTGGCCACCCATCCCCAGGCCTCTCCAACTATGCTTTATATATATTCCGCTTTATGCGTCCAACGGGGCTTAAAAATCATTCATTTTGGTTAGCAGCCCCGTAAATAAAGATATTTCCATTCCATGCTGAATATATGGGGGATCTGACCAGATGACCGGGTTACTTTGTATGTATATATTTGGTTTTTGAAATGATGTAAGTTAGTTATTTATGAAAGGAAAATAAAAAGTAAATTAAATTTTATTGCCATCTATCGTTAAAATTTTACACAAATAAATTTACTGGCAATGCGTTTCTTTTAAATATCATCAAATATTATCTCTACAGACCTTACTGCAATGATATGAGTTATTGAATGAGAGGGCTTGGCTCATACATAAGCTTATAGGTCTGTAGTGGAACATACATATAATTTCAAGGTGTTGCATCGAGCAAAGCTCTTCCGAAAAATATGTTTTCATAACCAATATATATTAGTAAATTAAATTTTATTGTCATCTATTGGTTATGAAAACATATTTTGCGGAAAAGCTTTGCTCGATGCAACACCTTGAAATTATATATATGTACCTCTACAGACCTATAAGCTTATGTCCATAGTTCACTAAACACCCCTAAGCTGCCTTCCATAGAAAATGCATGGTATATAACAAAATCAGTCCAATACAATAGTAGAGCGGTCTAGAGATTAATTTGGCGAAACCGCTGAGAGGGTTCACTACTGATGAGCCAAGCCCTCTCATTCAATAACTCATATCATTGCAGTAAGGTCTGTAGAGATAATATTTGATGATATTTAAAAGAAACGCATTGCCAGTAAATTTATTTGTGTAAAAAATAAAAAGTATTAATTTCTTCGAGGTGTTGGTGTTTACTCTGCTCAATGTTAGAATAGAAAAATCTTAGCTCCCAACATCCCCCCCCCCCTCCTCCGTCACCTACGTGATGCTTGGCGCGCAAGAGACTGGAGTTGTGGCCAACAGGTAATTGACGTCTCCATCACGACAATGCTCCAGCACATTCCTCGTACTTGATTCAGACTTTTTGGAAAAAAAAAACAGACTCCTGTGGTTTTCCAGGCTCCTTACTCCCCTGATATGTCTTCCTGCGACTTCTTTCTGTACCCAAACTCAAGAGACCATTGAAAGGAAAGCGATTATAGACAAGAAAGGACATTATGATGGCAACGACAGCCGAGCTAAACACTATTCCGAAAGAGGCTTTTTCGGAATGTTTCAAACAATGGCGCTGGGAGAAGTGTGTGAAGCCCCAAGGAGACTGAGGGTGATTAGGTTTCCAGCGCCCCAGGTATGTCTGTCTTCCCCCGCCCGAAGGTCGGATACTTTTCTAACAAACCTCGTGCACATACAGCCCTCTTCAGGCAGAACCATCAGATAGGATTTACTGCCATCAGGTAGGGTTTTACTGGGAATTATGCAATTCTATGCAAATAAAAAATACAATTGACGAATTGAACCTTTTGACATCCCACAATTCTCGCGTCAGTTATATAATTAACTACAATATAGAGCGGCGAAACAGCTTGGAGGGTTCACCCCTGATGAGCCAGACCCCCTTTCAGTATTTTACCATTGCAGTAAGGGTGCAATAGGAAATTGTTTATTTAATTAAAAGAAATTTAGTGCAATACATAGTTTATATATTGTAACAAAGTTTCTGTTATTTTATATGCAGAGTATTATATTTTATGTTTATATTTTGCTATACTCTGTACACTTCCCTCTTTTTGCTTATCCTTTGTTTATCACTCATAGTTTGTTCTTTCCTGAAATAAATTGTTTTCTCATCCCGAAACTGGTCTTCCCTAATTTTCCACGTGGCATTTTGGTGGATATGCTGGGTAAGTTGGGGAAGACAAACTGAAGATCGCCGAGAAGAATTTGAAGCCATGGGTGCTGTGATCTACTTTTTAGAGACTGGCCCCAGGATTCCACCGCCGTGTCAAAGCCAAGACGACGATTTCCCTATATACGATACGACGACAAAGCCGCTCTTCACACCGCAAGAAAAAGGACGCAAAGGTACTAGGGACAAAGTTCCAAGACTTCGATGGAATCCATGGCAGAAGCACGTCAGATCCATTTCAAGTAACTACAATAATTGCTAGCTGTGGGTCACAGCTCCCATAGGGAAGGAGCTATGTAACAAAGTTTCTGTTATTTTATATGCAGAGTATTATACTTTATGCTTATATTTTGCTATACTTTGTACACTTCCCTCTTTTTGCTTATCTTTTGTTTATCACTCATAGTTTGTTCTTGCCTGAAATAAATTGTTGTCTCATCCCGAAGTTGGTCTTCCCTAATTTTCAACGTGGCAATATAATTTCGAATACAGATGTCACACCTTTATATAAAATGGAATTAATACACTATATGGTATAGCAATGTTATGCAAATTGAAATGTGCACAATGGAAGTATTTTTCGATATCTAGCTCTAAACAAACTGGGAATCAGAGATGAGCTAGGCAATAGAACATTATATTCTGCACGAACATAGCGTCTAATATGCAAATATGAAATCACAAATTTGATACTACTTTGCTGTTGTGGTTGAGATAGATGTAAGTATGCCAAGTCCCCTACACTACCAGTGTTTATGTTATGTTATCGATTTTTTTTTCTTTCTCGCCTTACGTTTAAATCTCCTACGACAATGCATTAAAAAGCGTACAAAATAAATCATTGTTCTTAAAATTAAAGATACTTTGGCCAGTAAATCTTTTTATTATCTCGACGTTTCGACAAAAATCTTTTGTTCCCTCCTGACGAGGACAAAAGATTTTTGTCGAAACGTCAAGATAATAAAAAGATTTACTGGCCAAAGTATCTTTAATTTAAAGAACTATGAATGCCGGCCAGGCAGCCTCTATCTTTACAAAAATTAATCATGTTTGTGGCGAAGAAAGAAGCATTGTGGTCAATCTGTGTCCGCAGACAAAGCCATTTACGCGGCCTAATCCTCACTGTGCAAATTAAAAATATGCAGTAAAGAGGCTATTTTAGACTCCAAGTTTCTCTCTTTGGAAAAAATTCACTTGTAAATTGAATGAGCAAATCAAAGCATAAAAGTGAGAAATATAATGTGCAATAACTGAACATCTTTACATCCAAGTTTTACTGTCTCTTGGAATAAATATGTCAGATATATACATATATGTACAACTCTATGCACTATGCAAATTAAACTTATAGAAAAATTTGCATAGAGAGAAAAAGTGAGGAAAGACACAGAGTAAGCAAGCGGAAGCCTGGTGGGGGCGTCGCTGCAATTGATTTCATCAGGTGGCCAACCCGGAAATGACGTCGATCGAAGATGACGTCAATGGGAAAAATCCCGCGCATGCGCCGTGACACGACCTGATCGTCCGGTTTCTAAATTTAGAAGCCAAATTTTTCTACAGACGACGACGCTAAAAATAACCCTCGTGGTGACCTATAGATAGATAGATCGGCTGCTTGTAATTGATTTCTTCGGCGTTAAAAATAATCATCATCATTGCCGCAAATTGGAATTTCAAAACTAATTATTGTTTTCCTCGCACCTCTCCCAAATGCATATTGTTATTATAATTGCCTATATCGTTTGTTGGCTTATTGCATGTTGATATTTATTGATTAATTGCGTTTGGGTAAATAGAAGAAGTTTTGCAAATTATTTTTCTCAAGAAAGGTTTCTATTGCCATAACGTGGCAGTATTTAACTTGCATACACTACAATGACATATGCAAATTCCGGGTCTCTCCCTCTGAGATGAACAAAAATGTATTTGCAAACAGAAATTCTGGAATTTTAAAGTATTGTATGATGGTAATAAATCGAGACCTTTACAAGAATATTAAAACTGTGTTTGCAAAACATAAAAATGAATTTAAAGAGAAATTTTTAAAAACTTACCTTTGATACACGTTTGTGGACATCAGAATGTTTAATCCTACACACTCATCTCTTTAGTAAATATTCCTACCTTTTAAATTCAAATTAATATAATGCTCAAAATTCCTATCTATAGCTAATTAAATGACTAAATAATGGAAATGCTTGATTTTTCATCGTTAAAATATTTTAGAATTTTTAACGAATCCATTGCGTTGCTTGATTGCATATCTCCAAAGCATAAGGCATCGATATATTAAATATCTGTACGATGTTTCAGGGTCCAAGTTTCTTTACCTATGCAAATTTTAAAAAGTTGTATGTAAATATGTTGCATATGTGGCAAACAATTTCGAACTAGGTAGATACAAAGCTGTTGTTGTGACATATTCTTTATAACAACATAAATTTTTGTACTGGGGTAATAAGCAAAGTTCCACTGTTTTAATTCATTTTTTAAAGGGTGAGTTTCATCTTTCAGTACTAAGACATAAGTTGCAATATCAGACTTTCACCCCATACTTGAAAATTATCTATCTATTAATGCTATTTGTATATACACTTCTAATTGAGGGTGCAAAATTACTTCTTCATTAGTAGACAGGTGGAGTAGTTACAGTACAAGCTGTCACAACCCTCTACCCACCATGATGGCCTGGTATTTTATCTGTAGACATGTAGTGTACTTACATAAATTTCTCTTTGTATATCACACTGTTTGTCTTATTGGAAAAATTTCCATATATATTTCGTCCCCAGAATTGGCCGAGTGACTTTCCAAGCTAAACAGTTCTTTGACAAATTCTGACAAAACGTATCGCGAACCCCGTGCAGATCTCTTAAAATTAAAGCTCTCCTTGGTCTAACGAGGGCCATTATCCCGAAAATATGATTCCTAGAGGTCGAGCTTTTGATTTTTCAAAGCTGGTGATATGACGTTGTGAACTGAACTCAGTTAGCTAGCTTTCTGAGACGGTCATTAGATGGCGCTTATTTTTAGCATCTATTTCAATGGGGGTAACAGAAAAAAAATCTTTCTTATTTTTATAGAACTATATTCTCATACACACACACAATACACACTGCTGTAAAACTTTTATTTATATAACACAGGTGTTCATCATCTTTAACCATTATTGTTTTAATGCTTTAAATATTACACCTCTATTAACTTCGCAATGAGCGAATATAAAAAACGATTCGCATCTTTTTTTGCTCGTCCAGGAAGGCTATCAGCTGATGTCCCTATCTGGTATAACCGCTATAGCCAGTGAGAGACCACCGGGGTTTCAAGGCAAGAACGAAAGTATGATATAAGTGAGTTAGACTATATGCAAATTGGGGAAGGGCCGTCACGCGGGACTTGCATACTTAAAGAGGCAAGTAGGGTTACGTAAAAGGTTTGCCTTGTGCAGTTCTTTTCTCCGGAAATTTGTGCTTTTGAATAATTCACCTTTCGTGGACCTTTTTTTACTGAATTTATTTTTAAGAGTGTTTCTCTCTCCTCTCCCTTTTCAAGACTTTTTTACTTAGGTCGGACTTTAGGAAATTATTTCATTTTGTGGATCTCTCTTCGGCTAAAAAAAAAAAAGGTAAAGTCAATCTATAGATTGCTATCTTGTGATTGTAAATTTAACTTTTCAAACCAAATTCTGTGAAACATTCTAAAGACATTATATCGGTACAATTCACATGAAAGTTAGTGAGAGACTAAGAGAGCTAATCAGTAAGGAATGCACCTAGATGTATTTTACATTGTAATAGCACATTACAAGAATTTGTGTGTTTTTTTTTTTGTAAATATAATAATAATGAAGAGAGACGTATAAATAATAGTGTAGCGTATAAAATCAAGTCTTTGTATATCTGGAGATGTGAAAGTATTTATTGATGACGTCACCACGACCAGTCGACAATTATTAACAAATTAACCCAAAACTATCTACAGCTAGAGAATATCGAGCAAGCAAGATAGATAACTAAATGATGATTTTACAAATATTAATTAATAAAAAATCTGTTTCACATATTTCATTGAATAATTAAATAAAATAATAAAATATATCTTCGCTATATATATATATATATATACAATAGTTTTAATTATTATCCGATGGGTAAGATTTACACCAGATCATGAAGGTTGAAAATAATAATTTATATCTGCGCGACAGCCGATGTAGAATGATCTAAGGGCAATTCAACCTTCATGGTATGTTAGGACTGGTGTTGGGTAGCTGGAGGTACTCACTGTAGCGGATATGTAAATAATAGTTTTGATTACTAATTATTGAGGAATTTTTCTTATCGCTTTCGGAATCTTTCGAAAAATAGTTCATAAACCATTGAGAATTCTATAAATATTGTGGCGAAGAAATATTGTATAATTTAATTTAATTATTCAATGAAATATGGGAAACAGATTTTTATTAATTAATATTTGTAAAATCATCATTTAGTTACCTAGCTTTCTTGCTCGATATTCTGTAGATAGTTTTGTTAATAATTGTCGACTAGTCGCCGTGACGTCATCAATAAATACTTTGACATCTCCAGATATACAAAGACTTGATTTCTACGCTACAATATAAACACACACAATCGTCTTTAAAGTGACGACTTCCTATCGGGTAAAGTATAAACTCATGTCATATGCATACACTGATAAAAAAAATATTCTTGCTAAAGATGAAAAATGATAATTTGTATTCAAGTTTTACAGCAAGAGAGCGAACGATATTGCCACGTGAAAAATTAGGAAAGTCAAACTTCGGTATGACACAGCAATTTATTTAAGGCAAGAACAAACTATGAATGATAAATAAAAGATAATCAATGAGGGAAGTTTACAGAGTAGTAAAATATAAACATAAAAATATGATACTCTGCTAATAAAATAATAAATAATTTAAGAAAAAGGCATCTACTTATCGTGCAACTGAAAGTTGCTGATGGCTTGCGCCATCTATCGGAATAAATATCAACTATTCTCGTTGATTTTTAATTATTCCAGAATTGGCCAAATACCCATTCTTGATTAATTGGCCAATTCTGGAATAATTAAAAATCAACGAGAATAGTTGATATTTATTCCGATAGATGGCGCAAGCTATCAGCAACTTTCAGTTGCACGATAAGGAGATGCCTTTTTCTTAATTTATGCACCTTAATCCCAGTACAATATTACATTTGTACTATTTTTTCACAATAAATAATTTCTTACAATATTGTGTTGATTATAGCAATCAAAAATAACCACTCTGGCAGTTTGAAATGTGACCCATTTGGATATACTGATATAAAAAAGCATTTTTTTAAATTGGCTATTAAAAGATAAGAGAGGTCCTCTACAAGAATTTCAATAACTAATATAGCGATAATATACCCTTACACCAATAGACAAAGGAAGTTGTACCTTTTTTAACATGTATATCGGGACAATAACTCTGAAATATATTACAGTGACCTTTATTGAAGACACACGAGATAACCAAGTGGGAACAAAATTGCCTCAAAAAATAAATAAATAAACAGACGAGCCACGACATCAAAGACTTTCCACTTCCTTAATTTTTATCCATGAGTATATGTCCCATTCAAATATTTTGTTTGTTTTTTTTCTGATGGTTATCAACAGGTTTCGTTCCTCTACCAAAACCTTTTAGAAAATTCTTAGACTGCATTATATCGATATTCTTGTTTATTATTTCTATATTGTAGCGAAGCATTTATTATTTGACCCTAGAATTAACAGAGTTTCATTTTTTTTTATGTTTATATTTTATTACTCTGTAAACTTCCCTCATTCCTTATCTTTTGTTTATCCTTCATAGTTTTTCTTGCCTAAAATTAATTGGTGTCTCATCCTGAAGTTTGTCTTCCCTAATTTTCCACGTGGCCATATTACATTTCTCTCTGCGTAGAATATGAATTAACGTGACACTCTTCCAGTCTTGTCCTTTGGTTGATGGCCAATCATGTCTCATACAATTTGCTAGAGAGGTGTTCTTCTTTCTTTCTTATCTATTGGGTGGAGTAAAATGCGTCAGTCTTTGTCAGTATGTCAGTATGCTCATGACAAGGAGAATTCCTCAGTATCAGGCCACTAACATAGCTCCAATATGAAATGGCCACCTCTGACATGAGGAACAGACACCAGGTGCAGCAGCTCCTAACTTGGAATACAAACGCTGCTCATCCTGTATCTCTGGTGTGTAGAAAAGTCTGGTAATCGTTTCACAAAACACTGATGCTAAATTCGGTAGAAAAATTCGCAGTGATGATTATTTTGTGGGCTGTTGCAAGGATTTAAATCAGACAACTAAATAGCATAAAGGAGGGGGTAAAAGTCTCCTTCAAACTAACTTTATTTAAAACATGTTAAGAGGACAGAGGAAAACACCAAACTGGTCAGCATCAGACCAGGCCGTGCTCTAATCCTTTATTGCCGGATGGCGGCGGGTATGTTTGTTTACTGTCACCCAATCCGTCTGGCCGACGTCCCGAAGTGGATCTCCATTATTCCACGCCTGGATCAGGGAGCCCTTATAGGGTACTTATCAGCTGGGCCATCTAAACTCTGGTTTTTAACAAGCTTGTTACTGCTTTATCCGGGCTTAAGACTGGCAAAAACGGAATTCTATTTGGTTATTGAACATTCATTTAAGCCTTCAGCGATTTTTAGAAAAATAAAATTAAAAAAAAAAGGTTCCAATATTTTATGATTAAAAGCATGATATTTGATAAGAATTTGATTTTCCCGAAACAATTTTGAAAAAGTATAATCAATTTGTAAAAAAGTGCGAATCAAATTACTTTACAGATAAAAATAGAAATATATTTACTTTATAAAATTAGAAATCTCCATTCACAGGCGAGCAAAGTTTGTTTAACGTCTGCAAATAGAGAGCTAAACATTCCCCGCCATTTACCTCATTGATAGAACTAGTGTTGTGGTGTAATAGACGGATTTCCATCCCAACGTGCTATATATATACATCACTGTTAATACGAGGTTTAAACGGAAAACATCTGGAATCAAGAATTAAACTATTTTAACGTAATGATAAGGCACAATTTGTGGATTATAAACACAAGGTAATAAGACCAAATCTAAATAAATAAATAATGTGTGACGTTTCGGTAACAGCGTGCACTTAACTAAGTGCACCTTTGTATGAAGATGGTAACAACACTGTTACCGAAATGTCACACACTATTTATTTATTTGGATTTAGTCTTATTACCTTGTGTTTATTTAAACGTTAGTTTTTTTCACATTTAACAACTCCGCTACCCACAGCACGTATGATTGTGAACCTTTCCTCGGGAGGCGAGAACACGTCAGCGCGTTTGATCGAATATACTTTTATTTTTATGTGAAAAATAGTTTTAAAAAAGTCAAATTTCACTGTGAACAGGTGAAAAATTTGTAAAAAGTATCTCTTGAAAGTGTGTGTGTGTGTGTGTGTGTGTGAAACGGAAATTGCTGATGGCTTGCGCCATCTGTCTGAATAAATATCAATTAATCGTTGATTTTCAATTATTCCAGAATTGGCCAAATACCCATTATTGATTAATCAAGAAAAGCTAACCACATACGCGTTTCGGGCTGTTGGTCTTATCAGCGTGGTGCAAACTGTACCTCAACGACTAAAAAAGCTGGTCTTTGGGTCATCCTTTTTTCATTTTTTATTATGTTCAATAAAATTAATAACATTGGTGATATCAGGAGAAATAAACATTATTAGAGTAAAACGAAAATTGCAAATATACCGCGAATGTTTCTTTTATAAAAATCGAAATTTATTTTCAAAGAGAAATAGCGACATTTCTAACTTTAAGGATGAAGTATGGAAAGGTGAAACATGAAGAGTAATGGCGAACGGAAAAATAAAAAGTGTCCAGGGTAGCCGAGTGGACAAGGCACCTGCCCGGTAAGCAGAAGGGTGTGGGTTCGATTCCCGCCACTGGACACTTTTTATTTTTCCGTTCGCCATTACTCTTCATGTTTCACCTTTCCATACTTCATCCTTAAAGTTAGAAATGTCGCTATTTCTCTTTGAAAATAAATTTCGATTTTTATAAAAGAAACATTCGCGGTATATTTGCAATTTTCGTTTTACAATCATCAGCCGCGTTATATTGTATTTTAAATTATTAGAGTAGTTATAAATGACTGAGGTTTTTTACATTGTTTTGTATATACATTCTAATATTATTAAGATTTAAAAAATTCCGTCACCTGTGGGAGTAGGTCTATTCATATGGTAGCGGTACGGGATAACATTGCATGCATCGTAAAAATAGAGGCTGCCTGGCCGGCATTCCTATTTATATGTAAAATAGACACTTCGGCCAGTAAATATTTTTATTATATAAGAATAATTTTTAACGCCTTGCCAATTGTTATAATTTTTGTTTGCTCCTGATGAGGACAAAAGTTTTTGTCGAAACGTCGAGGTAATAAAAAGATTTACTGGCCGAATTATCTTTATTTTCAAGAAATTGCATGCATAGTATATCTGGCAGAGAAAGGGTTTAAAAGCTACACTCACGGACAAAGCATAAAGAAGTTATACCTTTTATCCGGGATTCAGACAATAACTCTGAAAGATAATACAGTGACCTTTATTGAAGACACACAAGATAACCAAGTGTGAACTAGATTGCCTCTGTCTCCTTAAAAAAAAAAGTCGACCGACGACATCAAAGACTTTCCACTTCCTTAAATTTTGTCTACGAGTGTATTTTGGTTCTGTTATCGTATAAAGCTTAGATTACTTAATATAAAAATATAGTGCAACACGTTTTAAAAAAATAATACAATAGATACTTTGTATTAAACGTAAAAAAAAACTTATATTAGACCACATTTTAAAATTTTCATTGATTTCATCTCAATTATTAAGCCATTAGACAAAGAATCTACCTTATTTGACATTATTTTAGTGACAGTAAAATATGTCAATTTAAGAAAAGAGAGCGAGAACAT
This sequence comes from Cordylochernes scorpioides, assembly GCA_030710605.1. Classification (NCBI taxonomy): domain Eukaryota; kingdom Metazoa; phylum Arthropoda; class Arachnida; order Pseudoscorpiones; family Chernetidae; genus Cordylochernes; species Cordylochernes scorpioides. The sequence continues at coordinate 20,787,237 of CP092874.1, forward strand.
CTTTAAAAAAAATCAACATACTTATTTACACATTTCTATTGATAATATTGCCACGTGGAAAATTAGAGAAGACAAAAACTTCAGGAGGAGACAACAATTTATTTCAGGCAAGAACAAAACTATGAATGGTAAACAAAAGATAAGCCACGAGGGAAATTTGCAGAGTAGCAAAATATAAACATAAAAATGACCACTCTGTTAATAAAAATAATAAAATTAATAAATACTTTGTTACAATATTCAAATATATATTCTCTCTCTCTCTCTAGAACTTAGAAGATAATATTAGCAATAAGTTTAATTTTATTAGAATACTTTCTAGAAAACTTTCTAGAGAAGCCCATTCTCCATTATAGGCTTAGCATAAATATAATGGGGGAAGTGAAGTAGTTATCTGAATAGTTATTCCTTCCTCACATCCAAGCT
>CP092874.1:20787762-20896121 GCA_030710605.1 Cordylochernes scorpioides
GATGCACAGTTCTGATGCACAATTAAAGGGAGAGGTACCTCTTATGGTACATACTAACCTATGTAAATATAAAAATTTAAGTTCGTGGGACTCTATATTATAGGCGCTAAAATAGTTCATTCCAAACTCTATACAAAGCTTATATAAAAAGTTTCACAAAAGTCTGTGCATTATTATTGAAAATATTTTCCTGAAACATAATGTACCTAAGCATAAATATTCAGCTGAAAATTTCTTTTTTTTTTTTATATTAACTCTTAAATCGCACCAAAAATATACAGAACCTTTTAGAAAAAAAGATATTTTGCCTATGAGAATTGCAAAATTGAAAACGAAAGTGTAAAATAAAGCAATTAGATTAATATAATAGGTTATATCAATTCGTTAACTATTGGAACTTATAGAAATTAATTTACATCATTTTGGGCTTTTCCCCCCAATAAAAATTGAAAACTAAAAATATTTTAATGGACAACTATATTTGAAAGGTCACTTTTTACACAAACACACTAATGACATATGTATATATATAAAATTTCTATTTTTATAGGATAATTCTTTTTTAAGCGAGTTATTTTAGTTGAGGGGGTTGCCACTAGAGGTTGCAACACCAACGTTCCGTACATTAAGGAAATGGTGTTTTTCCTCTCTAAGTAGGTATATCGTTACCTTTGTCATGTAACGACCTGGAGAAATATGATTGTCATTTAGGAGAAATAGCCGCTGTGAGATCCACACCCTTTCTGCGTTATGATATGCAACATGGTGTGCAAATAAGGTCTGCTGTGAGACACCAAACATAACCCGGGTTCCTGGAGCGTCGAATTGTCAGAACAGAGCGGAAATATGGTGTTATACTAAGTTTCTCGCGTGAGTTCGAATCCCACACTTTGCCAACTTTAAAAAAAAACTCATAATGTGGTGTCTATCTAAGAAAAAGATTCAAAATATTTTATACATTCCTTTTAAATGAAATTTATTTATCGTTTTTAAATTTAATTACATTAATAATAATTTAGATATGTTTATGCCAATCACAACAAATATGGTTATTTTTGTTGTGAGGTGATGATATAACCAACATTATTGTTTAAAACAGGCCAATGAGAACAGTTGAGCAATATGTAAATAGGAGCCATATTTTGAAATTAAATACACCCTAGTGTTATCAATATTTCGAGATTTTGATAATATGAAGTGCGTTTCTCTCCGTTAGCTGCACAAGACAAGGGCGTCCATATTTGCCGAAAGGTTTTAATAAAGAGAAAATGTTTACCTCTTTCCGAACTATAAATATTTCCCTATAAAAAATGTATTTTTCAATATTTAAAATATACCATCTTATAGATTAATTTATTTATTCGCTTTTAAGAAATCATTCTATAAGAAGATATTGTTACGACGAAGGGGGCTAAAACCGTCCACCACCTGTGAACCGGGGGTAGACTGACCAATCAGGAAGAAGCCCATCTGTCAGCAGTTAAGTCTTACTTCACCTTGTTGACGTCATTGCTGGGATGATCATTCCTGTCTGTGACGACGTAACAATTATCTTCAATTATTGAGCCGATGGTAAAAAATATTGAACGGACCGGTCACGTGACAGTGGTTAAAGGAAGCCCTCTTTGGCCAATTGACCATGCTGATACTACTGATACACCGACACCTGAAGTTTATCCTTTTTGTAGCCTTTTTGTCATTTAGATTTGAGCTTACAAAGAGAATTACCAATCTAAAGGCAAAATGTAGAGCTAGAATTCTTTGTTATATGGAAAAGTGTGTATGGTAAAAGAGAGAGTATGGGTTATTTTCCTTACCATAGTCAAAAATAAAGAAATGGTGAAATTGCATATCTACCCGTGGCTATCTCTAACGTAAATCGTAGTTCCCAAATTAAGAAAGAGAAGAATAAGACTCTACTTGTAAAGAGATTTCCTATATTGGACACTAAACCAGCACGACTTCGGGACTCAGTTCTTTATCAGTTCCTAATAGAATCCTTAGATTTCCTAACAAACTCGTGTACAGCTATCAAGGGAGTGTAGTAGATGAGACAGGTGTTGTGTCCAGCGCTACTGTACGCTACCATCTTCGGTCACGTGACCACCATCATCCAGCAGATGACGTCAGCCACCGCCAAGTACCACGAGATGCTCAACAATGTGCGGGAGTTCATGAAGCTCCACGAGGTTCCCAAGGCTCTCAGTGAGCGGGTGATGGACTACGTGGTTTCGACGTGGGCCATGAGTAAAGGCATCGACACCACCAAGGTAGGTGTCATACAGTTGTACATTTGAATGGCCCTCTGGAAGCCCTGATTTAAACCCCCTTGATTACAGTTTGTGGGGATATTTAAAGTAGAAGGTGTGCTCTAAAAGATATCATAATTAGGATCAATTGAAATCAGTATTGGTGAGAGCAATGAAAGAAATACCCTTAGAAAAGGTGCGTGTCGCCATAGATCAGTGGCCCGAACGTTTGAGATCCTGTGTCAAAAATATGGGAGGACATTTTGAATGATTGTATATATTTAAAATCTATCTCCTATTGGCTAATAAAATATATATTTATATTCCATTAGGTTTTGTTCTTAATCATTTAATTTATAAAATTGTTTGTAACATAATTTATGGCTAGACTGTGTACATAGGCTAGCGATAAACTCAGTGTAAATGTGTTTGTTTGGGGGGCAGTGTATACCGAAAATTAATATTTTCATGGAACACGTTATTATATTATCATAAAAGTGAAAACATGACTTATAACAAAAAATCCCAAACTCACAATTTAAGTTTTGTATTATTTGAGGTATATAGCTGCATTTAGGCTTAAGCTACTAAAACTACCTGCAAATTAGGTAATAAAAGCCAAAAAAAAAGACGAATGTGCTTGGCTTGAGGAAAACAACGTTTGAAAGCTTAGCGAATATTTAATAAACAATGCAATCGGTATTTTTACTCTTATTCTGCATCATGCTGTAAAAAATATTTGCATATCCCCACCCCTCCTTTTTTTAAACGCACACACATAGATACAAAAAGATATATTTTAAATCTTTTATGCTTTTCTTTTCTGTATTTTCATTTTTATCGAAAGTTCTATATAAATAGGTTTCTTGCTTAAATTTGGGGTTTTTTTATATAAAAAACTCCAAGAGAGAAAAGAAGTATTTTTATTTAAAGTTTAACGCGCAGAAAAGGTTATTTACATATCCAAAATAAGTATGCATATATGTAAATATGAATATATACATAGCAAAATTAATTTATTAGATCTTGGTAACTTGTCCCAGATGTAGGAACGTCTATAAAAAAATCCCGCCGAGCAATAAAAACGTTGATAGAATATTTGTCCCCAATAATTATATTTGACCAAATAATTGGATGTTATGTCCGGCGGAATATCCGCGGTTGTGATTGGTCGAGCTTCTGTTCAAGACATTTGGGATAATTATCTCCAACTGCCTGTCCTATAAGATTATAAATACATAATCTGTGCTGTGAGGAATATTTATATATATTCTACGTTGTTATCTAGATAAACTTTATATATAATCTGTTTATAAAGTAAAGTAAATCGTGATACTCCTGTGGAAGGACTGACAGGTCCGAAAGCTAGAGAATAAAAAAATTGAGCAAGAAACTTAGCCCTGGAGACTTTATTTTCGTTATAATAAAGTAAATTGTAGTTCTAAAATATATAGATTGAAGTGTGTGACAAAAATATTTATCAAAATATTAATTTATAATTAATAGGATCAATAATAATTCCATCACTTTTTTTCCCTGGATTTTCACATTTTATTTTTTTTATCTTTTTGTATAATATATTCTTTACATATATTAAATATGCTATATATAAAATGTAAGAGATAAAAAAACTTTCGCAGCAAAATTGCAGAAAATTCTTCATCAAATATCTAATAAAGAAACTTACTGCGAAAACTTTTATAATAATTCATATATATATAGAACTCTAGCCACACACATATGCAAATTAATTTAATACAAACACCGTGTGAAAATACACTCATGAACAAAACTTAAGGAAGTTATACCTTTTAGCATGTATATCGGGACAATAATTCTGAAAGATATTACAGTGACCTTTATTGAAGACACACGAGATAACCAAGTGTATATACACTCATGGACAAAACTTAAGGAAGTTGTACCTTTTAGCACGTATATCGGGAAAATAACTCTGAAAGATATTACAGTGACCTTTATTGGAGACAAACGAGATAACCAAGTCTAAACAAAATTGCTTCTGTCTCCTTAAATAAAAAAAAAGACAGGCGACACCAAAGACTTCCCACTTCCTTAAGTTTTGTCTCCATGAGTGTATATCTGATATAAAGATACTAATATCCAAATTAAGATGATCAATTTAGACCTTACCTTTCCCCAAGTTGACTAAGGCAATTTTCAGCCTTTCTTGTATTCTTGCAACCTGGCTCTGGGTACAGCGGTCAGTCCCATAAAGCTACACACACCGTCGACACTAAATTATTATAAACTGACATCTTAGGACCTTCTAATCTTTCCCTCGTCTACACCTCGCTCCAGCTTTCCTCTCTGCATCCTTCATCATATCCCCATTATCACAACACCATAAAAACATTTACTGACCGAAGTATCTTTAATTTTAAGAACTCTGAATGGCGACCAGGTATCCTCTATCTTTACGAACACCATTTATGTTATTTTTAAATAAATGTTGGCATGTTGCACGTTTTTGCATATTCGTGTTTGGGATTTTGAAAACCTGTAACGTTAAGTAATATATCTACCTTTAAATGGGATACACACAGTGTGTCATGGGAACAGTAAAAGGTTGATGTATACCATTGAAATTTATCAAGCTTCCATACATTATCTCTTTCTAAATTGGAAACTAATCTAAAACGACCAAGACACTTGAAATTATTTGAGATTCTCTTACCTCTTTTTATATGAGAAATGGTGTTTGTGGTGTCTTGTTCATGGAGTAGATCAGATCGGTCCGTATAAATGGTGTTTGTAAAACTTTAAATATATTATATATCACAACTTTCAACATAAAAAAACGCTTTTGCTAATTATATGTGTCCGAAAATCTATTATTGTTTCTCTTGCTGTTCAAAAAAGAATAGTTTTTATAAGATAGTTTTCAGAATAACCATATATCTTCTCTTATGTTTAATATAAGATGTTAAGAAACACACTTCGCTTCTTTTTTACCCATTATTGCATCTAGATTTTTAAACGTGAGTATATAGCGTGGTTTTATTGAGGAACGTTGGTCAACAATTCTCGGAGCAGGTCGGGCTAGCTACAAGTTTTGACAGTCATCCAAAACGACACCTGTCCTCAAGGCTGAGAGAACAAACTTCTAACCGCCCTTCCATTTATCCGACCTTCAACTTTCTTCACCCCAGCTTTATCTTATAATAACGGGAGAAGGAAAATATACCCCAATTACATATTTCCGCAACTTTTTTCTTCTTTCATTCTAACACTAACTTCGTATAAGATTATAAATACATAACCTCTGGAATATTTACATATAGCCATTCTTTTAGGTTGTCGTCTCACTATTCGTTTCAAATTTTATCTGATATCTACGATACCTATTTTATTTGGAAAAATGTTATTGCGAAATATATCTAAGTAAAAAAATATTTTGAAAAATGCATTGTGTTTATCAAATAAATCGGGTCTATTAAAAGATTTTACAATTCTATCACGTTTTAATTTGTACATTTTCGATTATTTTAACCCCGCGCGAGTATATTTCAATTTAAAATTGTTTATAGATTTGTTTAAAAATCAAACATAACTCGCAACATTTATGATGCTAAAATAATACATTAAACCCTGTTCAGTTACAGCATATAAAATACATATTGTTAGCGATATATTGTAGATTAAACTCAGTTGTAAATATTTGTTTATCCACAAAACCTATTTACATCCTTTATGAAATTTCCATAAAATTGATAAAAGTTTGTAAATAAAATGGTGAAAAGTTGAACAAATTTCAAACACAGTTCATAATATAAGATTATTTAAAATACAATATAACGCGGCTGATGATTGTAAAACGAAAATTAAAATTATACCGCGAATGTTTCTTTTAAAAATCGAAATTTATTTTCAAAGAGAAATAGCGACATTTCTAACTTTGAGGATGAGGCATGGAAAGGTGAAACATGAAGACAGATGGAGAACGGAAAAATAAAAAGTGTCCAGGGCCGCGTTATATTGTATTTTAAATGTTACTTTAAATATAAGTTATGAACGGAAAAATACGTCCAGGGTAGCCGAGTGGACAAGGCACCTGCCCGGTAAGCAGAAGGGTGTGGGTTCGATTCCCGCCCCTGGACACTTTTTATTTTTCCGTTCTCCATCTGTCTTCATGTTTCACCTTTCCATGCCTTATCCTCAAAGTTAGAAATGTCGCTATTTCTCTTTGAAAATAAAATTCGATTTTTAAAAGAAACATTCGCGGTATAATTTTAATTTTCGTTTTACAATATAAGATTATATAAGCTCTTTGAGAAATAGACATGTACGCTCAGAATTATTTTTAAATCATTTTTTGTTTGTTTGATTTCTTATGTGTAAATATGTATCTCATATTATATATATGTAGTTGAAAAAATCAATTTTAAAAAATAGATTAAACAATGAGATATTTTATCTTGTATAAATAAATATTTAAATGTACTCTCTGTCTCTAAGAGACTTTTCGCCCACATGGGATACAACTTGTAATCTAACACATCATATTTATAGCTTCCTTATTTACATATCCATCAATATTAAAAATGGGATATCCTGACCAGGAGCACATGTGCTTTACAGAAGGCAGAGCGCCATCTGGTGGAACAGAAATCAACTAATCATTGATTTAACCTGTTCCCTGATATTTGGCCAACCCAATTTCTTGATAAATCAAGAAAAGCCATCCACGAACGCATTTCGGGCTTTTTGGCGCTCGTCAGCGTGGAGTAGGCTGAACCACACCTTGATTTCAACACCTGATCTTTTTATCTTTTTTTCTTTCGTTTTTTAATATCCATCACTGTTGAAGAACAATTTCCTTCGAAAGGTTTTTATAATAAAGAAACGTTTTAAGTTAGTAACCACGAACATTAGTCCTACACCAGAATCCATCTCTTATACCAGAATAGCAAATATATCAACACAATATTTTCCACTTATATATTTTACATTTATTGTGTGTGGGTAACGGATTAAAATATAGTGTTGAGAAAAAATAATAATTTTAAAAATGTTTTCTCTATATGTGTGTACGCGTTGTGTTGTTGTGGAGCCACAAGGTAGCATCAGGTATTGGCAACATTTCGTAGAACTCATCCTGAAATTAGATTAGGAATAATTGGATTATGGTGGGTGGGTTCAATACTGGGTGGTGTGGGCAATGTTGTCTGCCTTGACATGGCCATTCTTCATCGGGATTTCCTGGAGATATGGAATCCTATATATATACCTGGCTATATGTATATAGGTATGTATTCTTTGTGAACTCAACTGGATATATATTTATATACTGTTCTTAATTACATCATGGAATTTACATAATAATCTAGGTTTATATTTTAACCGCTAGTTGGCAGCAGACATCTTTGTTTGTCTATTTAAAATAAATATATATTTGTGTTATCATTTTAACACGCCTTGTTCATTTTTTTTCATATTTGCATACAAATAACTATGTAAATCTCCTAAAAGTAGATTTAAAATTATTAACAAAAATATCTTTATTAATAACTCTATTTATAAATAAACAAGCTTATATATATATCTCAATAATAAAACTTTACCTCACGTTTTGTTTCAATTTGCATATATAGCTATGCAAATTGAAGCAAAGTGAGATAGATAGAGATTTAAACTACACTTTATCACAACGTGCATATAAGTTAAAATAAGGTTAAATACAATATTGAATATGAATATGGATGAATATTATTATATATTGATAAACATATTTGCATATATATAAAGACTTCGTTGGTGTGTGTCCACAACGGCGGGAAAGACTCCACCAACGAGAGAGGTTTGTGATCTCTCTTGTGATCTAAATACTTGAGATAAAATTATTCAAGAAATTGAGATTCGCAGAGAGAATGTTTATTTTCAACTAGAAAAAATAAATATATATATTTATAATAATATTTTATGAAGTGTTTTTAGGTTTTTAATAATTATATATATATCTTCTAAATAGAATATATAAAGATATTTTTATAAAACACATCACATGAGTATTTAGTAAACAATTAAATTTTTGAAAAATGTAAAATTAAATGTAACCTATGCAACATAGGTGCTAAGAGTGAACACTTTGAGAAACTCCGAATATTTGAAAGTTGCAGCTTTAATAAAATAAGTGATTGCAAAAACCTTTGAAGTGAACCTTGTATATATGGTTGTGTATTAGCATCTTCGTGTAGTTTTTGTGCATTTTCGAAATCCAATGAGTATCATTAGCATTTGAAAAACATTAAAACGGTACTTTGTGAAGTAACGAACTCTTCCCGTAGTGTGCTCAACGATAGAGCAAAGTTTCCAGGGATATGCCAACTAGAGCCAACCAAATAAAGACCTAATAGAGGAGGAAATCCTTAGGAAAAATTTCTGATATATCAAATAACTCCCGAGTCAGTCAACCAAAAACTCGGAGAAACCTTTTTCAATAAAAAAAAAGCGTTAGCGTTGGAAAATAGTTTTTAAAAATCGGTGTTTGGGAAAATTTGAAAGATATTATATTTACATCAATTTTTATCTACTATAAAATATTTAGCCATATTTTTTATATTTGGCTATATATAAAGATATTTTTTTAAAAACTCTATTTCAATATAATTCTGTTTTCTAAGTTTGAGTATAATAAGAAAAAACAAGGAAACACACTCGATCAAAAGTTTCAAAATTGACTTATCGATGGCACCAATTCTATAAAGCTGATGTAAACATAAGGATTGAAGGGGAAGATGAAAAAGATATGGGAGCTAAAGATTTTATATCATCGATATATTTTAGCGGGCATTACAACGCCCTCGCGTGCACACGCCATTTCTCTTCCTTTATAAATAGTATCTCTTTGTGTTGTAATAGATGTAAATCTCCTGTATAGGAATTAAATACTGGAATAGATTTCTGGAGATGTGAGTTTGTCTCAAGGTTTCAGACATTATCGCCCTTCTACAGGATTAACGCGAGAAATACGTGGTGTCGCTGAAGACCCGCTGGCGATTCTCCACCCAACTCTGCAGCGCTGGCGCCATATTCATTGTACATAGTGTATATAATGCATATTATCTTTTTTTAATAGTACAGACTGTGCACTTTGCATGTATTGACAAGATGTCAATTGTTTTAATTGTCAATTGTCTACAGGACTAACAAAAACGAACAATAAAGCGTTAGATTCTATACGTTCGTTTTTGTTACTCGTGTAGAGAGGCAGAGATTCCTGAAAGCTTGAGATTGCTATAGAAAATGAAAAGAAACACATCTCTAGAGAAACCTATTGCATTATTGAAATCACTTTGTTGTCATATTTATTATTATTTTTCCCGTAGAAGAGTAAACCGTAAGCTTGCAACACTTTAAAAAAATTAATAAAAAAGAAACTCACCAATCCCAATTTTACGTATTTAAAGTTAACGAAAAATTGCGCTACAAATATTAAAAGAATGAAAATAAAACCTTTCGCCAAGAGTTTATTTTTATTATATTTCTCGCGAGCTTTCGGGCTAGAACCGCCCTTCTACAGGCAAAATGAACTATTTGCTTTTTCGATACACATTTATATACATATGTTAAAATACATATGTAACATATGTATATAAATGTGTCTCGAAAAAGCAAATAGTTCATTTTGCCTGTAGAAGGGCGGTTCTAGCCCGAAAGCTCGCGTGAAATATAATAAAAGAAACTCTTTGCGAAAGGTTTTATTTTCATTCTTTTACGTATTTAAGGAATTCCTTGGATAACTATTGTTCACACAGTAATTATAAATATATTACTGGTGACATCTTCAACTCAAAATTGAAAAATGAGAGATTCTCAATAATTTGAAAAATAAAAACTTCAAAATTTCTTTCATAAGAAGAATATGAAACCTTTAAATTGCCATACACACAATACTTTAAACATAAAAATAATGTTTATTTTAGCACAGTACCCTACAAAGACTACAAAGATTCTCAAAGAGACAAATATCTATCCAGAGAACCACAGTATTTATAGTCTCAGGTCGTGGAACTCCCAGTTTACAGAAAAAAATTATACAAACAGCTATCTATGTATGGTTTATAATTTTATAGTCTTCTCTCATTGATATACACCTATCCCCCGATTTACACGGTAGATACGTTCCTGAGAAAAACGTGTAAATCGAGGGATAGGTGTATATTAAACTGTCAAATCTGAATAGGTGTTCGCCCCCTCATGAATTAGAGCCTCCCAATATTCTTTTCAACATAGGTAGTATAGATATAAAATAAAAGGATTTAAAAGCGCGAATGTTTCTTTTATACATAAAACAAACTTCTACTGTTCTTACTGCGATGGAAAAATATATTGGGAGGGCTTGGCTCATCAGTGGTGAACCCTCCCAGCGGTTTCGCCAATTTAATCCACCAGACCGCTTCTCTGAGCTCTAATACTGTATTGGATCATTCTGCTTTTATATGCTACACTGAAGGATGGAATCTTAGAAATGGTTTTCAAGTAAACTTTGGACATAAGCTTATAGCAGAATGATCCAATACAGTATTAGAGCTCAGAGAAGCGGTCTGGTGGATTAAATTGGCGAAACCGCTGGGAGGTTTCACCACTGATGAGCCAAGCCCTCCCAATATATTTTTTCATCGCAGTAAGGACAGTAGAAGTTTGTTTTATGTATAAAAGAAACATTCGCGCTTTTAAATCCTTTTATTTTATATGTATAGATGGCGCGTTATTGATTTGTATAGGTAGTATAGAGTAGAATATCGCATTTTAGTATAGTGCGATAAAAACAAAAAAAACTTATTTGGAAAACGTGTAAAACAAGTACCGTGTAAATCGGGGGATAGGTGTATTATTAAATTTTACATAACGAGTCGCCAACTTCTATCCAACATGATTATCATGGCCTGTACCACGTGTACTAGGGACAATTTGAAAAAATATATATTTTACATATCTTTAGTATTAAGAAGCACCATCTGAAGTAGATTTTTTTTAAAGATCATTTGTTTGTTGAAAATTTGTTTGGAGAAATATATATGGCTATACAACAATTTCCTCAGGGGGATGATTTTTTAAAACTATATCATACCGGGTAGGACAGCTAATCACTAAAATGTCTGGAATAAAAAATTGGCTGATGTATATTTTTTCTGAATGTTCTAACTTGAAAATTATTACTTGTGAACAGAGGAATTGAACAAACTACCTTATCAAAATTAGAAACTATTTTAAAGGCGTAAGATTCTTTTTGATATTAAACAATTTCTACTGCCCTTACTGCAATGGAAAAATTAATGAGAGGGCCTGGCTCATCAGTGGTGAACCCTCTCAGCGGTTTCGCCAGTTTAATCTACCCTACTGCTGTTATATTGCATTTTTGGTAGTAACAATTATTCCGCCTTCTACATGTATTGCATTTTTGGAACTTCCTTTTATAGTGATACTGTTGAGAGACTCTTTGAATGGGTATTTTAGAAGAACTATGGACATAAGCTTAGAGGACAGTAGAATTACACACATTTATACATATATAATATGCTTCGAGCAATCGCTCTTCCGCAAATGTCAAATTGTTTCTTTTATTAGAACATTTATAACATATATCTTACGCTTTTAAAATAGTTTCGAATTTTGTTAACAGATGGCGCGCTAGTGCATCATATTATAAACTACCTTATCTACACACTCTTTTTGTTTATTTAATAAAGGAAGAAAACATGGTCAAATCTATTTATTATCTATTTTGTCAACTGAAACTCCCCCCCCGTATTGAGGAGAATCTATGTTGCTGCTTGGAGAAATAAAAAGAAACAGCTTGGTACAAATGGAGTTTCTAATGGAGAGAGAGAGGAAGTATAAACACAAAATTAATTAATTGCCATAATTAGTTCACCTGGAGTTGGTTAATGAGGTTAGCATTGTCCCCTACACAACTCTCAGAACCATCAACGTTTGGAATTAATTCTTCTTTTTTTTTTTCTAAATATTTATAAAAGATACAGTTTCTCAAATTAGCCTTGAAATGTTTGGTGCGGTGGGAATTATCCAATTATCCTATATTGGCGACATCACTTCCTTGCCGTTATCTCTGGTAGAAAATAACTGGTAAAAAAAATCCAAACATTCCAAAGGGGATTTGAACCTGCGTGGTATTCCACGAAGGAAACCGACAACAAAAGGAAACAGACGTGACTTGGAGAGCGGCCATTTTGCTGTTCCCGGTGGCGCCATTCGGTGCTGTGCCGAATTAAAATTTATCCGACAACCCTGCTGATCTTAATGGTGCTGACGTTCTTTCTTTCACTGTTTATGGCGGCAGTTTTTCTACCGGACATCTCGTTATTCTTTCTATTGGACATCCCCCCTTATTGAAAGTAACCAAAAAAAAGATTGTAACCTTTTTCAAAATACGAAGTTGAACCTTTTTTTTAAATATAGACATTATATACTTATTGAGTGTGTGCAAGCTATCACAAGCCTCACCCCAATATCATCATCTCCTGCTACTACATTAGTAGACATGTGATGTATACTTACAGTACTAACTGTCAAACCCCCTTTATCCAGTATGATTATATAATGGCCTATTACTCTATGAGTATAAATGTGTAGTGCCCGTAATGTAAAGTTTAGAAGCAGCCATTTAATGATGAATGCCATAACTTGATCATATCCGCGCGGCACTTTTCTGAGCGGTGGTTCCGTGTTGCAGGTTCTAAGCTACTGCCCCAAAGACATGACTGCGGACATCTGCGTCCATCTCAACCGCAAGGTGTTCAACGAACATCCTGCCTTCCGGCTAGCCAGCGACGCCTGTCTACGTGCCCTGGCTATGTACTTCAGCATGGACCACAGCGCTCCGGGTGACCTACTGTACCACACGGGAGAGTCCATCGACACCCTCTGCTTCGTGGTCACTGGATCCTTGGAGGTGATCCAGGACGATGAGGTGGTTGCCATTTTAGGTATGTAACTTCAAAGGCTCCTTAGCAGTAAGCAAGTATAGCTAAATGTGAACTGAAATTTGAGATGTTTGACTTTACTTGTTCTGAAAGATTTGTTTAGAGTTTAAAATCTCAAAAAATATATAGCTTTCTTTCTTTCAAGATTCTAGCATGCATGTGTGTGACATTATGTTGTCACTTCAGGTCGCGGTGACGTCTTCGGCGATGCCTTCTGGAACGAGCCGACCATCGGGCAGTCATGCGCCAACGTGCGCGCGCTCACGTACTGCGACCTGCACGCGATAAAGCGCGACAAGCTCCTGGAAGTGCTCAATTTCTACCACGCCTTCGCCAACTCCTTCGCCCGCAACCTCATGCTGACCTATAACCTCAGGCATCGGGTAGGTAGCTCTGGTCCTGCATGGCTTGACATCTCGTTTTACAGTATCATTTCCACGTTTTAACGTCTCTCTGCACGCGCGTGTTAGCAATGCTTCGCGTGTTTGTAAGCGCTTTTGCTTGTAGACTCCGTGCCTACGTGCGCGTGTATGTACTAGCGATTGTGTGTGCAGCTCATCTTCCGCAAGGTGGCGGATGTTAAACGCGAGAGAGAGCTGGCAGAGAAGAAGAAGGTCGAGCCGCCCCCAGAAATCTCCCAGGACCACCTGGTGCGCAAGCTCTTCTCGAAGTTCAGGAAGAACGGGAGCGCCGAGGGTTCGCGCCCCGGCAGCTCCAACCAGATTCTTCCCGGAGACTTGGAGAAGGGGGAGCACCAGATGGCCAATCACTCGCCGCCCAACGAGGACGCCGGGGGAGGCGGTGGGGGCCTCTTCAGCCGACTTCCCAGATGGGCCTCGTCCTTGGGCAGCAGCGCCACCAGCGTTGACATCGAGGATGAATCACGGCCCTTTGAACCCGACCTCGGCAAAAAACAAGAAGACAACATCAACTTCATGAAGGAAAAAGTCGTTCTCTCAGGTCCCAACGCCAATAACTCCAGAGGGTTTTCCAAGTGGGGCAAACATCTACCTAAAACCATCGAGGAAGTCCCTGCTGAGATGGAAGTCAAACAAGAGCTACCTTTACTATCATCACCCACTGCACTTAGCCATCGTCATCACCATTCCTCTCAGAAGGGCGAAGTCCTCCATCTACGGGGAACAGTGGAAAGCGGTTCACTCGGTCGTTACGGCGAGATCCTTCCCTCTTCGCCTAGCGTCCAAGACTGCCAGCAGATATTTGCCAGCCTCATGGACATGAGGGTTGACCTCAAGCTAGAGATGCAAAGGATAGGCAACAAAGTGACACGTATCGATGACCACATCAGCGAACTCTTGCGGCAGATGTGTTCTCAGGATTCACCACGGCAGCAAGGCACCGTGGCCGAACATTGCCGCCATACTTGCCGCAAAGGCAGTACGAAGCGGGAGAAATCGCTCGAGGAGCGACACGGCTCGCTCAAGAAGCGAGGAAACGGCCATTCCAAATCTTCCGGTGGAGCAACCACTAAACCTAATCATGGGAGTCCGCCCGGACAAACTTCCCCCACGGATTCTGCGGCCGTCAGGGAAATGCTGGAAAATGAAATCGAAGACCAGGACAAGAACACCTCCTCCGATGTCCTTCAAGAGCATTAATTGGTAGCTTAGGTTAAGTTAAATTGTAAAATCACACTTCCTCGAACTAAATATTTTATATATATTTAATTGTTCTCCCTTTCTTTCTATTCCCTATCTTTAATTCCCCAAAAACTTTTAATATATTTTTACGAATGTTTTTCTTTTTCTAAAAAAAAAATTGCTAAAATATTTGGATTTTTTTACTCGCTAAAAATCATGGAAAAATTATCATTCAAAACAATTTTATTAAATCATAGAAATTAACAGTGTGACTCTTTTTGTTTATATTTTTCTCTTAGAATTTTAATAATTGATAAAAAAAAACATGTCTTCTCTTGATTCATTTCTTTTTCTAACAGAAGTTTGATTCAGTGATTTTATTTACTTGTCTCTTTTTGATTTTTTTGTTTTTAATTCAACAAAGTTATAAATTACGGTATAATGGGCGTATTCTTAAAGTGAATTGTATCCATTTCTTATTATAAAGTAAATAAAGCTTCCAGGGTTAAGTTTCTTGTACAACTTTTTATTTTCAAGTTTTCGGACTTGTCAATCCTTCAACAGGAGTATCAAGTTAATATATTATATATAATTTAATCTATTTCTTAGCAATTAAATTTGTAGATATTTTTATCAAATATTAACTAATCCATGTGTTTATACGTTTTTAATGTGCGTGGTTATTTAAGAAAAAAAGTTTTATGTGGGTTTCATATTTATGAACTTTTTAAATATATTTATTTAAAAATTAAAAGGAAAAACTATTTTTATGATATATTTCTGTAATTTTATATTATCTCTTATATATAAAACGTTTATATAATTTACATATTTAGAAATACGCCTATTATATCGAAATTTAAACAGCGTTGTTAAATCAGATTATTATTTTATAAAAAATATCACAGAATAATAATGATAAATACTCTTTGTAAATATAACACTTGTGTTTTTATTTTCAAATATTTTCTTTTTTTTAATCAATATATATTTTTCTTTTACATTATTCATTGATAAAAGATAGACACATTCCATCATTATTTTAAAAATGAATATTTCTATAATCATTGATAATTTAAAAAAAAGCGATAATCTAGGAAATCTCCCCTCCCCCCCCCCCCCCCCCCTCAATCTATATATATATATGGTAGCTTCATTGTGTGTTGGCTCGCTCATACAATGTTTTTTGTAAATGATGAATATTCAATGGAGAAAGGTTGAAAATTTCATCGTTGACCTTTTTAAAATTTGTTTTTTCTAAAACAAACACTAATTTTTTAGCGTTGCGTTTTTTAATAATTAGTAGAGGCTGTTTTTCTATTTCGTAGTTCATCTCTTTATTGATTCAAGCCGTCCAATACTATCTCGCCTTGATGACAATGTGATCTTATAAACAACAACAAAAACTAAAGGATAAAAAAATAACTGACCAATCACGGGGCAAGATCGAGTATATTTGGTTTTGGTTTTGTTTTTCTTTTTCGTTTGTTACATATTACTCTGTGAATAACTATGTGTATAAATAAACTTCAAGATATATTAAAAAAACATATATGTAATATCTATAAAATTATCATCAATTTCATTTTTTTAATCATACATTGAAATCTTATTCTGATATTTATTTTAATGAATAATCTCAAATAAACACATTTTATTTTAAAATGTTCAAAAATTATATATGAAATAACAATTTTTCGTTAACCCCCCTAAAATTTACTTTTTTTCATAACTTAAAAATTTATATACTTTATCTTATCATAGTATGAATTTGATATTAAAAAAAATTATAAATTTGTTCGTTTATTTTTTTCAAATGTGATTGCATTGAAAATATCTATGCAGTAAGTAACAAAGAAAATACCTTTTTTTTCTGTCTAGAAAAAAGAAAGTGTAAATTGGAAAGTTAAAAAAATATGAATTTATTTTATTAAAAAGTATAATTTAGATGTGTTTTATATGTCATTTTTTCCAAAAAATGGGGCCAAATATATATATATAATTAAAAAATCTATGTAAAATATATAATTACTATATATTATTATATTACTATATAAAAAGTCTGAAATCCCGGTAACTACATATATATATAGAAACTATATTAGAATAGAAATAAATTACATTAATAGCTAGAATTATAATCCATTTTAGACATTTAAAAAAAAACGTTTAAAAAATATAAAACGTTAAAATAAATAATAAAAATACATTAAATATTTGATACATATATATCCTCTTTAAAAAAAATCCTATTTTGATTAAATTGTAGTTCCTTTAAATTCCCTTTGTAAAAAAATAAATTTTGCATATTTTATTATTGAGTAATTTAAAGAACAGCTTTATAAAAGCATCAATGAGTCATAAAACTAATTTATTTCTATAAAAAATAAATCATTTATTTTTTTTATTTAAAAAATAATTTTCTTTAACTCTCAAGTAAGTTGAATCGTCAGGTTTTTTTTTTAATGATAAAATTGAGAGAACGCACCTTTGTTGCTTATGAACATCTTCCTTTTTTGTTCATTTATTTAAGAAAATAGGGCTAAATGTTCTCAATAGAGATATATTCAAATTTAAATTTTGTGAGAGGAAGAGCTATTTGGTGTACAAAACTCTCATTCAAGCCTGCATCCAAACAATGTATGTTGCTTATCATCTCTGTACAGGAGGTTCAGTTGAGAGAATATATCTCTTGAGAAATGCCCTATTTGCATATATATTTATACCTCATATGTATATTCCAAGTTTTATTTCTTTAAATTTGTCTTAACTTTATATTATAAGTGATTTGTTAAAAAAACATTACATTTGAATCTTCAATATTAATGATTAATTTAATAAAATTATTAAGATTATATATTCTAAAACATAAAATGATATAATAGGTCTATATATATAATATTTCCCATAATAACTTAAATATATATATAAATCAACCAATTTAGAACTCTGATTTTAAAATTCCGCAATTACCATTTTGCAAATTTAGCAATCCTTATCAGCGTCATTTTTATTTGTTCGGTGCTTATAACGATGATGTAATAATATGCAAATTTAGCCGTTTCCAATTAAGTATTCTCATCATATCAGTTTAGGTGCTGTTACAATGAAATTTCGACCTTATTAAAAAAAAAGGTCTGCTCGATAATGGGTTACCAGCTTATAAAGTATATGGTGGATATTTTTTAGCCATTTTGAAGGCGCTTAGAATTCCGACAACTTATTCAGCTCTCGTCTATAATTGTACGATTTGGAAGTTCGACTCCAAATATTCCTTAAAGTGAGACAAAGGTGTTTAGATAAAAGGTTCTTCATACAAACATTGGCTATATTGCCACGTGGAAAATTAGGGAAGACAAAAACTTCAGGAGGAAACAAAATTTATTTCAGGCAAGGACAAACTAAGAATGGTAAACAAAAGATAAGCCACGAGGGAAATTTACAGAGTCGCAAGATATAAACATAAAAATGACCACTCTGTTAATAAAAAATAATAAAATTAATAAATACTTTGTTACAATATCGAGAGTGTGGGATATAACGCTAAATACGGGATATAAATATGATTTGGGACCAGGGACCAGGAAAAAAATAAATTATGAGTGCATTAGTTTCATAACGAATTTCTGTGATTTTTGGAAAGAAAATTCTATGAAACAATTTGTCATTATAGACCGCTAGAAGATCAATCTCTTTATTAATATTATTTGAAAAATTGAAAAAAATGTACAAAGTTCGAAAAATATAAATATAAGAGATTTAAACTATTTATGGCAAGAATGATTCTTTTAAAATAAAACACTTTTTCTACTGCCCTTACTGCAATGATAAAAAATAATTGGAGGAGCTAATTAATCATCATTTTAACCGCTAATGAGCCAAGCCCATCTCATTATTTTTATTATTGTATATCCTAAGATCAGTAGAAAATTGTTTTAATTCAACAATAATCATTTATGTCATGAAAAATTTCTGATAACAAATGGCGCTCTAATATAAATCATCTTAATATAAATATTATCAATTTATTGCTTTAATTTTTTTCTTTCTTAAATCTCCATTTCTTATTTCTCTACTAATAATACTATCAGTAGTTTTGTAAATTGATTTTTTACAGTCAATAACTATGAATGAAGAGAGCGTGCTGATAAAAAAAAACATACATGTAAAAATAACAATTAAAATTTATATATAACTGATTATTTGTTATCCTGAAGTCGTTGATTTGCACCTACAATCGAAATTAGGTCATCTCTCTCTTTTCATATCCTTTTTATAATTTGAAAAAAAAAACTATGAACACACATAGATACGTTTTCAATTGTAGAGAAGTCTTCTCTCAATATAATACTTGTTTATTTCTCACATCTAGAGAGAATTTAAAAAAACAAAAATAACTATAAAATATTAAGAAACACAATAACAATTATAAATAGGAAAGGTAAAATAAGAAGGTATATATTTATACCCATCTAGTGGTACAATTATAGACTGTCTCCCTATTCCGATAAAAGAAAGGGTGAGATGAGGGAGCTACGCTGCCGACCCCTCCTAATGAATTGCCCACTGACATTTTCTACCCTGATCACGCGACGTAGGGTGGGGCAAGGCCGCCCGCCTGACTGAAATAGGTTACCATAGCAACGCAGGCCGTATACACTGGTCTCTCTTCACCCAGCCTCCCTACTTACATACTGCCTCTATTTACTTTTCATTCCTTGCAACACACAATGCTTCAACACAATTCATTTGAGTTTAAATTGCATCATTAATTTTTCTCTTTTTTTTCAATTTATCGGATTTTCTTTTTCCCTTAAATCATATATACATTCATATATATAATGGTTTGCCTGTAATTGCGTTGTTAAAAACCTACAAACCCGGAACCCGTACGTGGTCGGATAGTTTCTCTCCCACGATTTATACAAAAGGTATCTGAACGCTTCAACCTTGAAAAACGAAGGAAATCAATATCTTAATTTTTTTTTTTTTAGAGAGATGCCAATATTCCACATTTGCATATTCGAAGAATATAGGAGCATGCAACTTTTCTGTTTATTAACATTCTAAAACATTGTCTCAATAAAAACTCAAGTCTCTTTTCAAAATTAATATAGAAATGTGTGTGATAAACAACTTCAGTTTCACATTATATATATATATATATATGTTTGCAATATTTTTTCTCAAAATTGACGTTTTTAATCCTTTCATTTTGATAGATCATTTTTGTGTCGTTTTCATGTTTTAGCATACTTTGTCTCTTCAAAAAAAATTCCTAATAATTATGATTATTGACTCAATAAAAAATTGTATAAATTCACAAGTAAATATTGTAATAATAAAACTATAGATTATTAAGTTTAAAAAAAACACGATATTTCTCTCTTCAAAAATTTGTTCAAAATTTGCTCAACCTCTAGCAATAATTCCGACAGTCTCAATCATTTTCAAAAAAAAAAAAGGAATAGAAAATTATAATAAAACTTGTTGTTATTTACCTCTTATCTATATATATATTCTGTGTGTAAATTATAAAATATATATTGTGTGTGTTGAATATATCTCTCTCAATTATATATATGTATAATTATATATATCTTAAATTACACATCTCTAAATAATGACACATTGTTATCTGTTTATATGTTCATTGCCAAATAGAAAATTACACATTTTGGATTTCATAAAAAAGGGGTTTTAATTATTATTATTTATAAATTGTTTGACAAAAATTTTTTTAACATTGATATTCATTCATCTTGATATCTGAAAATACTTGTATATGTTGCTTAGAGGAAAATAAATTTTCAAAAGATATTTCTCAATATAAAATAGAAAAACGTTATTATATAGGATATGAATTTTGTGTAAAAAATATATAAATAAATAGCAGTAAAATTTATTTAAAGACAAATAAGTCTATATATTTATTTATAATTTTGTTTTATGTTTAATTTCAATTATTCTTATTAATAACTTATTACAATTCTAATAAACAAGTGTACATAAGAGAATTATATCTCTCTCTTAATATTATTAATATATTTTTAAAAAAAACATATGATGATCTATATAAAACAAAAAAATATCACCAAAGCATGAATCAAATTTTATTTATCTCGATAAAAATAACGCATAAAAACATATTTCATCAAAATAAAAAAAAAATAAACATTTTAAAACAATAATAAAATTATCGTCTGATAAATAATATTAGCAAAACAGACGATTATTTTGAAATGTCTTCAAAATATTCACACCAAATTTCTCTCGCTACTCTATGATATATTTTCTATTTATTTTGAACAAATTTTATTTATATATATATATAAAGATGCGTTTTTAATGCCCCCAATATATAAATTATATAACGTGCCTTTGCCCT
The DNA here is from genome assembly GCA_030710605.1 of Cordylochernes scorpioides. Lineage (NCBI taxonomy): Eukaryota > Metazoa > Arthropoda > Arachnida > Pseudoscorpiones > Chernetidae > Cordylochernes > Cordylochernes scorpioides. The sequence goes on from CP092874.1 coordinate 20,808,965, forward strand.
TAAAAAAAACATCGCCCTACATATCTGTTCCTTGGATATATGCAAATTTTGATTTATCCATTGCAGCTCAGGTTCTGAGCATTTAAATGTTTCATCTCCTATTATATAAGGTATGTAAATAGCTTCCTACGACTTTCCTTTTATCAAAACAACAACAAAAAAAAAGAATAATAAATTTATTACAATAAAATCCTTGTCTATATTATTTCTCTCTGTCTACATTTAAAATATCTCTCTTATTGATATAACAACAACAACAAAAATCTTTATTAAGAACCTTTAGTCTTATACAGATTCTCCAAACAGAAATATAGAATACATGCAGGAAAAACAGTGATAAAACTTAAATCTCTCATTGATATTATTATAATATAAACCTTAATCCAAACACACAAAGTGAATACACCCATACCTCGCTTTGCGTCGGGGTTACGTTCCAAAAAAAACACGATGCAAATTGAAACGACGCAAAGCGAAAATATGTGAAGGCGCAATAAAAAACAAAGGTGTTGCCATATTTTAGGAAAAAAAATTTAAAAAAAAATTAAAGACTCGAATCCAAAACAACGCAACTTCGAAAATCTAACGACGCACAGTGAAAATCAGTAAAAATTAAGCAGTGACGCAACTTCGAAAAAAAAACGCAAAACGAAACAACGCAAAGCGAGGTATTGGTGTATACAATCTTAATATTAAAACAAGAACATATGGAGTATTATATTAAGGAGTATGATTACGTGTTGGTGAGGATGGGAGCCTTATCTTCGTTGTCGGGGAAGGTTCTAATTGGATATCAATCTTTGGGATGGTGTCAGGAGTAGAAGTGTATCTGGCTGTTGGTTCGTCATTATCTAAGAAAATATCGGGGTTCATGTGATTAAATGGATTACTTAATTTCCCTGGATGCTTAATGTTCTTGTTTTAATACTTATTCAAGGGATTATTCTATCGAATTGAATTGTATAATCATCAAGTCAAATCCAAATTTCTTATTAGTGCCATCCACTGATCAGTTAGAAAACTACAGTGAAACTTCAGTACGAGGGTAAGGTGAAAGGTTCTCGGCCAATTTTTTCTACATAATCTCCCATGACTTCAACACACTTGGTCCAGCGTTTCTCCAATACCAGTATTCCTTCCAGGCAATAAGAGCCTGGAAAGCTGTTAAAATATTCATCTAAAGCCCTCTCAACTTCTTCATTGGAAGCGATTTCCAGAAACACATTTTTTTAGTTGTGGAAGAGAAGGAAGTCTAAGCGTGCCAAATAGGGGGGATGGCAGAGAAAATCGTAACTCAAATCCTGCAGTTTTTCCATTTCCAACACACTTTTGTAATCAGGTGCGTTGTTTTGGTGAGAGATGTTTTTTCCTTAAGCCAGGTCTCTTCTCGCGAATTTTGACATCCAGCTTGTCAAGAATGTTAGAGTAATACTCATCTGTAAGAGTTCTGAATTTTTCAAGGTAATCAATTAACAGGATCCCTTTGTATCCCAAAACACATGGCCATGACCTTTACGGCAGATGCCGAATGCCAGTTCGACTTCGCTTTCTTTGACACTGAACCACCGGCTTCCACCCATGCCTCATCCATTATTTTTATAAATCAATTTACAGTGGACCCTCGGTTTGCGAGCATAATCCGTTCCAGAGCCATGCTCGTACTCCAAAACGCTCGTAGTGCGAAACTAATTTCTTATTTTTAATAATTGAAACTCGGGCAATTCTTGCTACGAACAATTGCACAGTTTCCCACATTTTACATATTTCCCGAATCTGATCTGAAGGGAGGGATCCCAGTGAATTTTCATCCATCACGATTACGGGCAACCATCACGAGTTGCTCGTAATGCGAAATTTCACTCGTAATCCGAGGTAAAATTTTCAAAAAATTTTGCTCGTACTGCGAAAAGCTCGTACTCCAAGGTGCTCGTAAACCAAGGGTCCACTGTATTACCGGAAAATTTTCCAATCTATATTTTGGCCATAGATTTGGCCTAGTCATGCTACCATCAACAACTTTTTGGAAGATTGTGAAGATTTCATTTGATCCCTTGTGGCTCTCATGAAATAAAGTCCGCCCTAGACTGACGAGGGCCATTAGCCTGAAACCATGGTCTCTAGGTGGACGCTTCCCAGTTTACCAAAGCTGGTGTTGTGGCTTTGTCGCTGACTTGAGTCCGCTATTTTGCGGAGATTGTCAATATATGGTGCTTAGTTTTAGCGTCTATTTGCCGGGGAGAGGCGACTTTTATTTTGTAAAACAATTTCCTTTCGGGAAAAAATCCATCTATAGATATATTTATGTGAAAAAAGGACAATAGCAAAGAGACAGATGAAAGAAATATTGAAAGCTTATGAAATAGGAATCAGAAGGAGAATTGAAAGAATAAAATAGATTGATAGATAGTACAGGAAAATAAAAAAATCTTGAAAATATTGGGAGAGGTCGGCCTGTTGAAGGTCATCAGAAAAATTCAGAAGAATTGAATGGGCTATATGTTACCTGGCGTTGGTGTCACGGGGCTCAACAAACTCGTGCCCCCAGGAGAGGCCCAGCCATTGCACTGCGGTTGGGTTGACCCTGGCCACTTTCCCAAACTGGGATAGCTGGGGCTTTGGTAGTGGGGACTGCGCTCTCCCCTTTTATTAAATAAAAAATAGAATCAATATAGCTGAAGAGGAAATGGATTGAGGAAGAAACTTATGAAGGGTAAAATGGATAGAAATATAATGGTAGGAATAAGAATTGTACTGGGGTTAGGAAACTATAAAGAAAAGCGAAGATCTCAAAATATAAATCATGGTGCCTCTGAAGACCAGAATCTGCTCAAGAGTAAAAATAACTAGCTATCTATATATTCAGTAGCTAGGATGAGAAGTTTAGTGGTAGCACAGAGGGGTGTATCAACACCATAAATAACTGGGGGGCTTAAAATGTAAAATTATTAATTAAATGTAAATATTCACACGTGTCAACATTAGCTTAATTAAGTCAGTTTCAAAGTTTTAACCACGCACAATTTCCCCAGTGACACACGTGGTACGGACAGGGTTGTCAAACTCTTTTTTTTTAAACCCATTTTGTTTTTATTTCGTAGAGTAGACTACATATTTTTATAATTATAATTAGCACCCTTCTATATCCAGTTTTACAAGGGATAGAGGGTATGCAACTTTATGGCATAATGTGAAGCCACTATAGGAAAGAATTCAATAGGTTCTGAGAGGAACAAATCCGTCGAATATAGAATTTTCATAGAATAATTCGCTGGGGAGTTCAAGTGGGAGAAGACAGAGTAAAACTACAAACTAACAATTCCATAATTGAATTATTCAGAACAAATATTTCTTGAAAATAAAGATACTTCGGCCAGATTTACTGGTCGAAGTATCTTTATTTTCAAGAACAATGAATGCCGGCCAGGCAGCCTCTATCTTTACAGAACAAATATGCTCAAAAGGTCATACACGTGATCAATATAGAAGAAGGATTTATCACACACACATACAAATATAAATACTTAAATAATATATTTATAAATAATAAGAAAAATAGCTTCCGAAGGGTGAGTTTCTTGCTTTATTTTATATTCGTCTCAAGCTTTTGAATATCACACAAACCTATCATATACTCCTGTAGAGTGAGAGAGAGATTGAGATTGAAACTACTTTATTTCAATGTCCATATAAGATTATATAAGGTTAAATACAGAATAAATATAAATAAATATGATTATATAATGATAAATATAGGAATAAATAAATATAAATATATAAAGTAATTGATAAATATACATATATATAAAATATATACAAGGTCTTCATTGATGGCGCCCACCGCGGGGAAAGACTCCGCCACCGGTGGACTGCGAGAGTTCTCTCCCACAGAGTGGACAGGTCGATGTGTTGGCTGGTGTTACCCACCTCAAGACCAAGATGGTACTTGTAGATGGTAGCCACACTGGTGAGAGAGAGAAGGGTTTGGGATATTTAAAAGCTTTAGATGAATATACAATGCCGCCCTAAACTCACCCTCGGAAGAAGTTTTTTTTATTATTTATATGTATTTCAGAGGGATTTTACTTTTCCAGATGATATATATTTACTCTCAAAATAAAGTTCACCTCTCCCGTCATAATGACGCAAAAACTGAGCGACATCTATGATACCGTCAAAATAAATAAAGTTCTCTACCAAGAAAATAGATAGGTATTACAAAAAGTAAACATTGTCAATTAAAGACATAACACTGATCAATTATAATTTTAAACTATGTTTTGCGTGATAAAAAAAACAAAACTTTCTACTAACCTTACTGTGATGGGAAAAAAACAATATTGGTAGGGCTTGGCTCATCGGTTATGAACCCTCCTAGAGAGATTTCTCCAGTTTAACTTATCATATACAATGTGAAAAAATAGTACAAATGTAATATTGTACTGGGATAAGATGCATAAATTAAGAAAAAGGCTTCTTTGAGGTACAGCTTGCACCACGCTGATGAGGGCCAACAGCCCGAAACGCGTCCGTGGTTAGCTTTTCTTGATTAATCAAGAATGGGTATTTGGCCAATTCTGGAATAATTAAAAATCAACGAGAATAGTTGATATTTATTCCGATAGATGGCGCAAGCCATCAGCAACTTTCAGTTGCTCGATAAGAAGAAGCCTTTTTCTTAATTTATCATATACAGTTCTACTATTACGCAATGGATTATATTTTTTATATATAATGATCCTTCTTTTAAAATTAAAAATAAGGAAAAATTCGCGTTAAAATAGTTTCAATTCTGATGTATAGATGGCGCGCAAATTCCCTGTTGGCCTCCCTGATAATTAAAAAGTATTAACCCATTGTGGATTATTAGATTCGGTCTTTGAGGTCATAAAATTAGGCCAAGGCCTCTTCCAAATTCGAAGATTGGAAATCGAGAAATAAAAGATGAAAAGATATAGAGAAACTACATTTCATATAATATCTGAAGGTCAAATACACTCATGACAAAACTTGTTGTACCTTTTATCATTTATATATTTTTTATTTTATTATATATGTATATATATGTTATTAATATAATATTTTTGTTGTTGAAAAGATAGAGAATTGAAGTCGTGAAAATAAGATAGATAATTAATAAAATAACGGTTGAATCACAATTTGCTTTAATTGTGCTAATAGTCATTTTAAAGAAAGAAATACCTTATTTGAGGCGTGAATAAGAAAACGAAAGACTTATTTACATATGCACAAAAAGATTTGAGCTGAGCCGGCCAACGGGAAACAACAACAATAGGTTTTATATAGTTAGCCACGACGTCTGGCGGTGAACTTTATGGAGTTGTTTATAATAGAAATTATAATTTTAAAATTAAATACAATATTTATATAACATATATATATATTGTTGCGTTGTCGGTTAACAAAGAATAACTTCCGTGGGTACAAAGGATCTTTAGGACTTTATTTAAGCCTAATCGATAAAATAATTACAGAAGAGCGCAAAAATAAAACAACAATAAAGAACACAGCAGTTACAAACTCACCAACTGAAGCACGGTGAGGGAAAGCAGGAGCAGAACAGGAGACAGAAGTTCGTAGAACCTTCTAGAATCTTCCAGGAAGTACACCGGCGTCGGTGGTAGGCAGCAGTCCGACCTCTTGAGACAGCAGCTTGCTTGGAGTACACCACGTAGCTTCGTTCTTCGACTTCCCATTTCTTATCTTTCTTCCTCCCTGGCATGAGTTTCTCATCTCTATATATTCCGGAGTAGATCTTTCCAGAACGGTCATGGTTGGTCAGCCAATCAAAAAGCCGCCAGCACCGAGCGTTGCGCAATAGCTGTAGATTGGCCAATCAGTTGTCTTCCGCTTTTTCTACATGATTCTTAAACGTTCTAGAACATTCTCTCTCCATCTGGAATGTGCTTTTATTTCTACGTAACAATATATATGTCATAATTTGTACATAACTGGATGCAAACCCGCCCAAATATGTATGCAATGTATGTTTTAAAAGATTTACTAAATACAAGGCTTAAGAATCTGGGAGAGAAGGACTAACAAAGAGGAAGCAATCATTAGCAGGTTTTATTATACCGGAACTCATAAAACTGAGTTCAAGAACCTAGCATTTCCTGGTCAGGTCAGCACATGTCCAGAGAACAAAGAATTAGCAAAGACCAATCAGAGAGTAGGCCATTAGCTAGGAACCTATAGCAAGATTACACGTCACGAACGACCAGCCAATGAGAAGCCAAAAGAGTTTTCTTCTTAAATCGGGAACGAAGAATAGTTAGTTGGGACCTGGACAGGATCGAGTTGGGACCTGGACAGGATCGAGTGGTGAACTGGACCGCCTTGAGACCAGCTTGGAGCAAAATCCCATCTCCTCAAACCTCAGATAAGTCAATTCTCAATTATGGGATAGTCGATAGCCCACTCCTCAACTCCTTTTCTCCCTAGATTACTAGGCTTTTTCAACTCAACCAACCCTGTGTTTTCGTTATTTTCCCCTGTATGCATAACTTGTCACTCAAACGACTGCGCCATCATCAATTCAATCAATTATCAACCAACTTCAAAAGATTTCGCACCGATAATCCCACATATATATTCGAGACTATTATAGACGCGTATGATTAAACTGGCAAAACCGCTGAGAGGGTTCACCACTGATAAGTCAGGCTCTCTCATTAATTTTTCATTTCAGTGAGGGCAGTAGAAATGTGTTTAATTTTCAAAAATTCATACGCGTCCATAATAGTTTCGAATTCTCATAACAAACGACGTAGAGGCAAAAAATCAATCGCTATCATCATTTTATGTATAAATCAAATTTAAATTATATTCCTATAAAAATCCTAAATAATAGAATTTTCAAATATCGTTGTGAAAATTTACGTTTTCATTTTTTAAAAACACACAAATTTTGGAGCGGGACTTTTCACATGAGTGACATCCACGGCGCCAATTTATAATTATAACGAATAGTATTTTAATAAAAAGATTTAATCGGGTAAAACCCAGGCGTTGTCAAGGTCATTCGGCTAGTATTCTATATACAGTTACGAGCGTCATGCGTTCTTAATTCTTCATCTCTGTCACCGTTTGCTTTTTTTTTTTTTTTTTGGAATGGCGCTCTCCTATTGGTTGGCTACGATCACGCCACCTTTGCCCCCCCCCCCCCCCCATCATGCCCCCCACACTCGCTTTTTGGTTTTTGTAACTATTGTGTTGGAGCGGGTCGCTCCTTAAATAAATGCATATATTAGTTAATAACTAAATGGAATCCTCTCTTTCTTTTTCCCAGTAAGAGACGCCTACGGAAGCCAACAGTACATAGACAGATAAAGCACATAGGCTATAGTTATTAACTAATATATGCATTTATTTAAGGCGCCAATTTATAATTGTAACAAATAGTATTTGAATAAAAACATTCAATCGGGTAAAACATGGGCGTTGCCCGGGTCATTCGGCTAGTTAAATATATATAGGAGAACGTTCGAATTTACATAAATGGGAAATCCGCCGAGTGATTTATGGTTAAAATACGAAACTTCCTTTTGTCCATGATTGTATAGCCACCGCTACAGGTGCGTAAACACACATAAAAAAACAGCACTAAGAACTGGCCGAGGAAAGAATACAGTGGGAACAGAGAAAAAAACGTAACAACGGAGTGTTTTGTCTGATGGCTATGAAGGAAAAGAAAGGTTGTTCTTTATAAATGGAGGAAAAACATCGTCAAATCATCATTGTTATTAATAATGGGTGTTTTCGATTTTTTTTTTTCTTCTTAATAATTACATGATTCGATGCGGCTATATATCATTTAACGGGTTACATGATGTTTATAAATCTAATATAAATATCCCCCCTTTAGAGAGAGAGAGAGAATTATTTTAAAATAAGAAAATCGTTTTGAAAATAGAGCAATCCATAAATAAATCTTTAAATTAAAAGGGAATATATTGAATCAAAATATTATTTATTTTACCAATATTTCAGTTGTTGAAAATAGAGCAATCCATAAATAAATCTTTAAATTAAAAGGGAATATATTGAATCAAAATTTTATTTATTTTACCAATATTTCATTTGTTGAAAATAGAGCAATCCATAAATAAATCTTTAAATTAAAAGGCATATATTGGATCAAAATTTTACCAATATTTCAGTTGTTGAAAATAGAGCAATTCATAAATAAATCTTTAAATTAAAAGGGCATATATATTGGATCAAATTTTATTTATTTTACCAATATTTCAGTTATTGAAAATAGAGCAATCCATAAATAAATCTTTAGATTAAAAGGGAATATATTGAATCAAAATATTATTTATTTTACCAATATTTCAGTTGTTGAAAATAGAGCAATCCATAAATAAATCTTTAAATAAAAAGGCATATATTGGATCAAAATTTTACCAATATTTCAGTTGTTGAAAATAGAGCAATTCATAAATAAATCTTTAAATAAAAAGGCATATATTGGATCAAAATTGTATTTATTTTCCCAATATTTCAGTTGTTGAAAATAGAGCAATCCATAAATAAATCTTTAAATAAAACTGAAATATTGGTAAAATAAATAAAATTTTGATCCAATATATGCCTTTTTCAGTTAAAAATAAGAATATATATTTTCAGAATTAAAATACAATAATATATAGGTACTCTATATAACTCTATAAATATAGGTGATTTTATCTATTTTCAAACACTATAATGCGGAATTTAAAAAAATAAACATATTTATTCTAGGTTTTCACAGATAATTTTACGCACAATTATAAAGTATTCTTTATTTTCAATCTAGCAACACTGGTAATTAAATTCGTTTAAAAGGATTTACTAACATTTTCTTAGTTGCCAAACGAACTTAGTTATTTTTAAAGAAAGCAAACAAAAGATTGTTTTAAGAAGATTTTTTAAAAACTTACTCTCTTAAACTTTAAGCATTTCAGAGCAAAAGAATTTATCACCAAACGATAATGGAGAGTCTACTCAATTATTCACCAATTTTATATTTCCACCTCATTTGCATATATTTAAAGGCAGAAGATCGTGCGAGGTATTGAATAAAATAGTTCAAGTTAATTAAACGACACAGCGTGCAATTTATTATATTTTTGATAAATATTATTCCTCTCTCTCTCTCTGAATAATAAATAAGAATATAAAAATAATTTTCTTTAAATAATCATCTGACATTTTTTTCTTTATAAGTAATTCATATCTCACAAATCATTCTAAATTGAAGAGATATATTAAAAAGCGTAAACGACTTAACTTTTAAAAAAAATGTATATAAAAAACATTAAACATAATTATAAATTTAAAATAAACAGTTTTCTTTTTAATATTTAAGACTTTATACCAAATTTACTCATTTATATATATATTGCTTTAATAATTATCTCTTTTTATAAAATTATATATATATTCACATTACCTTTTGTTAAATAAAATAAAATGGCAATCAAAATTAATGGACCTTTTACAGATAATTACTTCTTTTTTTTTTTTTCTATATTCTATGATATTTTAGGCGCTCTCGACTAAAGGAGATAACTCTTCCTTTTTTTTACCGGTACTCAGGTATCTAATCGATTTTAAGCGGCTTAAAAAAAAGTGATGTTGCAAGTCTTGTAGAATGGTGTCGCTAAAAATATAAAGTCAGGGTTCTGTCTAACACGGAGATGCAAGAAAGATGACAATATATATATTTTTTAAATATAAACATTGTTAAATATAAAAACTTGTCATATAGGAGTACGCTGAGAATTTCATTAGATTGTTTAGATTCGTGTAGAATAAAAGACAGTGTTATACAACTGTTTTGCGCTTGTTATTAAAGTTTAAAACACATTTAAACTTTATATATTTTATTCAATGAAGATCAAAACTACATAACCATCACAATTAATTATATATCTTAACTATATCACATTAAGCCATCTATTTACAGTTTGGTTTTGTCACCAGTCCAATATTTTTATTTTCATAGACTAAATTATGAGATTTATTTATAAATGAAATATTATGCAAAACAAATAAACAACTATATACATCAACAACATGGTCTAAAAAAAATATACGTATTTTTTATATAATCAGTGTGGATTTTTCTCATCTGAGAGGTAAATCTTACGATCTACTATAATATAAGCCTTACTATATATATATATGACATATATATGTGATATATAAATGTCATATAATTACATGTGATATTATGTAGAAAACATATCTTAGATATATATAACACACACACACACAAAGGCCTTTATTAAGATACACTGGTCTTATAGAGGATTCTCCCCGATATTACAAGAGAGATAGGCCTGTGAAAGTGGGGAATATACAGAAGAAGAAAAAGAAAGATTATGTAAGTATTATATATACATACACATACATATATACAAAATAACAACAAAAGCCCCCATTAAGACCCAAAGTCTTACAAAAGACTCGGCTGCAGGATCCAAGAAGCAAAGTAAGAAAGAGATAAAGAAGTGATCTTAGATATATATTGATGTTAAAATAATTATAATCTATGAAGAACTATACAGAGGGTGTTCCATTAAAAAAAAAAACGATTTTAATGATTTATTAAAAATAATTTACAAATTATTGTACAACTCATTGTTCTCTATGTGTAAGCCTTGATGTTTAGCAACAGCCCTGCATCGATGTTTCCAGAAAAAAAAAAGGCTTTGTCTTAGAATATTTTGATCAAGACCATCCGAACAGGCCTTAACAACTTTCTATAGACCATCTACCGTCTTCGATTTTCTAGATCTAAGAGCAGTTTTTAGCAAGCCAAAACACAAAAGTCTGGGGATTTGGCAGGGAGGTGCTTAAAGCGATGTTCGAAATGTCGGTTTCACACGGTTTCTGCTTCCACGCACCCTCTAGGTAACGCATGCTTCGTTCTTTTATCCTCAGCTACCGTTTATGCCGGTGTTTTAACTCACATGGACGAAAGCCAGTGTAATAAACGGTACCGCTTCTACTGATGATTGGTCCGTGGGACGCATTTAGTCGCTAAGTGTTGTGAAAACTCGCTAAATGTTTAGAAACAAAATTGACGCCATGTTTCGAGGTTAAATTAAAATACATATTATATAATTACAACCGTTGAAGCAAAGCGTGATTAATCAAGTACAAATTGCTGTTATCAGTTTTTATATAGGTAAAAAGAATAAACTATTTTTTATAAGGTTTTGGAATGAAAAAAAATATATCGCGCATTTTTCACACCGTCGTATTTGCGACAGGCTAAAAAAATGCTCTAGTAAAACTATGTATACACATTTAAAAATATTTCTTTAAAAAAATAGACACTTCAGCCAGTTCCTGCCAAATCTCCAGACTTGGACCCTATAGATTTTTGTGTTTTGGGTTTCTTTAAACTGCTCTTAGATCTAGAAAATCAAAGACGCTAGATATGTTCTCTAGAAAGATAAAATAAAACTTTAACTGGCCGAAGTGTCTATTTTTTACAGAAATATGAATACCGACTAGGCAACCTCTATCTTCAAGACATTTAAAAATCTTATTCAGAGAATTCTTGTTAATCGGAATTATTATTTAACCATTATAGGAGAGGGAGAAATGATATTTAAATGGACAGAAAGCCCATACACACCTTTATATAGATATTCCTATCGTAAACTTTGCTTGTTCGAATAGCCACTAAAATAACTAATAAATTACGCCACAGCACTTTATTCAACCAAATTATAAGAAAAGCTTTCAGGAATGTCTTTCCTCAGCTAAATATACACCGTTTAGCTGAGAAAGGGAGTGTCTGAAAGTTTCTCTCATATTTTGATTTTTTTTTCAAGTTTCCACGTCAAATCTAACATTTACTATATGTAAATAAGTAAAAATAAATAGGGTATATCCTGACCGCTTACATGAGCATTTTAGATAGCAGAGCGCCATCTAATGGAACAAAAATCAACCAAACGTTGATTTAAGTCTTGTTCAGTAATATTTGGCCAACATCAAGGCCTAAATTAACATTTAGTTTATTTTTGTTTCACTAGATAACGCTCTGGCATCTAGAATACTCATGTAAGCGGTCAGGATTTGCGTTTATTTTATTTTTTTTTATTTCAACAACTGACCTTATATATATATATATATTCCTCCCATATTTGTATATATTCACAATTTTCTTTCCCAAAATTGTATCAAAAAGTTAAGTCTGGGTAATTCTTAGTTTATTACCTTTCGATAAAATAATTTTAACACACTCCATTAAAATATATATACTTCGGAAGCTAAATAAAAAAAAAGAGGTGGAAAGTTGTTTAGGCATTATAAAAAACGTTATCATGATATTAAAACAACTCCATTACTAAGATTTAAAGTTTAATTTTAAAACATTTAGGGTATATTTGATTAAAATAAAGTTTTTGTGTGTGGGCACATTTGCCTTCAACTAAACAAACTAAACTCTTAATTAAAAGGTTTTCCTCTCAATTTATAATTTCAATTTACGAGCACACGAAAAAGTCCAAAAGATAATTAATGTCGTCTGAAGAAAAGGGCGGGAAAAACCCTCGAGGGGTTATGTCTAATTGAAGAAAAGAACTCGCACAGCGTTATTTAGAAAATATCTGTGGAGAGATATGACGTCATAAAATTTGGCGTCAGCAGATGGCGCTGTGGGCGGTGGATTTATGATCGTCTGCTTTGTATTTTTGATGTTCTTTTGACGCTTTATTTTTGCTGCGGTACTGTCTTTTGATGACGTCACACTCTTTTCAATATTTTATTTGTGAATACATGTATTCTCTATTTTCCATTTAATATCGTTTATTATTTGCACAATGTCCTTTTTTTATTACATGTTGAAATCGCTGATAATATGCATGTAATGAAAAGAGTTAAAGGTCAAATAGATATCAAAAATAAATATGTTTTATATATATAAAATAGATTGCAAAATGAAACTATTTTTAGCATGTGATTTTTTTCTTTTTCAAATAAATAAAACTTTCTACTGTCTCTTCTACGATAAAACATATTGGTTTCTTTCAGCGGTTTCGCCAGTTTAATCTACCATACCGCTTTTTAGACTCTACTATTATATTAAACGATTCTACGTAAATAGCCAATACTAAGGGTGTTGTAATATGTTAAATAACCTATAATAATGTTGCATAGTGTATTTATTATTGACTATGCAAAATCATGGCATTTGTTAATTGTTTTAACTCTATGTAAAATATTTCCTCTTTACCTCTATTTTTTTACAAGTTGAACTTAACCTTTATTTCATGTAGTAATCTCCTTTTATACAAAATAGAAAAATAGAGGTTAAAAAGGAAATATTTCACATAAAGTTGAAACAATTAATAAATGTCATGATTTTGGATAGTCAGTAATAAATACACTACGTAACATTATTATAGGTTATTTAACATATTACAACAGAAGATTGAATATTATTATATTCAATCAAACTATGGAAATGCTCTCTCAAACATTTATTTAACCTTTTATAATCTTATATGGACATTGTAATAAATCAGTTTTGATCTCAATCTCTCACACAAACATTGCAATTAGCTTGTTTTAGTATTTGTAAACGGCGGGTTTAAATAGCTTATACACCACAATGGCTGTCAGCTCGACTTGAGCGATGCTAGAATAGGTTATTTACATACACCGATAAAATAAGAGAAATAATCACACTGTTAATTCCCTTCTAACTGACGCGGGATAATAAAAAAACTAGATAAATCTTTACACTAATTTCTATGTCACCCTCATGGCAGTTTACCAATTTGTTATGGGTAAACCTTAGGATTATCGTCTACAAGCGTTTAACTCTCCTTTTAGTTCAGTCTAGATCAGGGATCGGTAACTTGCGGCTCTTTGGATGTGAAGCTGTGTGTAGTACTTGTGTAAATAAAAACTTATTTGTACGAATACCATTTATGATGCATTAGCGCGCCATCTATTATTTAAATTAGAAACTATTATAGACGTGTATGATTCTTTTTAAAAATAAACAATTTCTACTGCCCTTACTGCAATGTAAAAATTAACGGGAGGGACTACCTCATCAGTGGTGAACCCTCCCAGCGGGGTTTCGCCAGTTTAATCTACCATACCGCTGTTTTATTGCATTTTTCGATCTTCCTTATATATTACGAATATTATTTATTGTTGGCAAGAAAAAAAAAATGTTGTGACTCTTTAAAAACTTTGAAATTTTGTAAATTGTAATTTTTGACTTCTTCCGACTCAAAAGGTTGCCGACCCCTGGTCTAGATGATATGCAAATTTTTATCCATCAGACACACTATGGTTTGATTAGTTTAAGAACAGAACCTAAGTGGATCGTTTTAGAGGTTTCTTTGGAATGTTTCAAATATTATAATAAAAGTCGTCTCTCCCGTCAAAATAGACGCTAAAACTAAGCACCATATATTGACCATCTGTGAAACTTGCGGACTCAGGTCAGTGACAAAGCCACAACACCAACTTTAGCAAACTGAGAAGCGTCTACCTGCAGACCATTGTCAGTCTAGGGTAGATTTTATTTCCTGGGATCCACACGGGATCAAATTAAATCTCCACAATCTTCCAAAGAGGTGCTTAGCTGGTAGAATTACTAGCCCAAATCTATGGTCAAAATATGGTCTCCGGGTGGACGCTTCTCAGTTTGCAAAAGCTGGTGTTGTAATTTGTCACCGCCCCGAGTTCGCTAGTTTGCGCCGACGGTCAATATATGGCGTTTAAATTTAACGTCTATTTTGACGGAAGAGGCGACCTTTATTTTTATAGTTCAATTTTCTTCCGTAAAAAATTCCAGCTTGATATATTATTATTCTGTTGTGTGCTTGTATATATGAACTATCCAATTAATGCTGAATAAATGGGGGATCTGACAAAAATATGCGACAAACTATACTATGAGGCATCAAATTTAGCTAGGATAAGTACCATAATCACTGGTGACATGTCCTGGGTGTACGGTACGACCCGAAACCAAATCCCAGTCGTCACAGTGGAAACATTGCACATAACCAAGATCAAAGAAGGCCCGCCAGGTGCGTAGCAAGGTCAAAGTGATGCTGACTGCTTTCTTTGACTCCCGCGGTGTGGTACACCACAAGTACACACCACAGGGTCAAATAATCGCCAAAGAGTACTACTACAGGGATGTCACCTACGTGATGCTGTGTGGCGCAAGAGACCGAAGTTGTGGCCAACAGACAATTGGCGTCTCCATCATGACAATGCTCCAGCACATTCCTCACAATTGATTCCTACTTTTGATGAAACACCAGACTCCTATGGCTCGCCAGGCTCCTTACTATCCTGATATTTCTCCCTGTGTGACTTCTGTCTGTACCTCAAACTCAAGAGGCCATTGAAAGGAAAGTGATTTCAGACAAGAAAGGACATTATGATGGCAACGACAGCCGAGCTAAACACTATTCCGAAAGAGGCTTTTTCGGAATGTTTCAAACAATGGCGCTGGGAGAAGTGCGTGGAGTCCCAAGGAGACTGAGGGTGATTAGGTTTCCAGAGCCCCAGGTATGCCTGTCTTCCCCCGCCCGAAGGTCGGATACTTTTCTAACCGACCTTGTATACACAGAGCCCTCTTCAGGCAGAACCATCAGTTATGAGGTTTTACTGGGAATTATGCAATTCTATGCAAATAAAAAATACAATTGACGAATTGGACCTTTTGACATCCCGCAACTCTCGCGTCAGTTATATAATTAACGACAATATAGAGTGGCAAAACAGCGGGAAGGGTTCACCATTGATGAGCCAGCCCCCCCCCCCGTATTTTACCATTGCAATAAGGGTGCAATAGGAAATTGTTTATTTAATTAAAATAAATTTAGTGCAATGCATAGTTTATATATAATTTCGAATACACAGATGTCACACCTTTATATAAAATGGAATTAATACACTATATGGTATAGCAATGTTATGCAAATTGAAATGTGCACAATGGAAGTATTTTTCGATATCTAGCTCTAAACAAACTGGGAATCAGAGATGAGCTAGGTAATAGAACATTATATTCTGCACGAACATAGCATCTAATATGTAAATATGAAATCACACGTTTGATGCTACTTTGCTGTTGTGGTTGAGATAGATGCAAGTGTGCTAAGCTCCCTACACTACCAGTGTTTATGTTATGTTATCGATTTTTTTTTCTTTCTCGCCTTACGTTTAAATCTCCTACGACAAGGCATTTAAAAACGTACAAAATAAATTATTGTTCTTAAAATTAAAGATACTTTGGCCAGTAAATATTTTTATTATCTCGACGTTTCGACAAAAATCTTTTTTCCTCGTCAGGAGGGAACAAAAGATTTTTGTCGAAACGTTGAGAAAATAAAAAGATTTACTGGCCAAAGTATCTTTAATTTTAAGAACAATGAATGCCGGCCAGGCAGTCTCTATCTTTACAAAAATTAATCATGTTTGTGGCGAAGAAAGAAGCATTGTGGTCCATCTGTGTCCGCAGACAAAGCCATTTACAGACATCCGCGGCATAATCATCACTGTGCAAATTTAAAATATGCAGTAAAGAAGCTATTTCAGACTCCAAGTTTCTCTCTTTGTAAAAATGCACTTGTAAATTGAATGAGCAAATTAAAGCATAAAAGTGAGAAATATAATGTGCAATAACTGAACATCTTCAAATCCAAGTCTTACTGTCTCTTGGAATAAATATGTCAGATATGTACATATATGTACAACTCTATGCACTATGCAAATTAAACTTATAGAAAAATTTGCATAGAGAAAAAGTGAGGAAAGACACCGAGTAAGCAAGCGGAAGCCTGGTGGGGGCGTCGCTGCAATTGATTTCATCAGGTGGCCAACCCGGAAATGACGTCGATCGAAGATGACGTCAATGGGAAAAATCCCGCGCATGCGCCGTGACACGACCTGATCGTCCGGTTTCTAAATTTAGAAGCCAAATTTTTCTACAGACGACGACGCTAAAAATAACCCTCGTGGTGACCTATAGATAGATAGATCGGCTGCTTGTAATTGATTTCTTCGGCGTTAAAAATAATCATCATCATTGCTGCAAATTGGAATTTCAAAACTAATTATTGTTTTCCTCGCACCTCTCCCAAATGCATATTGTTATTATAATTGCCTATATCGTTTGTTGGCTTATTGCATGTTGACATTTATTGATTAATTGCGTTTGGGTAAATAGAAGAAGTTTTGCAAATTATTTTTCTCAAGAAAGGTTTCTATTGTCATAACGTGCCGGTATTTAACTTGCATGCACTACAATGACATATGCAAATTCCGGGTCTCCCTTTGAGATGAACAAAAATGTATTTGCAAACAGAAATTCTGGAATTTTAAAGTATTGTATGAGATGGTAATAAATCGATACCTTTACAAGAATATTAAAACTGTGTTTACAAAACATAAAAATGAATTTAAAGAACAATTTTTAAAAACTTACCTTTGATATTCGCTTGAACACGTTTGTGGACATCAGAATGTTTAATCCTACACATTCATCTCTTTAGTAAATATTCCTACCTTTTAAATTCAAATTAATATAATGCTCAAAATTCCTATCTATCGCTAATTAAATGACTAAATAATGGAAATGCTTGATTTTTCATCGTTAAAATATTTTAGAATTTTAAACAAATACATTGCGTTGCTTGATTGCATATCTCCAAAGCATAAGGCATCGATATTTTAAATATCTGTACGATGTTCCAGGAGGGTCCAAGATTCTTTATCTACGCAAATTTTAAAAGGTTGTATTTAAATATGTTGCATATGTAGCAAACAATTTGAACTAGATAGATACAAAGCGGTTATTGTGACATATTTTTTATAACAACATAAAATTGGGTGAACTGGGGTGATAAACAAAGTTCCACTGTTTTAATGCATATTTTAAAGTGAGAGTTTCATATTTCGGTACTGATACGTAAGTTGCAATATCAGACTTTCACCCCATACTTGAAAATATAAGCGAGGGACGACCATTAATGATGTCGCGTATGCGGTCCTGTACTCCCATCATAGGGAGAGTTTCCTCGCGGATACCTTACCTAAACACAAGATTATTCTTGTCAAGTTCCTCAACATAGTCATCTCTGGGGACACGGATTTCATAACTCGCAAGTCTGAACTCAAGACGATTCTAAGCTCCTGATAGGATCCAGACGTAACTTCGGAGAAGACCTCGTCTGGTGTATATATATTTTTCTCTACTATTTAAACTTTGTAAACTCTCTCTTGACTGTTGACTAGATGTCAATAAACCATTTTTAATTGTCAAAATTGTCATACTTGAAAATTATCCATCTATAAATGTCATTTGCATATACACTTCTAATTGAAGGTGCAAACTTACTTCTTTATTAGTAGACAGGTGGAGTAGTTACAGTACAAGCTGTCACAACCCTCTACCCACCATGGTTATCTTGGTTTAGTACTATATGTGCAGACATGTGGTGTACTTAAATTCGGGTGAAATGTCTCTTTGTAAATCATACTGTTTGTCTTATTGGCAAAATTTCCATCTATATTTCGTCCCCAGAATTGGCCTAGCCACTTTCCCAGCTAAACAGTTCTTTGACAAATCCTGAAGATATCGTAAACTCCGTGCAGATCTCATGAAATCAAAATCCTTCTTGGACTAACGAGGGCCATTAGTCCGAAACTATGATTCCCAGAGGTCGAGCTTTTGATTTTTCTAAAGCTGGTGATATGACGTTGTGAACTGAACTCAGTTAGCTAGCTTTCTAAGACGGTCATTAGATGGCGCTTATTTTTAGCATCTATTTCAAGGGAGTTACAAAAAAAAATCTTCTTTATTTTTATAGAACTACTAGACGGGTGACCCGGGCTTCGCCCCGGGATTGACCCGTGTGCATATCTACCCGAGTGATATATATTTAGATAAGATTTTTTTATAATTGTTTGTTATTAGCATTATCTATTTGTTTGCATCAGCATAATTTAATTTAATCTTTGATAGAGGGCGCTGTTCGTGAGCTAAGTAGAATAATTTGAATATACAGTTTTAATAATTGATTTATATATTTTTAAAATAGCCTATCGTCTTCCCCGTATTTTTTTACCTATGTATGGAAATTTTGGTTTGAATTAGTGAACTACTGCGAATTTGTATACCGGACATATAAACACACAAACATACAAACAAACAAACATACAAACATTGATTTTTATATATATAGATATTCTCTTACACACACGCACACAATACACACACTACTGTAAAATTTCCATTTATATAGCAATCGTTCATCACCCTTTACCATTATTGTTTTAATGCTTTATATACTACACCTCTATTAACTTCACAATGAGAGAATATGAAAAACGATTCGCATCCTTTTTTGCTCGTCCAGGAAGGCTATCAGCTGATGTCCCTTTCTGGTATAACCGCTGTAGCCAGTGGGAGAACCACCGGGGTTTCAAGGCAAGAACGAAAGTATGATATAAGTGAGTTAGACTGTATGCAAATTGGGGAAGGGCCGTCACGCGGGACTTGCATACTTAAAGAGGC
This sequence comes from Cordylochernes scorpioides, assembly GCA_030710605.1. Lineage (NCBI taxonomy): Eukaryota > Metazoa > Arthropoda > Arachnida > Pseudoscorpiones > Chernetidae > Cordylochernes > Cordylochernes scorpioides. The sequence continues at coordinate 20,828,547 of CP092874.1, forward strand.
AAGTAGAGTTACGTAAAAGGTTTGCCTTGTGCAGTTCTTTTCTCCGGAAATTTGTGCTTTTGAATAATTCACCTTTCGTGGACCTTTTTTTTTACTGAATTTATTTTTAAGAGTGTTTCTCTCCTCTCTCCCTTTTCAAGACTTTTTACTTAGGTCGGACTTTAGAAAATTATTTCAATTTGTGGATCTCTCTTCGGCTAAAAAAAAAAGGTAAAGTCAATCTATGGATAGCTTATCTTGTGATTATAAACTTAACTTTTCAAACCAAATTCTATGATACATTCTAACGATATTATATCGGTACAATTCACATGAAAGTTAGTGAAAGACTAGAGAGCTTATCAGTAAGGAATGCATTTAGATGTATTTTACATCGTAATAGCACATTGCAAGAATTTGTGTTATTTTCTTTGTAAATATAATATTAATGAGGGGACACATATATATATATATATGTGTGTCATAATATATGCTCTTCCAGGATTAATAAAACAAACCAACAGCCAACGAGAGAGAGATGAGCAGCTAAAGAGAGACACTTTAGACAACTAACTTACGACCATTTTTGGCCACATTCCTGAGGGGGGGGGGGGCCGTCACCACCTGGCGACTATCCTGGTTAGCCCCCCGGTTGTGTACACAGGAAAAAACAGTCGTTCAGCTGATAACGTCTCGCTCGCTCTCTCTCGGCTGGCTGCCTGGATGATTGCTCTAACAACTCGTCGTGTGATTATTTCTCTCCTCACCACATTTACCACTATATTGTCACATATATATATATATATATAATAAGTTTATATAAAAGGGCGTACCTGGATCTGTAAAGAAAATATAAATGATTTTTTTTCTCAAAATATTTCGAGAGATTGCTCCCTCTTTATCAATTTATTCTACAGTAAATTTAATTTACAAATTCTTGTATTATTATATTGTATAATTGTACGCCCTTTTATATAAATTTAATTGATGGATCGCCTTTTGACTCAAATATATATATACTAGTTTATTATTATTATTATCCCATGGGTAAGAAAGATTACACCAGGTCATGAAGGTTGAAATCAATAATTTATATACGCGCGACAACCGATGTAGCATGATCTAAGGGCAATTCAACCTTCATGATGACAATTGACAATTAAACAACTTTATTGACATCTCGTCAATCTTTACACTCAAAGGGAGTTATAAGGTAATAATAATGGTAGGAATAAAGAGAGATATATACAATCGACGTAGCCCTCTCCGAGGGCACGTCCGGATCAGGAGCTTAAAGCCGCCTTGAATCTAGACAGATCCCTGCCATTTGGGGAGTTCATGTTCGGAACATGTTTGATGATAATGTCGAAGAATTTGTCGATAAGAATCTTGTCTTCAGGCGTGAGTAGCCCGAGGAGGTGCTCCGTTTCTTCTTCGTAATAGACCGTGAGTATGATATCCATCCTGACCACCTTGTTATATATGGAGTGCAGGAATTCTCGATCCTTCAATCGGATGAGTAACTTTTCTACGTCAACCTTCATGGTGTGTTAGGACTGGTGTTGGCTAGCTGGAGGTACTCACTGTAGCCGATATGTAAATAATAGTTTTAATGATTAATTATTGAGGAATTTTTCTTACCCTTCGGAATCTTTCGAAAAATAGTTCATAAACCATTGAGAATTCTATAAATTTTGTGGCGAAGTAATATTGTATTACTTAATTTAATTATTCAATGAAATATGTGAAACAGATTCAAAATTTTATATTTATGAAATCATCATTTAGTTACCTAGCTTGCTTGCTCGATATTCTCTAGCTGTAGATAGTTGGGTTGATTTGTTAATATTTGTCGACTAGTCGCCGTGACGTCTTCAATAAATACTTTCACATCTCCAGATATACAAAGACTTGATTTCTACGCTACAATATAAACACACATGCTCGTCTTTAAACTGGAGATTTCCTATTGTGTAAAGTATAAACTCATGTTATATACATACACTGATAAAAAATATTCTTGCTAAAGATGAAAAATGATAATTTGTATTCAAGTTTTACAGCAAGAGAGCGAACGATATTGCCACGTGAAAAATTAGGAAAGTCAAACTTCGGTATGACACAGCAATTTATTTAAGGCAAGAACAAACTATGAATGATAAATAAAAGATAATCAATGAGGGAAGTGTACAGAGTAACAAAATATAAACATAAAAAAAATGATACTCTGTTAATAAAATAATAAATAATTTAAGAAAAAGGCATCTACTTATCGTGCAACTGAAAGTTGCTGATGGCTTGCGCCATCTATCGGAATAAATATCAACTATTCTCGTTGATTTTTAATTATTCCAGAATTGGCCAAATACCCATTCTTGATTGATTGGCCAATTCTGGAATAATTAAAAAATCAACGAGATTAGTTGATATTTATTCCGATAGATGGCGCAAGCCATCAGCAACTTTCAGTTGCACGATAAGTAGATGCCTTTTTCTTAAATTATGCACCTTATCCCAGTACAATATTACATTTGTACTATTTTTCACAATAAATAATTTGTTACAATATTGTGTTGATTATAGCAATCAAAAATAACCACTCTAGCAGTTTGAAATGTAAACCATTTGGATATACTGATATAAAAAATACATTTTAAAATTACCCATTAAAAGATAAGAGAGGTCCTCTGCTAGAATTTCAATAACTAAAATAGCGGTAATATACCCTCACACACATAGACAAAAGGAAGTTATACCTTTCAGCATGTATATCGGGACAATAACTCTGAAATATATTACAGTGACCTTTATTAAAGACACACGAGATAACCAAGTGCGAACAAAATTGCTTCTGTTTCCATAAAAAAAAAAAGACAGACGACCGGCGACATCAAAGACTTTCCACTTACTTAATTTTATCCATGAGTATATGTCCTAATCAAATTTTTTTCTTTTTTTTTTTTCCTGATGATTATCAAAAGGTTTCGTTCCTCTACCAAAATTTTTTAGAGATTTCTTAGACTGCATTATATCTTTATTATTGTAGATATATCTATATTGTATCTCTCAGTAGTTGAAGTAACATGACACTTGAAGTCTTTTTCTTTGGTTGATGGACATCAATATCATTGACGTGATCGATAATAGCATCAATGTCTCATACAATTCGCTAGAGGTGTTCTTCTTATTTCTTATCTAATGGGTGATGAGTTAAATGTGTCTGCTTTTGTCAATATGTGCATGGCAGTATACTTATGTCAAGGAGCATTCCTCAGTAACAGACCACTGACTTAGCTCCAATATGAAATGGCCGTCTTTAACATGAGGAAGAGACTCCATGTGCAGCCACTCCTAACATGGAGTACGGACGCTTTTGATCCCGTATCTTAGGATCAGGAGACTTTATAGGATGTACTTATCAGAGGAGCCAACTAAACTCTGGTTTTAAACAAGCTTGTTACTGTTTTATCCGGGCTTGAGACTAGCAAAGACGGAATTTTATTTGGTTTTTGAACATTTATTTAAGCCTTCAGCGATTTTTGAAAAAAATACAATTTAAAAAAAAAATGTTTCCAACATTTTATGAAATAAACTCGAGATATTTGATAACAATTTGATTTTCCCGAAACAATTTTTAAAAAGTATAATCAATTTGTAAAAAAGTGCGAATCAAATTCCTTTACAGATAAAAATAGAAAATATTTACTTAAATAAAATTAGAAATGTCTATATTCAGGCGAGCAGAGTTTGTTTACCGTCTGCAAATAGAGAGCCAAACATTCCCCGCCATTTACCTCATTGGTTGAACTAGACAACGTGGTGTAATAGACGGATTTGCATACCCCCAACGTACTATATTTACATCACTGTTAACATTAGGTTTAAACGGAACATCTGGAATCAAGAATTTAACTATTTTAACATTATGATAAGGCACAATTTGGATTATAAACACAAGGTAATAAGACTAAATCCAAATAAATAAATAGTGTGTGACGTTTCGATAACACCGTACACTTAACTAAGTGCACTTTTGTATGAATATGGTAACAATGCTGTTACCGAAATGTCACACACTATTTATTTATTTGGATTTAGTCTTATTACCTTGTGTTTATTTCAACGTTAGTTTTTTCACATTTAACAACTCCGCTACCGACAGCAAGTATGATTGTAAACCTTTCCTCGGGAGGCGAGAACACGTTTGATCGAAGATACTTTTATTTTCATGTGAAAAATAGTTTTAAAAAAAGTCAAATTGCACTGTGAACAGGTGAATAAATTTTTAAAAAGTATCTCTTGAAAGTGAAACGGAAATTGCTGATGGCTTGCGCAATCTGTCTGAATAAATATCAATTAATCGTTGATTTTTAATTATTCCAGAAGTGGCCAAATACCCATTCTTAATTAATCAAGAAAAGCTAACCACGTACGCGTTTCGGGCTGTTGGCCCTCATCAGCGTGGTGCAAGCTGTACCTCAACGACTAAAAAAGCTGGTCTTTGGGGCATCCTTTTTTTCTTTTTTTATTATGTTCAATAAAATGTATTTTAATAACATTGGTGATATCAGGAGAAATAAACATTATTAGAGTAGTTATAAATGACTGAGGGTTTTGAAGCTGTTTTGTATATACATTCAATTATTTATTAGATTTTAAAAATTCCGACACCTGGGGCAAGTCTATTCTTATGGTAGCGGTACGGGATAACATTGCATGCATCGTAAAGATAGAGGCTGCCTGGCCGGCATTCCTATTTATATGTAAAATAGATACTTCGGCCAGTAAATATTTTTATTTACTTATAATTAAAATAAAATAATTTTTAACGCCTTGCCAAATGTTTTAATTTTTGTTTGCTCCTGACGAGGACAAAAACTTTTTGTCGAAACGTCGAGGTAATAAAAAGATTTACTGGCCGAAGTATCATTATTTTCAAGAAATTGCATGTATACGGAGGGTGTTTCCTTTCAAATGAAACGATTTCAAACGTCCGTTAGAACTTTATTTTTCGAACGTGAATTTTTTTCATGTGTTCTATGTGCTTCCCCTTCTTCTTGGCTATCTCCCTGCATCGGACTTTCCAAGCTGCGAACACTTCCTTGACTTTGGAGAGCGAAACATTCGACCACTCCTCTTGTGCGGCTTTCCAAAGAAGGAAACAGTTATAGCGTCATAGTGAAAAAGCTAAAAGCAGAAGGACTAGATGTTGGCAAAGCTACAATATGTAGGGTAGTAAATGGCATCGGAAAGAAAAGGGAAGCTGAATCCAATGGGCAAAAATTTCAAGTCGATCGACCACGTCCGGTGCGGACCCCCGCCACGGTTTCCAATGTAAAGCGGCTAGCAACTACTGAAAATCCACCATCTCAGCGCCAACTTTCCAGAATGTGTGGAACATCGCTAAAAACGATAAATAACATCATTCACAAAGATTTGGAACTGGATACCCGACGAAAAGGCAAGGTTCACAAGCTCACCCCTTTCCACATGAAAAACCGTGCAACGAATGCCCGGAAGCTCTACGAGGAACACCTGGCCGGTTCCAGATCGGAATATACTGCAACATTGGACGAAGCATGGATGTATGTGACGTATTGCAATGGAATCCGGAAGATCTGTTACATCAAAAGAGGCAATCAGGTCCCGGATAATTGGGTTCACCAATGCTCCGAAACTTTCCTTAAAGGTTTCATGGTTGTCGGGGTAATGACTGGCCGTGGAGTCCTTCCGCTCATAAAGGTTCCATCGAAGGTGAAGGTGAACTCAGAATTCTATATAGAATGCGTTCTGAAACCTGTCATCGAACAACTGAAGGACCTTTACCCAGGGGAAATGGACAAAGTGTTCCTTCATCACGACAAAGCCTCTTCCCATACCTCCAACAAAACCCAACAGTTCCTACAAGAAATGAAGGACACCCTAGGCCTAAATTTTATCAGGAACTCGGACATTCCAGTGAAGTCTCCCGACGCCAGCCCACTGGATTTTTACGGGTTCGGTATGTTGAAACAACGGCTCTTCAACCGACGTCCCAAAACTGAGGCCGGACTTTGGAAAGCCGCACAAGAGGAGTGGTCGAATGTTTCGCTCTCCAAAGTCAAGGAAGTGTTCGCAGCTTGGAAAGTCCGATGCAGGGAGATAGCCAAGAAGAAGGGGAAGCACATAGAACACATGAAAAAAATTCACGTTCGAAAATTAAAGTTCTAACGGACGTTTGAAATCGTTTCATTTGAAAGGAAACACCCTCTGTAGTACATCTGGCAGAGAAAGGGTTTAAAAGCTACACTCATGGACAAAGCATGAAGAAGTTGTACCTTTTATCATGTATATCGGGATTCAGACAATAACTCTGAAAGATATTACAGTGACCTTTATTGAAGATACACAAGATAACCAAGTGTGAACTAGATTGCCTCTGTCTCTTTAAAAAAAAAGTCGACCGACGACATCAAAGACTTTCCACTTCCTTAAATTTTATCTAAGAATGTATTTTGGTTATATTATCGTATAAAACCTAGATTTTTGAATTTAAAAAAAAATAGTGCAACACGTTTTAACCAATTTTATTCGATAGATACTTTGTATCAAACGTAAAAAAAAAACTTATATTAGACCACATTTTAAAATTATAATTGATTTCATCTCTATTATTAAGCCATTAGACAAAGAATCTACCTTATTTGACATCATTTCAGTGACAGTAAAATATTGTAACAAAGAATTTATTTGTTTTTATTGGCAGAGTATTATTTTTTATGTTTATTTTTTGCTATACTCTGTACACTTCCCTCTTTTGCTTATCTTTTGTTTATCACTCATAGTTTGTTCTTGCCTGAAATAAATTGCTGTCTCATCCCGAAGTTGGTCATCTGAATCTTCGTTGCCAGCTAGCTCTCTACCTGGTCACATCTTTGCTTTCCTGCTCTTGCCATGAATCCTGCTAAGAAGAAGAAGAAGAATGCCCAGAAGCCCATCGTGGACATCGCCGCCCTGGATAAGGAGGACGAATTGGTGATCTCCCGCAACCTACAAATCCTTGCGCGCTGTTGGCTATCCCGCCCTCAAGTCCCTGCACGAAGACATTATCAGGTTCATCGCGACGAGGACTGATCTGATCAGAACTCTTTGCGCTGAAGTGGAGAACCTTTCTGGCACGCTCAATGCCTTCGCGGAACTGGACGACTTCATGGAGGAAAACAAGCCTCCAACTGCCTGTCACAGCACCCAAACCAGCCCAGCTCCATCCTGCAAGGACTCCTGCTCCCAGACTGACCCAGTCAAGACCGCCACCCCTGTTCCTGCTGCTCTCCCAACTAAAAAGCCTGCCCCACGCTGCCTGCTCCTGCTCCTACAAAGAGGAAGCAGCCTGAGGCTCCCAACCCACCTGCAAAGAGGACAAACCTGCAAGGTCCTGCCAAACCTGTGCCCTCCCGCGCTTCCAAGCCGGCGGCCGCCCGAGTGACCCTCCACGGAGAGAAATCGGCGGCCCACACAGTGGTTATTTCTGATAACCCGCAGGCCGACCCCAGGGAGATGCTAAAAGCTGTCCGCGTTACCCACACTCTCCCCCAAGGCGTTTGGGCTTCCCTGCGCACCAAGGGGAAGCTTGTCCTCCACTCCAGCAACCCCGATACCATCCCAGCTGTTACTACCTCCCTGGCCAACAAGCTGGATGGTATGAAGATCCGCCAACAGAAGGAGATCCTGCCACGCATCTGCCTCTTCAAAGTGGATGAGGAGACACCCAACTCCACCATTGAAGAGACATTCCTGGAGACCCCTGCAGTCAAACAACTTACTGGGGACAAGGTGGTGCGCGTGGCGCACCGTTCTGCACCCAGAAACGGGACCTGCACCGCCTTCATCAAGGTGGACATCAAGACCTTTAGAGCCCTGGGCGCGCGCGGGAGGATCGTGGTTGATGGAGTAATCCTCAATTTCGAGGAGTCCATCCGCGCCCGCGTCTGCTTCCGCTGTTGTGGCTTCGGCCACAACTCTGCCCAATGCACCAGAGCTCCTAAGTGCTTCCACTGCGGTGAAGACGGCCATGAAGGCCGCGCCTGCCCATCCATTGCCAACCAGCGCACTTCCAAGTGTGCCAACTGCTGTGCCAAGGGCCTTCCTGCCAAGCACGAGGCGAGAGCCTCAAGCTGCCCCATCTTGAAGTCTAGAGCCCTCAAGTTCTAGGCTTCCAGGACCTCCTGCCTCCTCAACTGGACTCCATCCTTGCTTCTCACTGCATCGAGGCGCTGTTTCCCTGACCTCTCCAGCTTCCTCCACCCCTGCGATGACACCTCCCTGCCAGATCTTAGGATCCCTTGCCACCAGTTCGCGTTCTGCAGCCATGTTGGGGCTAGACGACCTTACCTGATAGGCCAATTAGCCCGGAATACAAAGACATCCCGAAGTTGATCTTCCCTAATTTTCCATGTGGCAATATGTCAAGTTAATAAAAGAGAGAACATCTTTTTAAAAAATCAACATACATATTTACACATTTTTTATTGAAATTTATTGATATTATAAAATATATTTTCTAAACCTTACACGAGAATATTAGCAATAAGTTTATCCTTATTAGAATAAACATGTAAATTTCCTAGAGAAGCCATTCTCTATTATAGGCTTAACATAAATATAACGGGGGAAGTGAAGCAGTTATCTAAATAGTTTGTGTTATTCCTTCCTCACATCCAAGCTAGGACCGTTAAAGATAAGACTCGGCCACGTCTGCTCCGATAGAAAGAAGTTTATTGGGTAAAGTACTTGTTGGATCCTTTTGTTTATAATTTTCTTAAATTCAATTTTTTAATGCAAATTAAGCCAAAATCTTTAAATTATTTTTATCATATAAAATCTTAAATATGTAAATTTTAGGGCAGTCTGCAAGTATGTAAATTTTTATAGTTTAAAGATTCCCTCTCTCTCTCTAGTACAAAAAAAAATCAAAATCATAATAAACAGTTATTTAAAATCAAGTGGTAAAATGCTTGTTTATATTTTCTACTGAATATTCAAGCCACTACAGTACTCATATTTCAGAGAACCCTTGTATTATTCCGCGCTAGACCTACTCACAGTAAACAAAATAGTTCCAATTCTAAATAAGCTTAACATAATCCGGTAGAGGGCGGGTAACATCCTAATACGATGGCTAACACAAAAGAGGACTGAATGAAATCTGGGATAAGCTTTCAACCTCATTCTTGTAATGAAGAAGGACATTCTCTTGTCCTAGAGAGGAGAAATCGCCTCAAAAGTCGGAAGAGCCAAATATATTTGGCCAACAGCATGGATACAAGAAGTAACTGGCAAACTATTTCTGTATCAAGTATTGTTGAGAAAACTACATGGACCAAATAACAGATCAAGTAGAAGAATATTTAAAAATAAAAATGGCATATCCTGACCAGGAGCACATGTGCTTTACAGAAGGCATCTGGTGGAACAGAAATCAACTATTCATTGATTTAGCCTGTTCCCTGATATTTGGCCAACCCAATTTCTTGATAAATCAAGAAAAGCCATCCACGAACGCCTTTCGCGTTTTTTTTTTATCAGGGAACAGGCTAAATCAATATGAATAGTTGGTTTCTGTTCCACCAGATGGCGCTCTGCCTTCTGTAAAGCACATGTGCTCCTGGTCAGGATATGCCACTTTTATTTTTGATTTCAACACCTGATCTTTTTATCTTTTATTTTTTCTTTCGTTTTTTCAGAAGAATATTTGTTCATATGGTCACCAAAGGTCAACTTGATGGGCTCTAACTACAACAACGACAACTTTAAATATAACCTAACCTAAACTAACTATAAATCTTAGCTATAAACTAACCTGATTTAACCTATTTAAACATTTTTTTTTTGCTTATCCCTAGTACACGTGGTACAGGCCATGATAATCATGGTGGGTAGAAGTAAGCGACTGCTTTTACTGTAAGTGTACCACATATCTACACATGTGAAAAGCAGTTCGAATTGGCACTTACAAATGTGCCAGATCCCCGTTTGGTTACATGCACTGGCTTGTCGGGTTGAACTTTTGCAAGAATCGGGAGAAATTGGAGCATTTTTTTTTATCAGAAAAAAAAAGTGACCAATGCGGGGTTCGATCCCGGGTCGTAGTGATCTAAAACCAATGGTTTAGACCATTTTTCCACCGACCCCTCCTATATGAACCTAACGTAGCGTATTGATATATACTCGGCCGAACCCTGCCATCAACGGTCCTTAGAAATGAGTATCTCACCCTTCATTGTTATGTTTCTATTGTAAGTTTTATATAAAATATACTCACACATGGGGACAAAACTTAAAGAAGTTGTACCTTTTACCATGTATATCGGGATTCAGACAATAACTCTGAAAGATAGTACAATGACCTTTATTGAAGACATACGAAATAACCAAATGTCAACAAAATTGCCTCTGTCTCCTTAAAAAAAAAATCTGACGACCGGCAATATCAAAGATTTTCCTATAATCACTTCCTTAAGTGTTGTCCATTAGTGTACTTTAACCATTCTAATTAAAATATATATATAATTCATGTACACAGTGAAGCAATGAAACGAAATATACACAAAAAAACGCGTAAAATATTCTCCAGAAAATTAAAATCGCAAAGGTGTTGCGAACATCCTTAAAAAAAAAAAACTCCCCAACTTTTTAAAATGCGTAACTTGACCCACATTTCTCGAGTTATAAATTGAAAAAAGCAACAGGTTAACAGCCCTTCTATGAGAGCCGGTAAAACCTTCAAAATTAAAATTTCTCCAATTGATTTATTTTAAAATTTCCCCGTTAAAAAATTACTTTCCCAAAATAGACTCACCCCGCTAGCAATTCACGTTAATTTTGCTTACACACCTTGCACGAAATGATTTTTATTGACTTCCCTCCTCACTTCCAGAATAAATTTCATTTTATTTAAACTCCTATTTTATAATTGACTAGGTTGCATGTATGAGTATTTGTGAATGTATTCATGTGTTATATATATTTCTAAATATAATTCATTATATTTGAGAATATATATGAAATATTATTTTATATTTATGATTTTTATATATTTTCTTATATACATTTATTTTAAGCATCAACATATGTTTAGGTGTTATTATTTTTTTATTTAGAAGGAGCCCAAAGCTATTATAATATATCAAAAAATTTTAATATGAATTCTAAAAGAGAATCACAAAAATTCTAAGATATATATAAATAAAATGAAAGGATTTAAAAGCACGAATGTTTCTTTTATACACAATACAAATTTATACTGCCCTTACTGCGATAAAAAAATATATATTGGGAGGGCTTGGCTCATCAGTGGTGAACCCTCCCAGCGGTTTCACCAATTTTGTCTTATAAGCTTGTGTCCATAGTTTTCTTAGAAACCATTTCTAAGATTCCACCCTTCAGTGCATAATAAGCAGAATCGTCCAATACAGTATTAGAGCCCTAAGAAGCGGTCTGGTGGATTAAATTGGCGAAACCGCTGGGAGGGTTCATCACTGATGAGCCAAGCCCTCCCAATATATTTTTTCGTCACAGTAAGGACAGTAGAAGTTTGTATTGTATATAAAAGAAGCATTCGTGCTTAAATCCTTTTATTTTATATATATTTATAATTGAATATACAGAGGGTGTTCACACTTATAGGAAACAAGTTTTATTATAAAATATTAAAAATTAACACCATATTTGAAAATTTTCAAAAGTTCTATTTGAAAGCCTTTTTGTTTATTTACAGAACGGCACCTGATTTTCCACGATAGCAGATATTCTGATCATGGTCATACTCAAAAGATCCCATTCTTCCTTTACCACTTTCCAGAAACCTTCAATTGTCCTAGGGTGTCTCTTTCCAAGTGCTCTTTTAAGGCATCCATCGGGGCTAAATCAGGAGATTTTACAGGGGTTCTGTTCTTTGGAATAGTGTTGATTCCTGTTCTTTGCCTTAGATCTTCCAAATAATCTTGGGTTGAAGATGAGGTATGACTTGTGGCGTTATCATGGTGAAATCAGACTTTGTTGCTCTGTTTTCCATAGATAGAGGGAATGCCGTTTAAAAATATAGTTTCTAAAATGTTGTTTTGATAGTAATCCGAGTTTATTTTGGCATTTCTTTCAACTTTTCTTATTTTTAATTTTCCTTCATATGATATACCGCATGCCACCATAAATTTTTTGGGGTAACTTTCAGCACATTCCTTCACCCAAATTGGCCTAGATTTTTCCACCCTTTTTTGATAGTATATAGTTCTTTTTCTGTCGCAATCGGTTAAATATACCCATGCTTCGTCATATGTAACAATAAATTTCCATCTATCAACAGCCAAGAAATTTTCATAAAAATATCTGCTGATAGTATGTCGCTGACGAATATGGCTCTGAAACAATTTGTGACCCGCATGTTTTTTTGTAGCTTTTAGACCTAAATCTTTATTTATTATTTTATTTATTGTTGACACTGATGTTCCTATTAATTTGGCTATATCTCTTTGTGGCATAGGATTTTCTTTTGTAATATATTTTTTCACTTTTTTGACAGTTACAGGAGTTCTCACAGATATAGGGTGATAATCTTTTGTCCATTTCTCCGTAGGTACTTTGAATAAAAACTTGATATTTTTGTCGTGAATAATATTATAAATACCTTTTTTAGAAATGTTGATATCATCTTGTTTGCATATTTTAATTATGTCCAAATAGGTAAGATTAGCTCTGGAAAGTCCTAAAATATAACCTCTTATGAAATTATTGTATTTGAAGGGCATTTTTTTTTATAACAAAAGATATGTATTGAGTGTTAGAATTAGCTTAAGCCTTTTCGAATTCCACGTTTTTGATTTTTTAAAATAAAGTAATAGTTCCTTTTTTACACCGGGCGCTCGTTTCCTATAAGTGTGAACACCCTCTGTAATTCTGCTGTCCTCAAAGTTTATGTACATAGTTCATCTAAAATACCCATTCCAAGAGTCTAGCATCAGTATCACTATAAAAGGAAGTCCGAAAAATGCAATATAACAGCGGTATGGTAGATTAAACTGGCGAAACCGCTGGGTGGGTTCACCACTAATGAGCCAGGCCCTCCCATTAATTTTTCCATTGCAGTAAGGACAGTAAAAATTGTTTATTTTTAAAAAGAATCATACGCGTCTAGAACGCTAAAGCGACCTGCCGGCGGCGCGCGCCCGTTGGCTGCCGGCGAGCACGTGACTTCCCTGTGCGCGCGCATGCGCCATGCGCATCATCACGTGCTCGCCGGCAGCCAACGGGTGCGCGCCGCCGGCAGGTCGCTTTAGCGTTCTAGACGAGAAGCTTTTTCTTAATTACAATGCAAGTCCTTAACTATATTTACAGGTTTTCTAATTTATAACTATTTCACATATTTCCATAATTCGCCGTTTAAAATAACCGCTCTTGCTATATTTGATATGTTTTATTTTGCTATGTTTAATGTGTTTGAATAATACATTTAATCGTGTAAACCCGGGCGTTGCCCGGGTCATTCGTCTAGTATTTATATATAACTTAGAATTTTTAATTTGGATGCACATCAATGCTTGACTACTCCAATATAAGTTCATAAAAAGCGCGAAATCATAAGTCGAAAAGTTTCTTTTGAAGTTTTTATTATTTTGTCGAGCTTTCGAGCATTACTATGTATAAACATACATTATATGATATACCCCTAATACAATCGAATTTTAGGTATATAAATAAATACACTTTGCATGTATTTCATAAAATTGGAATAATAATACTTAGATAAAACTTCAGAAATTATTTTTTTAAGAGATTAGGCGTTAAAATTGACAGGATTTCTAATATTTTTCTAGAAAAATCTTATGAGAATATACGTATATTATAATCAACAAAATAAAAGAAGACGAGTTTCTTAAACAATTTTAAATTAAATTAAAATTGTTTAAGAAACTCGTCTTCTTTTATTTTGTTGATTATAATATACCTTGCTAAGAAGAATCTCTTATTTCTTATTGAGAATATACGTGTTTTAAAAATTATTTTGTTAATATTATTGTATTCACGAATATATCTATATGTTTCAAAATATAAATCTAAAATTGTGCAAATAAAAATATCTATAAAATATAACTCATGAAATTAAAATAATACTTTTTTTTTCACTAGAGAGTAATCACAAATATAGCACTTTTTAAAAATGTCAAATATTACAAATTTTAATCAATAAAAATTATTCTACAGCGGAGTTGGCAGACGACATAAGCTCTAATGTAATTGATGTTTCCGCCATTTTGTTTTGGCGGGAACGTCACATCTTGACGTTGATTGGTGGAGACAGGCCACCCATCTTCTGCCACTTTTTATCTTCGTGGGATTTAATTTGCAGCCTATAAACAAGCTTTACTCGCGCCTGAATGGAGATTTCTAATTTTGAAAGTAAATTTAGGTTTATTTATAAAGGAATTTGATACGCCCCTTTAAAAAAATTGATTACACTTTTAAAATGTGTTTCGGAGACAAATTGTTATTAAATGGCTCGCTTTTTTTATTACAAAATGTTAGGGTTTTTTTTCGTATTTTTAGAAGAATCGTTAAAGTAAAGGCCTAACTAAATTGTCCCCCCATAACTAAATAGACTTCTAACAAGGTGTATCAGGCATCTTCATCTGTTTTCTAGTCATGCCGATATGTAAATTTGCATATACAACGTTTCTTCTCCAGTGGAATTCTCTCTCACTTTTTTTGGAATAACACACGATAAGAGAAGTCGTTTATGAAATGTGATTGGCCAGTATATTGTATTTTCAAACACAAGATGTATGTTCAAAAGGAAGTAGGTAATCTGTGTATAACGGTTCTGGTCGATTTGGAAGGATCAAGAGTGTCCTGCATAATCCTGAAAAATGGCGACAGAAGTGAACTGTGAGGCCACCAACGCCATCAGGCTGATGCGTCGGTCCATGCGTGCTGACGTCACTCTGGCCGCACCAGCACCCCTCAATCGTGCCATGTTTTCTTGTTCCAACCATATTCGCCATAGCCGATGCACTGTTGATGCGTCGAGGTGTCTGTCCATAGAGATTTGACGTAAGGACCAACTGCCCTTCTGAGTCCAATCATCTCTCGTGAAATCGTCTGTTTGCTGGAACTGCCTCAGCTGGCGATGGCCTGGTTGTCTCTGCTACTAAACCTTTTTTTTTTTTAATTGTAAATGATTTCTCTGTCAGACAGAGAGGTGTGAATATTCGAAAATTTGCATATTATCTCGATCAATATTTGCGGAATAACTGAGCAATTTGCATCATTTATATAACTCGGTAAGCTAACTTTACCCTGAAATTTAAACATTTTTCTGCCCAGTAATTCTTGGTGTTGAAAATTTACGGTCATGACAGTGTATTTAATTTTAAGTATGAACGATTCTAGAGTTGCATGGTCCACTGGGCCGTATAAAAATCGAGTTGTGAGTGTGTTTACATAAAAATATATTAAATAAAAAATCGTTTCAAATTGTGCAATTTTTATTTTAAAATAATCTATAGAGAAAAGAGAGTTTGAGATAATAAATAAACATTTTTAAAAATCATAAAATTTATTCTATATCCACGCTATATATATAAACTATTATATATTAACATTGCAATATTAATATAGAGTAAGAGAGAATAGACTCAGAATGTGAAGCATTATAAAGGAATGACCATACATACTGATAGCACAAGAACATGCAACAATTATCCTGGTGTGGAACTAACACCTATCCACATGTCCAGCAATGGCCCCAGCCTTTCAGAAAATTGACATGGACCCAGAACAGCAGCTTTACACACCCAAGATAGAGGATATTGCTGTGATAGAGATGTATGGAGACATCTGAGGCTCTTCATTGGATACGACAACAACAACAATAGAAAATTGACATGGACCCAGAACAGCAGCTTTACACACCCAAGATAGTGGATATCGCTGTGATAGAGATGTATGGAGACATCTGAGGCTCTTCATTGGACACGACAACAACAACAATAGAAAATTGACATGGACCCAGAACAGCAGCTTTACACACCCAAGATAGTGGATATCGCTGTGATAGAGATGTATGGAGACATCTGAGGGTCTTCATTGGACACGACAACAACAACAGAAAATTGACATGGACCCAGAACAGCAGCTTTACACACCCAAGATAGAGGATAATGCTGTGATAGTGATGTATGGAGACATCTGAGACTCTTCATTGGATACGACAACAACAACAATAGAAAATTGACATGGACCCAGAGCAGCAGTTTTACACACCCAAGATAGAGTATATTGCTGTGATAGAGATGTATGGAGACATCTGAGGCTCTTCATTGGACACGACAAAAACAACAATAGAAAATTGACATGGACCCAGAACAGCAGCTTTACACACCCAAGATAGTGGATATCGCTGTGATAGAGATGTATGGATACATCTGAGGCTCTTAATTGGACACGACAAAAACAACAATAGAAAATTGACATGGACCCAGAACAGCAGCTTTACACACCCAAGATAGTGGATATCGCTGTGATAGAGATGTATGGAGACATCTGAGGCTCTTCATTGGACACGACAACAACAACAATAGAAAATTGTCATGGACCCAGAACAGCAGCTTTACACACCCAAGATAGAGGATATTGCTGTGATAGAGATGTATGGAGACATCTGAGACTCTTCATTGGACACGACAACAACAACAATAGAAAATTGACATGGACCCAGAACAGCAGCTTTACACACCCAAGATAGAGGATATTGCTGTGATAGTGATGTATGGAGTCATCTGAGACTCTTCATTGGACACGACAACAACAGAAAATTGACATGGACCCAGAACGGCAGCTTTACACACCCAAGATAGAGGATATTGCTGTGATAGAGATGTATGGAGACATCTGAGACTCTTCATTGGACACGACAACAACAACAATAGAAAATTGTCATGGACCCAGAACAGCAGCTTTACACACCCAAGATAGAGGATATTGCTGTGATAGAGATGTATGGAGACATCTGAGACTCTTCATTGGACACGACAACAACAACAATAGAAAATTGTCATGGACCCAGAACAGCAGCTTTACACACCCAAGATAGAGGATATCGCTGTGATAGAGATGTATGGAGACATCTGAGGCTCTTCATTGGACACGACAACAACAACAATAGAAAATTGACATGGACCCAGAACAGCAGCTTTACACACCCAAGATAGAGGATATTGCTGTGATAGAGATGTATGGAGACATCTGAGGCTCTTCATTGGACACGACAACAACAACAATAGAAAATTGTCATGGACCCAGAACAGCAGCTTTACACACCCAAGATAGAGGATATTGCTGTGATAGAGATGTATGGAGACATCTGAGACTCTTCATTGGACACGACAAAAACAACAATAGAAAATTAACATGGACCCAGAACAGCAGCTTTACACACCCAAGATAGAGAACGTCTGCTGTGTTAGAGATGTACGGAGACATCTGAGGCTCTTCATTAGACACGACAACAACAGAAAATGGACATGACCCAGAACAGCAGCTTTACTCACCCAAGATAGAGGACGTTGCTGTGATAGAGATGTACGGAAACAATGAGGCTCTTCATTGGACACGACAACAACAACAATAGAAAATTGACATGGACCCAGAACAGCAGCTTTACACACCCAAGATAGAGAACATTGCTGTGATAGAGATCTACGGAGACATCTGAGGCTCTTCATTGGACACAACAACAGAAAATTGACATGTACCCAGAACTGCAGTTTGACATACCCAAGATAGAGAACATTGCTGTGATAGAGATGCATGGACACATCTGAAGCTCTTCATTGGACACAACAACAACAACAGAAAATTGACATGGACCCAGAACAGCAGCTTTACACACCCAAGATAGATAACATTGCTGTGATAGAGATGCATGGAGACATCTGAGGTTCTTCATTGGACAGAAAAACAACAACAACAAAAAATTGACATGACCCAGAACGGCAGCTTTACACACCCAAGATAGAGAACGACTGTTGTTATAGAGATGTATGGAGACATCTGAGGCTCTTCATTGGACACGACAACAACAACATAAAATTGACATGGACCCAGAACAGCAGCTTTACACACCCAAGATAGAGAACGACTGCTGTGATAGAGATGTATTGAGACATCTGAGACTCTTCATTGGACACGACAACAACAACAATAGAAAATTGACATGGACCCAGAACAGCAGCTTTACACACCCAAGATAGAGAACGACTGCTGTGTTAGAGATGTACGGAGACATCTGAGGCTCTTCATTGGACACGACAACAACAACAGAACATTGACATGACCCAGAACAGCAGCTTTACACACCCAAGATAGAGAACGACTGCTGTGATAGAGATGTATTGAGACATCTGAGACTCTTCATTGGACACGACAACAACAACAATAGAAAATTGACATGGACCCAGAACAGCAGCTTTACACACCCAAGATAGAGAACGACTGCTGTGATAGAGATGTATTGAGACATCTGAGACTCTACATTGGACACGACAACAACAACAATAGAAAATTGACATGGACCCAGAACAGCAGCTTTACACACCCAAGATAGATAACATTGCTGTGATAGAGATGCATGGAGACATCTGAGGTTCTTCATTGGACAGAACAACAACAACAACAAAAAATTGACATGACCCAGAACGGCAGCTTTACACACCCAAGATAGAGAACGACTGTTGTTATAGAGATGTATGGAGACATCTGAGGCTCTTCATTGGACACGACAACAACAACAGAACATTGACATGACCCAGAACAGCAGCTTTACACACCCAAGATAGAGAACATTGCTGTGATAGAGATCTACGGAGACATCTGAGGCTCTTCATTGGACACAACAACAGAAAATTGACATGGACCCAGAACTGCAGTTTGACATACCCAAGATAGAGAACATTGCTGTGATAGAGATGCATGGACACATCTGAAGCTCTTCATTGGACACAACAACAACAACAGAAAATTGACATGGACCCAGAACAGCAGCTTTACACACCCAAGATAGATAACATTGCTGTGATAGAGATGCATGGACACATCTGAGGTTCTTCATTGGACAGAACAACAACAACAACAACAGAAAATTGACATGACCCAGAACGGCAGCTTTACACACCCAAGATAGAGAACGACTGTTGTTATAGAGATGTATGGAGACATCTGAGGCTCTTCATTGGACACGACAACAACAACATAAAATTGACATGGATCCAGAACAGCAGCTTTACACACCCAAGATAGATAACATTGCTGTGATAGAGATGCATGGACACATCTGAGGTTCTTCATTGGACAGAACAACAACAACAGAAAATTGACATGACCCAGAACGGCAGCTTTACACACTCAAGATAGAGAACGACTGTTGTTATAGAGATGTATGGAGATATCTGAGGCTCTTCATTGGACACGACAACAACAACAACAGAAAACTGGCATAGACCCAGAACAGCAGCTTTACGCACCCAAGATAGAGAACGACTGATGTAATAGAGATGTATGGAGACATCTGAGGCTCTTCATTGGACACGACAACAACAACAACAGAAAACTGACATAGACCCAGAACAGCAGCTTTACGCACCCAAGATAGAGGACGTTGCTGTGATAAAGATGTACGGAGACAATGAGGCTCTTCATTGGACACGACAACAACAACAATAGAAAATTGACATGGACCCAGAAAAGCAGCTTTACACACCCAAGATAGAGAACATTGCTGTGATAGAGATGCATGGAGACATCTGAAGCTCTTCATTGGACACGACAACAACAACAGAAAATTGACATGGACCCAGAACAGCAGCTTTACCTACCCAAGATAGAGAACGACTGCTGTGATAGAGATCTACGGCGACATCTGAGGCTCTTCATTGGACACAACAACAACAACAGAAAATTGACATGGAACCAGAACAGCAGCTTTACACATCCTAGATAGAGGACATTGCTGTGATAGAGATGTATGGAGACATCTGAGGCTCTTCATTGGACACGACAACAACAACAATAGAAAATTGACATGGACCCAGAACAGCAGCTTTACACACCCAAGATAGAGAACATTGCTGTGATAGAGATGTACGGAGATATCTGAGGCTCTTCATTCGACACAACAACAATAACAGAAAATTGACATGGACCCAGAACAGCAGCTTTACAACCCAAGATAGAGAACATTGCTGTGACTCTTCATTGGACACGACAACAACTATAGAGTAAAATTCTATTAATGAAACAGTACTTAAATCACTAGTTTTGAATATCCTCCTTATTATTGACGAAATACATGTTGAACATTACGCACTATCTATAATGACACTTAACTTTGGTCAGGCTACATCGAATCACATTCGAACACTATTCATTGCCCATCTCTGTATTATTGTCGTAGGTCGGTGCACGAGTGGTATAAGACGTCGATTTTCGTAGAACTACGACCCGGGATCGAATCCCGCATTGAGACACTTTTTTTATCGTAAAAATAGAGGCTGCCTGGCCGGCATTCATAGTTCTTGAAAATAAAGATACTTCAGCCAGTAAATCTTTTTATTACCTCGACGTTTCGACAAAAAGCTTTTGTTCGCTCCTGACGATGATAAAAGCTTTTTGTCGAAACGTCGAGGTAATAAAAATATTTACTGGCCGGAGTATCTTTATTTTCAAGAAATTATTTTTCTAATTTAAAAAAAAATTGCTTCAATGGTCTCCTGATTCTTGCAAAAGTCCAACCCCACCAGTAAGTGTAAGTAATCAAATGAGGTTCTGGCACATTTGTAAATGCAAAAGTCGAACTGCTTTCTACATATATAGACATGTGGTGTACCTAGAGTAAAAACAGTCGCCAACTACTCCCCACTATGATTATCATGGCCTTTACCACGTTTATACTAGGGATAAAAACAAAAGAGTAATTTATGAATTCGTAGTAGACATCGATATACCGGTTTTCCTCAGTTACGCAGGTAAACATTAACGTCGTAATAGGGTAGAGAAGTCTCAAAATATAAACTTAATTTTATAAATCCAGTAGACATATATTGTAACAAAGTATTTATTATATTTTATGTAAAAGATTATTAATTTTTTGATATTTATATTATTTATATTTTGCTACTCTCTCTCTGGTAACTTCCTTCATTGCTTATCTTGTACTAGACGAATGGCCCGGGCAACGCCCGGGTTTTACCCGAGTGCGAATATATTTTAAAAACGTTGTCTTGGGTGGTCGCTATAGACAGGGTGGTCTGTATAGACAGGTGTATGTATCACACAGCCGATAACAGGGTTGTCTAGAGTGGCCGCTATAGACAGGGTGGTCTGTATAGACAGGTGTATGTATCACACAGCCGATAACAGGGTTGTCTAGAGTGACCGCTGTAGACAGGGTGGTCTGTATAGACAGGTGTATGTATCACACAGCCGATAACAGGGTTGTCTAGAGTGGCCGCTATAGACAGGGTGGTCTGTATAGACAGGTGGATGTATCACACTGCTGATAACAGGGTTGCCTAAGGTGACCGCTATAGACAGGGTGGTCTGTATAGACAGGTGAATGTAACACACTAATGATAACAGGGTTGCCTAAGGTGACCGCTATAGGCAGGGTGGTCTGTATAGACAGGTGGATGTATCACACAGCTGATAACAGGGTTGTCTAGAGTGGCCGCTATAGACAGGTGTATGTATCACACAGCTGATAACAGGGTTTTCTAGAATGGCCGCTATATACAGGGTGGTTTGTATAGACAGGTGAATGTAACACACTAATGATAACAGGGTTGCCTAAGGTGACCGCTATAGGCAGGGTGGTCTGTATAGACAGGTGGATGTATCACACAGCTGATAACAGGGTTGTCTAGAGTGGCCGCTATAGACAGGTGTATGTATCACACAGCTGATAACAGGGTTTTCTAGAGGGAGGCAGGGAGGACACGTGTTCGCCGGCGGCAGCCAATGGGCGCGCATTCTGTCCGTGAACTTCAGAATAAGGCAATTATATAAGTAGATTCCTATATATAAAAGTCAATGTCTGTTTCGCGATAAATTCAAAAATTACTGAACCATTTGGTACCAAATTTTGCATGTCGCTTTTTATAAACCTGAGGAAAACTTTCGGCTACATTTTGGTTAGTATTTTTGGCTATTTTCTTTTTTTTTTTTTTGCATTTGAAGAACTTTTTTACGCGGAGTAAATACGAGGCGAAGTAACAACACCAGGCCAATTAAGCGACCAATGAGCGTTCTGCCTTTTTTTTTTTTTTTTCAAGTTGCTTGCATACCTTTTTTAAAATATTTTTTTATACGAGTGTTACTTTTTTTTACAAAAGTATTGAGTATTGAGAGAGAAATTTATATTATTAAGTTACGGTAAGTGCACACAATGCAATTTAAAAAAAAACTTTACAAAATTAACGTTACTGTATATAAATAATGGCTTTCGTATTTTTTATTAGTTTTTGTTCTGGCCTTTGTTTTTTTTTTTTTATCTTTAAAAAAAATCGTTTAAAGTGCAGTCGTAGTCATTAGCAAACACATAGGTTTGCCTAATTTCCATGTGCTCTTTAATTTTTTATATAAAATTATTTCCATACCAGTATTTTGGATTAATTTTTTTTATAAACCTATTTTTTTCTTATTCTTACTGAGAAGATGGGCATCGCAGTCAAGATCCATCGCAGTCACTCACTCAACTCAGGCAATTTCAAGGGTTGATGCGTTGGGGCGGGTACCTCGGGGGTTGGGTGGAAAAGCTGCCATCTATTTAAACTATATTGATTTTGAAACATCTAAATGGATTGCAAAAAATAATTAAATCAAATACCTAAACACTAATATAATACAATTTTTACCATTACACACACTTTTGCCTGTGGTTTATGTGTTACTTCTGTATTGCTATTCTATGGCACTTCTACTATTTATTATTGATATACTTTCAGTATGAAGGAAATTGCACTCGGGGGAATTCTCGGGCGAAGCCGGGTCATTCGTCTAGTGTCTTATAAATGTTGATTCTGTGCTTGCATTAAATAAATTGCCGTTTTATCCTGAAGTTTGTCTTTCCTAATTTTCTACATTAAAATATATAAGTTCACTTAAACGCTTTGTGAAGAAGAATATCTTATCACAATATGAAAATATGATTTTCAAATAAAGAAATTTGCTGTTTAAATATTATGGCGATATTGATAGACGCTAGCTGAACAACTAGCGCCATCTACGTGTGTTTTATTGAACTATTTTACACCATTAGTTTTTTTGGGCACGAGAAGCTTTATTGAACAAAAATCATATTAAGATGAATAATTTTACTGATTAATACTTTTTATATATATTAATATTATTTAAATCTATATTTTCACATTTTAAAAAAGTTTTTTCAGAAAAAATAAAGCATAATATAATAAATACACTCATGGACAAAACTTAAGGAAGTTGTACCTTTTAGCATGTATATCGGGATTATAACTCTGAAATTTATTGCAGTGACCTTTATTAAAGACATACGAGATTACAAAGTGTGAACAAAATTGCCTCTGTCTCCTTCAATAGACCAGATTGGAATGATATTGAGATATTTCATAGGAATATAAAATTTAAAAAAGAAAGATTATTTTAGAGGGGTGGGTATCACGGGAAATGGGGAAAAGAACTTTAAATGTATATGAAGATATTCCGCTACAATACAATTTGTTTTTAAATTTAAATAAGTAGTTATAAAGGGTAAGTATAAATTGTACATAATAGATATCGATTAATATATACTATTGTGAAATCTTTTAAATGTTATTATTATTTTTTTAATATTTATTTTTACGATGTACTAGAGCGCCATCTGTTATCAAATTATAAAACTATTTTAGAGGCGTAATATTCTTTTTTAAAATAAACAATTTCTACTTTCCTTACTGTGATGGAAAAATTAAAGGGAGGGCCTGGCTCATCAGTGGTGAACCCTCCCAGCGGTTTCGCCAGTTTAATCTACCATACAGCTGTTATATTGCATTTTTTGGAACTTCCTTTTACAACAGTCACCTATAAAAGGAAGTTCCAAAAAATGCAATATTACAGCGGTATGGTAGATTAAACTTAGCGAAACCGCTGGGAGGGTTCACCACTGATGAGCCAGGCCCTCCCTTTAATTTTTCCATCACAGTAAGGAAAGTAGAAATTGTTTATTTTAAAAAAGAATATTACGCCTCTAAAATAGTTTTATAATTTAATATTTATTTTTGTTTATAATTTCTTAATATATATATGTATATCATAATTTTATTTCAAAGATCATAGTCTTTTGTGAGTTAAATATTTATTTTTGACTCGTGCTTTGGATGTTGTACAAAATTTCGAATATCGCGTGAGAACGCCCTTAGAGCCTTAGAATAATTTTTAACGCCTTGCTATATGTTTTGATTTTTGTTTGCTCCTGACGAGGACGAAAGCTTTTTGTCGAAACGTCGAGGTAATAAAAAGATTTATACTGGCCGAAGTATCTTTTTTCAAGAAATATGAATGCCGGCCAGGCAGCCTCTATCTTCACGATATGATTTCATAGATATCTCTATCCTCCCGGCAAAATATCCATCAATATATATATATCCTATTTGAATAACGGTGTGATAATTTTCTAAATTGGAAAATGACACATCAAATATAAATCCCTTATTAACTTCACCAATACCTCGCTTTGCGTCGTTTTGTTTTGCGTTTTTTTCGAAGTTGCGTCGCTGCTTAATTTTTAATGATTTTCACTGTGCGTCGTTAGATTTTCGAAGTTGCGTTGTTTTGGATTCGAGTCTTTAATTTTTTTTTTTTTTTGAATTTTTTTCCTAAAATATGGCAACACCTTTGTTTTTGATTGCGCCTTCACATATTTTCACTTTGCGTCGTTTCAATTTGCGTCGTGTTTTTTTGGAACGTAACCCCGACGCAAAGCGAGGTATGGGTGTATATACATGTACCAAAAGTGGTACCTCTTTCATGCATTAAAACACAATGCATTTCTTTTATCACCCCAGTACTGAACGTAATAGTAGTGAGGAAGCCCCAACACCAATTTTGGAAAATCCAGACAAAAGCCAACAACCAGTATACCATGGTTTCAGGCTATGGCCCTCATCAGTACAGGGACGGCTTCATAACATCCTACGAGAATGGCACAAGAGAACCTACAGAACAACTGTCCTTGTGTGGAACTAACACCTACCCACATATTCTCATGTCCAGCAATGGCCGCAGCCTTGCAGAAAATTGACATGAACCCAGAACAGCAGCTTTACACACCCAAGATAGAGAACATTGCTGTGATAGAGATGCATGGAGACATCTGAGGCTCTTCATTGGACACGACAACAACAACAGAAAATTGACATGGACCCAGAACAACAGTTTTACACACCCAAGATAGAGAACATTGCTGTGATAGAGATATATAGAGACATCTGAGGCTCTTCATTGGACACGACAACAACAGAAAATTGACATGGACCCAGAACAGCAGCTTTACACATCCAAGATAGAGAACATTGCTGTGATAGAGATGTATGGAGACATCTGAGGCTCTTCATTGGACATGACAACAACAGAAAATTGACATGGACCCAGAACAGCAGCTTTACACACCCAAGATAGAGAACATTGCTGTGATAGAGATGTATGGAGACATCTGAGGCTCTTCATTGGACATGACAACAACAGAAAATTGTTCAAGTTCAGAAACTGCTTTGACTTCCGCAGTTTTCGCCTGCTTATCTGGGCAGCAATTTGCAAAATGGCCAGTTTTTGAACACAGGTTACATTTCTGTCCTTCAGCACGGCAAGCCTGTCCTTCCCTGTGGGTGAAACCTCCGCACTTTGGACATCGTGATCTTGTTTTGGCTGACTTCTCCTTCTTCCTCGAAGGCTGCTGTTGTTGTTTCGGTGATTGCTTCTTCGAGTTGAACTTCACCTGATTGACCTTTTGGCTTGTTGAGGGACGCTGCAGGTCGACTTGCTGCTGTCGAACGGCTTCCTGCTGTCGAACCATTTTCACCGCCTTTTCCAAATTCAGTTCGCTGTCCAACTGCATTCTTTCAGATAAAGCTTTGTCCCTCACTCCAACCACTATTCGGTCACGGATCAACTGCTCATGAAGACCCTCAAATTCGCAACTATCAGCCAATTTGTACAATGAAGTGATGAATTCGTCCACTGGCTCCCGATCCTCTTGGATTCTTGAATTAAATTTCGCACGTTCGTAGATAATATTCTTCCTGACACAGAAGTGGCTGTCGAACGCCTTGAGGACGGAATCAATTTTCGTTGCCTCTTCCTCCTTTTCGAACTTGAAGGTCCTGAATATATCATCCGCGCGGTCGCCCATCAAGTACATGAACAAATCGATCTTGTCCGCCTCCTCTTTCTTCTTCATTCCACTGATCACGAGGTATCGTTCGAATCTCTTCCTCCATTTGGGCCATTCGTTGGGAGTCGAGAAGTCGAAAGTTTCTGGAGGTTGAATCTGAGCCATGTTGAATTATCTTCCAAGGTACGCAAAAATCGATATTTTGCAATATACGGGTTCGTATTTTATCCAGTTATCGCTGCCATCATGTTTTAATGTCCATCCATAGTGTTCAAAACAACAACTGACTCACCCGTGCTGGCAAGGTCCCGCTCCGCTGCGTCACGTGGGAAAACATACGTAGATGTTTTCTTACATGTTCTCAGCACATATAGTTTTTAAACTTTTAATTAGACAATTTTTATTTATTTTTAGGCATTTTTCATTTTAATTTAGACACATGGACTTTAATATATAAAGTCCATGTGTCTAAATTAAAATGAAAAATGTCTAAATATAAATTGTCTAATTAAAAGTTAAAAACCTATATATTGTAGCAAAGTATTAATTATATCTTATATATACAGATTATTATTTCTGATATTTATATTATTTATATGTTGATATACTCTGGAAACTTTTCTTATATCTTATAAATGTTGATGTTGCCTTAAATAAATTGCCTTTTCATTCTGAAGTTTGTTTTTCCTGATTTTCTACGTGACTATATATAAGTTCACTTAAACGCTGTGTAAAAAAGAATATCTTATAACAATATGCAAATATAATATTCAAATAAAGAGAGTTGCTGTTTAAATATTATGGTGATCATTGATAAACGCTAGCTGAACAACTAGCGCCATCTACGTGTGATTTATTGAACTATTTTACACCATTAGTTTATTTGGGCACGAGAAGCTTTTTTGAACAAAAATCACATTAAGATGAATATTTTTGATAATTAATACTGATAATACTGATAATTAATACTGATTTTGATAATATTATTGAAATATATATGTTAACATTTTTTTAAAAGTATTTTTTAGAAAAAAAAAAGGTTAATACAGTATATAAATACGAGGTGTGTTCAAAAAGTATCGCGACCTTTGAATTTTCGCGGGTTACGTATATTCGAATTTCAATCTTTTTGTGGTTTTATGTTGGTACTCATCTCTCTCACTTATGCCGACAAGATCGGCCATTTTGAATGCTCACTTAATTGTTGACAGCTGCTTTGCTTGCAGGTGTTTTGGATCGTCTTCGATTTTTACCTATTAAAAAAAATGGATCAAAGAACCTGTATCAAATTTTGTGTGAAAAACGAAATTAAGTGCGCGGATGCATTCCGAATGTTGACTGTGGCATACGGAGAAGCTACCTTGGACCGAAGCAACGTTTATCGGTGGTACAAAATGTTCTCAGAAGGCCGAGAAGATATGAACGACGAAGAGCGTGCCGGACGCCCGAGCACTTCAACAACAGACGAAAAAATTAATGAAGTGGAGAAAATGATATTGGCCAATCGTCGAATTACCGTTAGAGAAGTTGCTGAGGACCTAAACATATCGATTGGATCGTGCCATTCGATTTTTATCAATGATTTGGGCATGAGACGGGTCGCCGCGAAATTCGTACCAAAATTGCTCAATTGCGACCAAAAACAGCATCGCATGAACATTGCTAATGAGATGTTGGACTCTGTCCGCGACGACCCAAATTTGCTCCAGAGGGTCATAACTGGTGACGAAGAGTGGGTTTATGGTTATGACGTGGAAACCAAAGCTCAATCACTCAATGGAAGCTGCCGCACGAACCAAGACCGAAAAAAGCGCGCCAAGTTCGGTCGAATGTGAAAGTTTTGCTGACAGTTTTCTTCGATTGCAGGGGCGTGGTGCATCATGAGTTCTTGCCACAGAGTAGAACGGTCAATAAGGAATATTACCTGCAAGTTATGCGCAATTTGCGCGAAGCAATCCGCCAGAAACGCCCGGATTTGTGGAAGAACAAAAATTGGCTTTTGCGCCACGATAACGCCCCTGCTCACACATCGTTGCTTGTGCGCGACATTTTGGCCAAAAACAACACACTAATGATGCCGCAGCCACCGTATTCCCCAGATCTGGCCCCCTGTGACTTTTTCTTGTTCCCTAAACTGAAGAGGGCCCATGAAAGGACGACGTTACGCTACGCTTGACGAGATAAAGACGGCATCGAAGGAGGAGCTGAAAAGATTTTTAAAAATGATTTTTTGAAGTGCTTCGAAAATTGGAAAAACCGTTGGCACAAGTGTATAATATCTCATGGGGATTACTTTGAAGGGGACAAAATAGGTATTCATGAATAAATAAATAATTTTTGAAAAAAACACAAAAGTCGCGATACTTTTTGAACACACCTCGTACACTCATGAACAAAACTTAAGGAAGTTGTACCTTTTAGCATGTATATCGGTAGAATAACTCTGAAATATATTACAGTGACCTTTATTGAAGACACACGAGATAACCAAGTGTGAACAACCTCTGTCTCCTTCGAAAAAAATAAATAAATAGACGACCGGCAACATCAAAGACTTTTCACTTCCTAAGTTTCATCCACAAGTGTATTTATAAAAAAGGTCTGACGTGAAAATAAACCAAAAACAATTATTAATCGTTTTAGCAAACTGACAGAATCTGATCAGTAACAAAGCCACAACACCAGCTTTCGTAAATTTAGAAACCTTACCTGAAGACTGTGGTCCCGGGCTTAATGGCCCTTGTCTGTCCAGGGCGGGTATTTGTTGGCTCAGAGTTTTTGCATCATTTTAAATAGAAAGGTGGTCTATGATTTTATAGATCTCTCTATACTCTCGGAAAAATATCTATCAATATATATCCTATTTGTGAATACGGTGTGATAATCTTCTAAATTGAAAAAGCAACACATTAAATATAAATCCCTTATTTACTATATACATTTAATAAAAAGGTATATATTGGATCAAAATATCATTTATTTTACCAATATTTCAGTTGGCTGAACGGTAAAATGGTAAAATAAATGATATTTTGATCCAATATATGCCTTTTAAATTAAATATTTATATATGGATTGCTCTATTTTCAGACCTATATACATGTACCAAAAGTGGTACCTCTTTCATGCATTAAAACACAATGCATTTCGGTTTATCACCCCAGTATTGAACGTAATAGGAGTGAGGAAGCCCCAACACCAATTTTGGAAAATTCAGACAAAAGCCAACAACCAGTATACCATGGTTTCAGGCTATGGCCCTCATCAGTACAGGGACGGCTTCATAACATCCTACGAGAATGGCACAAGAGAACCTACAGAACAACTGTCCTTGTGTGGAACTAACACCTACCCACATATTCTCGTGTCCAGCAATGGCCGCAGCCTTGCAGAAAATTGGCATGGACCCAGAACAGCAGCTTTACACACCCAAAATAGAGAACATTGCTGTGATAGAGATGTATGGAGACATCTGAGGCTCTTCATTGGACACGACAACAACAGAAAAATGACATGGACCCAGAACAGCAGCTTTACACACACAAGATAGAGAACATTGCTGTGATAGAGATGTATGGAGACATCTAAGGCTCTTCATTGGACACAACAACAATAGAAAATTGACTAGGACCCAGAACAGCAGCTTTACACACCCAAGATAGAGAACATTGCTGTGATAGAGATATATAGAGACATCTGAGGCTCTTCATTGGACACGACAACAACAGAAAATTGACATGGACCCAGAACAGCAGCTTTACACACCCAAGATAGAAAACATTGCTGTGATAGAGATATATAGAGACATCTGAGGCTCTTCATTGGACACGACAACAACAGAAAATTGACATGGACCCAGAACAGCAGCTTTACACACCCAAGATAGAAAACATTGCTGTGATAGAGATATATAGAGACATCTGAGGCTCTTCATTGGACACGACAACAACAGAAAATTGACATGGACCCAGAACAGCAGCTTTACACACCCAAGATAGAGAACATTGCTGTGATAGAGATATATGGAGACATCTGAGGCTCTTCATTGGATACGACAACAACAGAAAATTGACATGGACCCAGAACAGCAGCTTTACACACCCAAGATAGAGAACATTGCTGTGATAGAGATGTATGGAGACATCTGAGGCTCTTCATGGGACACGACAACAACAGAAAATTGACATGGACCCAGAACAGCAGCTTTACACACCCAAGATAGAGAACATTGCTGTGATAGAGATGTATGGAGACATCTGAGGCTCTTCATTGGACATAACAACAACAACAGAAAATTGACATGGACCCAGAGCAGCAGCTTTACACACCCAAGATAGAGAACATTGCTGTGATAGAGATATATAGAGACATCTGAGGCTCTTCATTGGACACGACAACAACAGAAAATTGTCATGGACCCAGAACAGCAGCTTTACACACCCAAGATAGAGAACATTGCTGTGATAGAGATGTATGGAGACTTCTGAGACTCTTCATTGGACACGACAACAATAACAGCAGAAGGGTTTATGAAATCGGTTGAATTTACCAATAAGGTGTTTGAGCTGGTGAAGTAGCAAGGGCCGATTTTCAAGCTAAAATACAACATAAAGATAACACTTAAAGTTTCACCGCATAAGTTTCTTTTCTGTGAAAAATCAATATTTATTTCAAAGAGAAATATTTACTATTTCTAACTTTTTTGGATGAAGTATGAAAGGGTGAAAATATGAAGAGTAATGGCGAACGGAAAAATAAAAGTGTCCAGGGGCGGGAATCGAACCCACAACGTTCCGCTTACCGGGCAGATGCCATGTTCACTAGGCTACCCTGGACGTATTTGGAGACATCTGTCGGCGGAACGTTGTGGGTTCGATTCCCGCCCCTGGACACTTTTATTTTTCCGTTCGCCATTACTCTTCATATTTTCACCCTTTCATACTTCATCCAAAAAAGTTAGAAATAGTAAATATTTCTCTTTGAAATAAATATTGATTTTTCACAGAAAAGAAACTTATGCGGTGAAACTTTAAGTGTTGTTTTATAATCATACGCCGCAGTCCTTTATAATGTACAACATAAAGAGTTAATAGGAAAATGGAATTGATGTACCAAAGGAGACAACTCTCCCTTTAATTATAAATTAAAACAATAACATTATGTTTATCACACTAATATAAAATATGCTAATGTGATAAAGAATGAGCTACAACACCAGTTTTGGTAAATTCGGACAAAACATAGAGTAACAAATATGTATAGGAGGCACACACATCTAAATTATTTCAATGTTCAAGAAAGAGAAATATTTGCTAAATTCAAAATTTTATAAATTTAAAATATGTTTGGCTCTTGATTTTTTTTCTTAAAGCCTTGTAATTATATCATTTTAAATTACGATAAATTACTGAATCGAAATAATCAATATTAGGCGAAATTAATGTATTTTAAAATAGAGTGTGTATATATGAAATATGTGGTTAAAACAGGTATCAATTAAATAAATTAGGTATCTGTTATTAATATCTCTTCCCGCTTTTTGAAAATGTATAATATAAGAGACCAAGAGCCAAAATTAGTTCCAAGTTTGATCCCTAGATGGCGATACTGGTTACACGAAGGAGGCAATATTTGGAAGAAACCCTATATTAGAGAACACCGGTATCTCCATCTAGCATGTAGAAGGCGGACCAATTGTCGACCGGTATCTCTATCTCCAGCACACATTTGTGACTGAAGCTTAGAAGAGTACTTACATATTTCGATTTTACTTATTTATTATTTTTTTATTACTATCCCATGGTTAAGATTTACACCAGGGCATGAAGGTTTTTATAGCCAACAGCAGTCGCACCCCACCATGAAGGTTGAATTTTACTTATAAAATTCAGAAATCACTAAATACACACACACAAACTTTATTAAGACCACCGGTCTTATGACAAATCACTAAATATAGATGTAAATTTTGCCGGATGGGGAGATAGTGATCTATAAAAAATGAACGTCGCCTTTCCCGTCAAAATAGACGACAAAATCTGGACACCATCCGATATCTTGGTGGACACTTCTCTGTTTACCAAAGCTGGTGTTATGGCTTTGTCACCGACCTGAGTCCGTTAGTTTGCGGTGACGGTCAATAGATGGCGTCTAGTTTTGATGTCTATTTTGATGGGAGAGGTGACCTTTATTTCATACTAGCGGACGTACCCGGCTTCGCTCGAGGTTTTACCCGAGTAAAGGTTTGTCTAACGAACATTTGTTAAAACAATTCTCTATAAACTTATAAAAAAAAAGATATATTTTGATAATTTGAAACTCGTAAATTTGAATCTCTCGATAAAGTGAACATTTTTTCCCGGTCCCTGTGTGCCGTGTCATCCTGAATTTTGTCTTTCATAATTTTCTACATTACAAAATCATCGTTTTATCTAGTGAACATATTTTCCCGGTCCCTTGAAAAATACTCGATAAGTTGAATAAAATCATGGTCGTGAATCTCTCGATAAAGTGATTATTTTTTCCCGGTCCCTGTGTGCCGTGTCATCCTGAATTTTGTCTTTCCTAATTTTCTACATTACAAAATCATCGTTTTATTTACATATTTTCCCGGTGGGAACTCGGACTGACCGGCCGGACGGGGGGCGGGGTGGGGGGCAGACCTAAGCCTATCTCCGTCGCAAGGTGGCGCTGCTTGCGAGTTAAAGCTACAAATCTGCAAATAACTCTAAGGATATTTAAGATATTCAAGATATTATTTTTCCTAAACCTTTCCGGAGATACACCTAATAATATCCCAAAATTTCACGGCGATTGGATGTATGGTTTTTGAATCCATAGAGGACACACACACAGACAGACAGACAGACATTCAATTATATATATATAGATTTACAAAATATATACAGATACTCATTGAAAATGTTGGTACACAATAGCGGCTATATGTTGATTCAAATAGAGGGGAGGTTTTAAATATTTATAATAATGTTTTCTGTTTGGAAGCTTTCGGGTTTTGTCC
The DNA here is from genome assembly GCA_030710605.1 of Cordylochernes scorpioides. NCBI lineage: Eukaryota > Metazoa > Arthropoda > Arachnida > Pseudoscorpiones > Chernetidae > Cordylochernes > Cordylochernes scorpioides. The sequence continues at coordinate 20,861,978 of CP092874.1, forward strand.
TTTCTCAAAATATGTAGATAATCTTCAGAGCAGCCATTCTCAATCGCTTGTTCAGCGGACCGGTATAGGTCCGTGGATAATTGTGATGGGGGGTTTCTATCTTCCGTTTATTCTAAGTACAAGACCAGAACGCTCCCAATAAAACAGACAACCGGCGACATCAAAGACTTTCCATGTCGTTTGTTTGATCACTACTGGCAGGATAGGCATTAGAAATTCAATTTATCACAGTTATTGGATTGGAAATTTAACAAATTACACGGAGAAAAGTCTCATGAAATATTGCTACTGGGTCCAAAAATAAAAGTATTGGTCTTTAATCGTTCCTAGTCTATAATAAGTCGAAAAAAATATTTTGAAATCGCCTCACTATAATCTGTAAACACACTCAAAACGTATTTTCCTGACAGGTAAAAATATATATAAAGGGGATTTATTTCGGGAATAAAATGCCAATAAAAAGAAAGGTTTAGGATATTTATTTTAAAATATCTAAAATTATGGAGAGCCTTCAATTGCCCTTGAAGTTGGAAACAGTTTCCAAAGGCAGATTAACTGACTACCTCAACAACTAAAATCTTTCATTTAGACGTCTTACCTAGACTTGTCTCCCGCAATCTAAGATAGGGAAAAAAGTAAACATTGGAAGAAAGTACCAATATGTAAATAGGTAAATTCAGCTATATACAGTCTTGGTGAATTGGCACAACAAGCGATATGAGTCTTCTATTTCATATTGTTTAACAATATTCCCAACATTTCTGTCGAACTGTAGAAGTGGTAGTACAAGTATACAAAGCTCTAATTGCCCAAGGAATCAGAGAGAAATCTTTGATTTGTAACGTTGATAAGGCTCTGTGAAAGACTGTTAAATCTTTGTCTTTCCCTCTGAAGTCTAGAACAATGAAGAGAGAGAGATAGTATATAGAAATATATTATATCTTGAATTTCATCTCCGCATAACTCCCATTATAGGCAGCAGTCTCCCTTTTCCAACATTCTGAGCGGGGGAGCTGGCCAGAGTGTGTCCTTTGTTGTGCAAGGATATGGATGAACCCCTACAATTACTTCAACGCCGTACAAACGTGGGAGAAACCATCACTGCATTGTTTGTCCTCAATGCCGGTCAACCTACTTGTATCTCCCCAGTATCAACGTCATCAAGCCAATATAATGGTAATTATAACATGTTTTACATACAAGAATTACTTTTACAATTCACTCCTGGACAAAACTTAGGGAAGTTGTAACTTTTAGCATGTATATCGGGATTCAGACAATAACTCTGAAAGATATTACAGTGACCTTTATTGAAGACACACGAGATAACCAAGTGTGTATACACTCCTGGACAAGACTTAAGGAAGTTGTACCTTTTAGCATGTATATCGGGATTCAGACAATAACTCTGAAAGATATTACAGTGACCTTTATTGAAGACACACGAGATAACCAAGTGTGTATACACTCCTGGACAAGACTTAAGGAAGTTGTACCTTTTAGCATGTATATCGGGATTCAGACAATAGCTGTGAAAGATATTACAGTGACCTTTATTGAAGACACACGAGATAACCAAGTGTATATACACTCATGGACAAGACTTAAGGAAGTAGTACCTTTTACCATGTATATCGGGACAATAACTCTGAAAGATATTACAGTGACCTTTATTGAAGACACATGAGATAACCAAGTGTGAACAGCCTCTTTCTCCTTCAAAATAAACAAATGACCGAGACAACAAGGAATTTCACTTCCTAAAGTCTTGTCAATGAGTGTATGTCTTTACAATCACGGTCTGGTGGATGTGGTGTATTACATCCTAAAAGCATATGATCTTCCATACCTATAGACATATTGCCTACTCACAATGCAAACTGTCAAAAGCCACTACCCACCATGATTATCATAAGATGTTATTACATATGTAGACATGTAGCTTACAGTATTGTGGTGTACATACAGTATGTTGTTATCACAATCGTCTTCCCTCTGCACTTATCATGAACTAGTACTATATGTGTAGATACATGTGGTGTACTCACAGTAATATTTGTCATATATTAATTACCCCAATACTTCATTTACATTCTTAGAAGTACCTATGGAAGTTGTACCTTTTACCATGTATATCGGGGATTCAGACAATAACTCTGAAAGATATTACAGTGAACTTTATTGAAGACACGCGATATAACTAAGTGTGAACAAAATTGCTTCTGTCTCCTTAAAAAAAAAAGCGACCGGCGACATCAAAGACTTTCCACTTCCTTAAGTTTTGTCCATGAGTGTAATTTCTTTGGTTAAGCAAAAAAAAATACACCGCAGGTAATGTAGTCACGTCTGATATAAGGTTATGAAACATCAAACTTATAACAAACAAAGAATAAAAATCATTATCAATTGCCCAATTTTCTTCAAATTATAATCGCATTTCCCCGTATTGTTCTCCACACCCTTGCAACACACTTTATTACTATTTTATATATTTGGCACCCTTGTCGCATTCTTTGAATACCTTTTACTGACAACACGCTGTATTTCCTTTCATTTGTACCGTAGGAAGGAAAAATAACTTGGCAATAATGTCTGCTAACATCGTTTATGCAAATTAAAGAACTTCACAATGTGTAAATAATGGCAGTATGTAAAGTTTTGGTTGTGTAGCATGACGTGTCAATAATATATACTGCTACCATTCGAAATAAATACCATATAAATGTTGAACAGGGAAAGTATATATACTCATGGATAAAACTTAACGAAGTTGTACCTTTTAGCATGCATATCGGGATTCAGACAATAACTCTGAAAGATATTACAGTGACCTTTATTGAAGACACGAGATAACCAAATGTGAACAAAATTGCTTCTGTCTCAAAAAAAAAAAAAAAAAGACGACCGGCGGTGTCAAAGACTTTCCACTTCCTTAAATTTTATCCATGGGTGCATAGTAAAAATTAACTAAACAAGTAGGGGTTTCGTAATATTGTCTATCGTCACTGTAGTGCAGACTGTATTTCCACAAACCACTGAGGTGTTTAAAAGATATCTTAATTAATCTGTGAAATGGTTGTTTTATGTTGTCTAAAGTAAGTTTTATTATTTAATAGAAAAAATAAATAAAATGATAATATGTTAAGTGCCACCATTTTTTAAAAACATATAAAGAATTCGTTTCTTAAAATAGTAAAAATGGACTTAGTAAACAACCGATATATTATTTAGTATTTTTTAAATTAAAATACACTAAGCAATAAAAGTTTTGAAAACTCTCATATATAACTTAAATAAGAAACAAGCTATTTAAAAAAAAAAAAAAAAAATTTAATTTTTTAATTAAATTTAAGATTTCAAAAGGAAAAATACCATCTTTAAAAATTTATAATCCAAATATATTTCTATTGAATGTTTTTCCTATATAATGGATTAATCTATATAAATACAATATTTCAAAATGGTAAAGTGAAATATTTTTATCGATTGAATTTTCTAATATATGATGATAATTTGTAATTTTAAATTGAAATTTAATATATAATTTAAAATCTTTAATTAAAAAGGCATATATTGGATTAAAATATATATCAAAATAAATGATATTTTGATCCAAAATATGCCTTTTTAAGTCAAGATTTATTTATAGATTGCTCTATTTTCAAAATAATTAAAAATGTTACTTACATTTCAACTCTTGATAAAGCAGTCAATAGTTTAAAAATTGTCCAATACATTTTGTCACATTTGACTACTTTGTATTTACATATTGTAGAAAGTTCGATTAGTTGAAGAAAATGCATTTAAGATTTTCAAATTTTGATATTAATAAATATATGTTACAAAATAAATGTATTGAATAATATTTTCATATTTTATCGAAAATTATTCGAAATAAATGTTTAAAATAACGTTTATATATACATATTCCAACGTATTTAATATCAAAAGAAAAATTGTTGATTTGTTACAATGTTGTCTGATTGATATTTTATATTAAATATAATAATCTAAAAATACTATTTATATTTAACAAACAAATTCAAAAATTCAAAAAAGAAAAAGCCATTTTTTATTTTTTTTTTTTATGAACATTATCCCAGTACAATATTACATTTGTACTATTTTTTAACAAATTCAAAAATGTTTTCAGAAATGAAAATGAAATTCCCTAAAATAAAAATATAAATAGTGTTTCAAAAATTTTAATAAAAACTTTCCAAAAATATATATAGCTTTTGCACATTTAAGACACATTTTCAATTTAATAACATCATTTCGCACTTTAATGAGACAACGTTTTGCACTTTCTGAAAAGAATACAAAAGTGAAATTGTACTGGGATCAGGTAGTTATATTAAGAAAGAAATGAGATGACGTAAAACCTCAGAAACCTTTAGTTGCATGAACAGAAGTTGGCCTTTTTTTTTTTTTTTATTTAACCACATGATCCCAGGACAATTTCACTTTTTACTATGTTTCACATAATTTGGCGTTCTCACGCCTTTCCGGCCTAAATACCTGTTTCATGATTTTTCAGGATGCCCAAAAAAAAAAACCCAAGTTTTTTTATATCGCTGAGGTACAGCTTGCACCACGCTGATGAGGGTCAACAGCTCGAAACACGAACGTGATTAGCTTCTCTTGATTTTAATCAACAAATGGTATTTGGTCAATTCTATAATAAATAAAAAATCGATGATTGATTGATATTTATTTCGACAGATGGCGCTAGCCATCAGCAACTTTAAGTTGCACGATCAGAAGAGGTTTTATTTATTTTTTCTAAATTTTACACTTTACTAGCAATATTTTGCTCTCTTCAATAATAATACAGTGGTACCTCGACATACGAGCGCCCCAACATACGAGTTTTTCGAGATACGAGCCGACAAGCAAGTGATTTTTTGCTTTTAGTTACGAGCGAAATTCGAGATACGAGTTCGGTTCGGTAGTGTTGAAGATATGAATCTGTGAATTTAAATGTTTCTTTTTGACCAGTACTTTTGTTTTGTTTTTGCTTTTCCTAAAATGTTTCTTTCTTCTTCTTCATTATTATTTGTTCTATATGCAAAGCTTTGTTTTTTGAGACTTGAATAAACAAATTCAAGTTTATTATATTTTTGTGTGCTTTTAAAGTTAAAACACAACAGGTAGTAACACGCAGTCGCGCCATCACGATCAGTTAGCAGCGTGCTTCCCCTGTGATAAGTTGTGTTTTGTGTTGCGTTTACATTTACAGTTTTAGTTCATTTATTTTTATAACCATGGATCGGAAGAAAGTTTGTAAAAAGTCAAGTGCTAAGAAAAAGATGATGAGTATTGAATTAAAACGTGAAATTATAGAAAAACATGAGCAAGGTGTTCGAGTTGTTGACTTGTGGGCAGTATGGCCGTAGTACGTCCATGATATGTTCTGTGCTTAAACGGAAGGAGTCGATAAAGAGTGTAACGCCGGCTAAGGGCCTTACGATAATTTCCAAGCTGCGAACCTCCCTTCATGAAAATATGGAGAAACTGCTGATGGTGTGGGTGACAGAAAAGCAGCTCCAAGGAGATACCTTGACGCAGACCATCATTTGTTAGAAGGCAAGAGCGATCTGCGGAGATTTGCTGAAGCAAACCCCGCAGACTTCCATCGACGAGGCATCGGAAGAGTCATTTAAAGCCAGCCGGGGCTGGTTTGAGAATTTTAAAAAGAGGAGCGGTATTCACTCCGTTGTCAGACATGGTGAGGCAGCAAGTTCATATATGAAGGCAGCTGAGGATTACATAAAAACATTTTCCGATCTAATAAAAGCCCAAGGATACATCTCTCAGCAAGTCTTCAATTGTGATGAGACAGGGCTGTTCTGGAAAAAGATGCCGAATAGAACATATATAACGGCAGAGGAGAAGATGATGCCAGGCCACAAACCTATGAAGGGCAGATTGACTCTAGCACTGTGCGCCAATGCGAGTGGCGATTGCAAGATCAAGCCTCTGCTCGTGTACCATTCGGAAAACCCCAGAGCATTTAAATCACATAAGATTTTGAAAGAAAAACTGCAAGTTATGTGGAGGTCGAACCCGAAGGCATGGGTCACCAGGAAGTTCTTTGTGGAGTGGGTAAACCTGGTTTTCGGCCCTACTGTTAAGAAATATCTACAGGAAAATAACCTACCCGTGCAAGCCCTTCTCATCCTCGACAATGCCCCTGCTCATCCACCAAACCTCGAAGATGACATCCTCGAGGAGTTAAAATTCATAAAGGTTCTCTACTTACCACCCAACACCACTCCTATCCTGCAGCCCATGGATCAGCAAGTGATTTCTAATTTTTAAAAAAACTATACACCAAGCATCTGTTTCGGCGCTGCTTTGAAGTGACGGAGAGCACAAACCTCACCCTTCGAGAGTTCTGGAAGGACCACTTTAATATAGCGATTTGCCTACAAATTATCGATCAGGCCTGGTTGGGAGTTACAACGAGGACCTTGACCTCTGCATGGAAAAAGCTGTGGCCTGAAGCTGTAGCTGAAAGGATCTATGAAGAATTGGAACCCGGTGTTTCAGTAGAGGAGGAGATTGTATCTCTGGGGAAATCCATGGGTTTAGAGGTGGAAGAGAGAGACGTGAACGAGCTCATCGAGGAGCACACCCAGGAACTGACGACTGAGGAGATACAAGAGTTACAGTCACAGCAGCATACTGAGGTTATGCAAGTAATTGGTTTTGAGGAGTCAGAGGAGGAGGTTATTTCTACAAGTGAGATAAAGGAGATCTTAGGAATGTGGGAGAGAGTTTCATAGTTCGTGGAAAAAAACACCCAGAAAAAGTTGCAACAGGTCGTGCATCTGACCTTTTTAATGACACTTGCCTAACTCATTTCCGGAACATTCTGAGAGGGAGGAAGAAACAAACCTCCTTGGACATGTTTTTTTCTAAACGGCCTACAGGTGAAAGCGAGAAAAATGTAGCGAAAAAGGCAAAGACCAGTGAGGATATCTAATTTATTGCTTTACATTCTCTTTTTTGTTTTTGTGCAATAAATATTTGATATTTATAAATACGTTTTTATTATTTAAAAGCACGTAACAAAAATAACTGGGGTGACATTTTGGAGGTTGGAACGGATTAATGGTAGTTCAATTGTTTTGTATGGGAAATTTGCTTCGAGATACGAGTAATTCAAGATACGAGCAAGGTTGCGGAACGAATTAAACTCGTATGTCGAGGTACCACTGTATTTATCATTTTAAAAACAACCTTTAACACCTTAATAGCAATTTTTTCATTTTATGGATAATAGCGGACGTACCCGGCTTCGCCCATGTTTTACCCGAGTAAAGGTTTGTCTAACGAATCTCTTGATAAAGTGAACATTTTTTCCCGGTCCCTTGAAAAGTACTCGATAAGTTGAATAAAATCAATATTAATTGGTTCCCTCGGTAATTGGAAGTTGAAGGAATAGTATCTTGCCTATGAATTGTATCATTATTCTTGTCTCAAATAAATTGCCGTGTCATCCTGAATTTTGTCTTTCCTAATTTTCTACATTACAAAATCATCGTATCATCATGATAATATTTAGAGCAGATTGTTGAATTATAACAGATAAATTAGAATATTTATTTTGATTATTTTTAGGCGAAAAGTTATTTTAAAAATTTTATTTGCTAGAAACCTTCCCAGTACTATACTAAATAACTTCCCAAAATTTCATGGCGTTCCAATGAGTGGTTTGGTCAGGCATAAAGGACACACACACACACACATACATTCATTTTAATATATATAGATTATCTCTATTTTATTTGATATTTTAACAATATTAATATTTTATCGTAGTAGTAAATGACTAGAAAGATAAGTAATTAAGCAAAAGAATATATTTATTCGTCAGCACGTCAGAACGACTGCAATTATCTAAAAAATTATCTACTGCTAGAGAACATTGAATAAACAAGTTATGAAATGTGTTATGATTTCAAATATACGTATATAGAGATAAATACTGTAATATTTTTTCATTGAATAATTGAAGTAAAATATTCATTATCAACCTCAATATATATATGTAGTGAGGTCTGGTAGCCTCTTGTAGAATCCTGTCGACTAACTGTAATGAGTTGAGTCACTGTTGACTCTTGTAGAATCTTGTCGACTAAAACTGTGGTGAGGTATCCAGTCGACTTATAAACTATGGTGTGAGTCCTTGTCACTCTCGCTATACTGTGTTGACCGAGAGGAACAGTCAGGATGTGGAGTTTTCCAGTACCTCTCTGCATCTTGGAAGACTTTTAAAAGTTCTCACAAAATACAGGCAGTTGTGGTCGAGGCAGAGTGGAAAGCTTGGATGTCCATACACAAAAAACGAAGACACAGTTGCACTAAGAAAGTTCCGTGAACAGATAAAAGTTGAGCTAGGAGCGAAAGATGGAGATGGAAGAGTTCTTACTGACTACATGGTGGATGAGGTGGACCTGGGGTACAACCGACGAGGGCTTGGCTGAGGGTGAACTGACTGTAAAGTGACTGTATTTATAGGTTAAGACGGGGGCCTTATGCGACAGGGGCGTGGATCGTCTGGTGAAACTGTACACTGGCGCCGTCCTGACAGTTTCCAATCTATCTTTAGACCTTGTTGTTTTGTGACTTCCATCTATCTCGAATTTAGACGTTTTTGACCTTTTGCGTTAGCTCAACTCTTAATCTATTACAGAGTTTTATTTATTTATCCTAAGTTTCTACAAAGTACATTACATATGATGATGTAATGACACATGTCAATAATGCGTATAATTATTTACAGATGTGTTTCTATTATACAACATGAAAATCTTGTTATAAGTTATATATAATATGGGGTTGTTGGTTTAATTTACCATATATACATGTATGCAATAATATTAATTATTATTATTACGTTGTTGAATATGTATATAATTATATGTATATTGGTCAGTATATGCCTACTTTGTTTTTAATATCAACACCTGACCCACTTTTTTTTTCTATTGTTTTTTCATATAATAATATGTATATAAAAATATTAATTATTATTATTAAGTTGTTGAATATGTATATAAAAATATTATTTATTATTAAGTTGTTAACATGATAATCCTCTTGAAGGACTTACAAGTCCGAAAGCTTGAAAATTAAAAGTTGCACAAGAAACTTCCCCCTGGAACTTTATTTATTTTATAATATACTAGCGGACGTACCCGGCTTCGCCCGAGGTTATACCCGAGTAAAGGTTTGTCTAACGAATCTCTCGATAAAGTGAACATTTTTTCCCGGTCCCTGTATGCCGTGTCATCCTGAATTTTGTCTTTCATAATTTTCTACATTACAAAATCATCGTTTTATCTAGTGAACATATTTTCCCGGTCCCTTGATAAATACTCGATAAGTTGAATAAAATCATGGTCGTGAATCTCTCGATAAAGTGATTATTTTTTTCCCGGTCCCTGTGTGCAGTGTCATCCTGAATTATGTCTTTCCTAATTTTCTACATTACAAAATCATCGTTTTATCTAGTGAACATATTTTCCCGGTCCCTTGAAAAATACTCGATAAGTTGAATAAAATCATGGTCGTTTATGGAAGATGGACGTAGTTCCCGGAGGTCACCCGCCCCCCGCGCGCCAGGACCTCTTGATCCCTCTGATTGGCCGGCGGCCGGACGGGGGGGGGGGGAGGGGAGGGCCTCTTGATCCCTCTGATTGGTCGGTGGGAACTTGGACTGTCCAACCAACAGGCCGGCGTCCGGACGGGGGGGGGGGCGGGGGTGGGGGTGGGTAGGCAGACCTAAGCCTATCTCCGCTGCTTGCGAGTTAAAGCTACAAATCTGCAAATAACTCTAAGGATATTTAAGGAATTTATTTTTCGTAAACCTTTCCGGGGATACACCTAATAATATTCCAAAATTTCACGGCGATTGGATGTATGGTTTTTGAATCCATAGAGGACACACACACACACAGACAGACAGACATTCAATTTTATATATATAGATATATCGTCTTGCACAAGTATTTAAACTTTTTAAAATAAAGTACAATACTTAAAATAAAATATGTTGCATAAAGTATAATACTTAAAATAAAACATGTTTCTTATAAATCTAAAATTAGAAAATAAACTTTTAAATCGGTAACCTCAAGGAGATAGCACTAAAGCACTAATATTTGAATTAGTTTTACTTAATATATTAGCCCTGAAAGACTCAAGGTCATCAGGCGTGGACCAAAAGCTAAGCCTATCTCGGTCTCAATGGTGGCGTTGCTTGCGAGTTAAAGCTACAAATCTGCAAATAACTCTAAGGATATTAAAGATATTTAAGAAATTATTTTTCGTAAACCTTTCCGGAGATATACCTAATAATATCCCAATATTTCACGGCGATTGGATGTATGGTTTTTGAATCCATAGAGGACACACACACAGACACACACACAGACATTCGATTTTATATATATAGATATGCTGTCAAACTTGGATAATCCGACGCTCAAGGAACCAAAAAAAATCGAATTATCTAAAAATTCGAATTAAAAACGGAAATTCTATTTATAGGAAATACTAGGGACCAAGATAAATATTCGAATTAAAGAGGCTTTCAAATTAAAGACGTTAGAAATATTCCAAGTTCTACTGTATTTATTTTTTAGGTATTAAAATAAAAATACCTTTATTTTAATATTGAAATTTACTATGTGTGTTCAAAAGGTATCGCGACTTTTGTGTTTTTTCAAAAATTATTTATTTATTCATGAATACCTATTTAGTCCCCTTCAAAGTAATCCCCATGAGATATTATACACTTGTGCCAACGGTTTTTCCAATATTCGAAGCACTTCAAAAAATCATTTTTAAAAAATCTTTTTCAGCTCCTCCTTCGATGCCGTCTTTATCTCGTTAAGCGTAGCGTAACGTCGTCCTTTCATGGGACTCTTCAGTTTAGGGAACAAGAAAAAGTCACAGGGGCCAAGATCTGGGGAATACGGTGGCTGTGGCATCATTAGTGTGTTGTTTTTGGCCAAAAAGTCGCGCACAAGCAACGATGTGTGAGCAGGGGCGTTATCGTGGTGCAAAAGCCAATTTTTGTTCTTCCACAAATCCGGGCGTTTCTGGCGGATTGCTTCTCGCAAATTGCGCATAACTTGCAGGTAATATTCCTTATTGACCGTTCTACCCTGTGGCAAGAACTCATGATGCACCACGCTCCTGCAATCGAAGAAAACTGTCAGCAAAACTTTCACATTCGACCGAACTTGGCACGATTTTATCGGTCTTGGTTCGTGCGGCAGCTTCCATTGAGATGATTGAGCTTTGGTTTTCACGTCATAACCATAAACCCACGCTTCGTCACCAGTTATAACCCTCTGGAGCAAATTTGGGTCGTCGCGGACAGAGTCCAACATCTCATTAGCAATGTTCATGCGATGCTGTTTTTGGTCGCAATTGAGCAATTTTGGTACGAATTTCGCGGCGACCCGTCTCATGCCCAAATCATTGATAAAAATCGAATGGCACGAGCCAATCGATATGTTTAGGTCCTCAGCAACTTCTCTAACGGTGATTCGACGATTGGCCAATATCATTTTCTCCACTTCATTAATTTTTTCGTCTGTTGTTGAAGTGCTCGGGCGTCCAGAACGCTCTTCGTCGTACACATCTTCTCGGCCTTCTGAGAACATTTTGTACCACCGATAAACGTTGCTTCGGTCCAAGGTAGCTTCTCCGTATGCCACAGTCAACATTCGGAATGCATCAGCGCACTTAATTTCGTTTTTCACACAAAATTTGATACAGGTTCTTTGATCCATTTTTTTTTAATAGGTAAAAATCGAAGACGATCCAAAACACCTGCAAGCAAAGCAGCTGTCAACAATTAAGTGAGCATTCAAAATGGCTGAGCTTGTCGGCATAAGTGAGAGACATGAATACCAACATAAAGCCACAAAAAGATCGAAATTCGAATATACGTAACCCGCGAATATTCAAATGTCGCGATACTTTTTGAACACACCTCGTATATATTTTCAAGCATTTTTATATCCGTTTTAATCAAGTACAAAATTTTAAAATTTTCTGTCAAACCTATAGAATTGATTCACCTTAGTCCTTGTAACTTCAGAGATGTTTTTGGATATTAAAACCCCAAATCTTTTAAATAAAATATCTAAATATAATCATAAGGAAAACGGCCTCCGATTGACAATTTCTTGCTTTATTGTATATTCATTTCAAAATTTCGGATATCACAAATCTTTCTACAAAAGGTTTGTGATAACCGAAAACTTGAGAAGAATATACAGTTAAACCTGTCTATAGCGCCCCCCTCTTGGGACTCACCAAAATAGGGCGCTGTAGAGAGGGGGGGTCTATAGACAGGTCACTTTTAATGTAAATTACATCGTACTACGTATTTAAAATCGGGCGCTATAGAGAGGGAGGCGCAATTTAGAGGGGGCGCTATAGACAGGTTTAACTGTACAATAAAACACCAGAAACTCACCCTCGTAAACCGTTTTTCTTATTATTTTATATATTGCAGAGGATTTTACTTTCCGAAAAGGTCTATTTGTTTTTTCAGTTGGGGAATTTTTTTTTTAAATTGGCTATTCACCAGGAGTGAAAGAGATCTATTGCTTTGTTTTGTTTGCTACGTTATTCAGATGTCTTTCCTGCAGTGAATTTTATTTTTCGAATTTTTATTCCGTTAATATATAGAGCTGTAGCATCATTTTATCTTATTGAGATGAAGTTGGTTTATATCTTCATTGTCGTGACTCTGAAGGATTCTTCTAGGGCAGTCTCAATGGGTCTGGCTTCATAAACATCATCTGGTCAGGGGATTATCTCAATGGGTCTGGCTTCATAAACATCATCTGGTCAGGGGATTATCTCAATGGGTCTGGCTTCATAAACATCATCTGGTCAGGGGATTATCTCAATGGGTCTGGCTTCATAAACATCATCTGGTCAGGGGGTTATCTCAATGGGTCTGGCTTCATAAACATCATCTGGTCAGGGGATTATCTCAATGGGTCTGGCTTCATAAACATCATCTGGTCAGGGGATTATCTCAATGGGTCTGGCTTCATAAACATCATCTGGTCAGGGGATTATCTCAATGGGTCTGGCTTCATAAACATCATCTGGTCAGGGGATTATCTCAATGGGTCTGGCTTCATAAACATCATCTGGTCAGGGGGTTATCTCAATGGGTCTGGCTTCATAAACATCATCTGGTCAGGGGATTATCTCAATGGGTCTGGCTTCATGAACATCATCTGGTCAGGGGATTATCTCAATGGGTCTGGCTTCATAAACATCATCTGGTCAGGAGATTATCTCAATGGGTCTAGCTTCATAGACATTAGCTGGTCAGGGGATTATCTCAACGGGTCTAACTTCATAGACATCAGTTGGTCAGGGGATTATCTCAACGGGTCTAGCTTCATAGACATTAGCTGGTCAGGGGATTATCTTAACTGGTCTAGCTTCATAGACACAAGCTGGTCAGGGGATTATCTTAACTGGTCTAGCTTCATAGACATCAGTTGGTCAGGGGATTATCTTAACTGGTCTAGCTTCATAGACATCAGCTGGTCAGGGCATTATCTCAACGGATCTAGCTTCATAGACAACAGCTGGTCAGGGGATTATCTCAACGGATCTAGCTTCATAGACATCAGCTTGTCAGGGGATTATTTCAACGGGTCTAGCTTCACAGACACAAGCTGGTCAGGGGATTATCTCAACGGGTCTAGCTTCATAGACATTAGCTGGTCAGGGGATTATCTTAACTGGTCTAGCTTCATAGACATCAGCTGGTCAGGTGATTATCTCAACGGGTCTAGCTTCATAGACAACAGCTGGTCAGGGGATTATCTCAACGGGTATAACTTGATAGTTTCTCTAATAGATGACTCTAACCAAAACTAACTCCAGCCTAAAGAAAATTTTGGGGAAAAAAAAACCTGAGCAACTACAACCCATATTCTCTACTGTATGAAAGTGTTAGAATATTGACCTATCTATGTGGTTCGATTTGTGTTTAAATGTTTATGTCTTGAAGCCTGGCAGGGCTGATTTAATCGGACTCGACCGAGTAATCCCTAAAAAAGGGTGGAGACTGATTCGAGCGACCCGATGTTGTAGATCTATATATTTATTTACCTATGGAATAATCAAGGGGAATCCAAGAGTTCTAAGAGGTTCACGGGGGTGTGGGTAGAGGCATAGGGACTCAGAGGGCAACAATAGAGGGATCAGGTGGCAGGTAGGAACACGGGGAATGCCCTGCACAGAAACTAAGCTCCGGTTTCTTGATGGAACTATCCGGTTTCTTGATGGAACTAATTGCCATGTTCCTTAACAGCGTCTATAGAATCCATAGAGAGATATTACATTGTTTCTCTTTCATTTATATCAATTCCAATCAATGTTAGCATTTTTAATCACTGTACCTCCTATTTATCAAGCTACAGTTCAACATACACTCATGGACAAAACTTAAGGAAGTCGTACCTTTCAGCATGTATATCGGTTTTCAGACAATAACTCTAAAAGATATTACAGTGACCTTTATTAAAGACACACTAGATTAATTACGATTATATTCATACAAATCGAAAATAATTACGAGTTAATTAATTTCATTATTTTTAAATTTATAAATTATAAAATAATATTTAAAATAAATCTATAAAGGTAACAAATTTTTATTTTAAAAAACTAAATATTTATTAAAACTTTTATTGGAATTATCTTTTTTAAACTTGACTTATATTTACGATTGTAAACAAAAATTATAAAAGATTATATAGCCACGAATTATCTCGAGTTAGTGGTGCCCCCTTAAGGCGGTAGAAGAAATTTCTATCGAGGTTTGAAAATGGATGGCTATATAGAGTTAAGAATGCAAATCAATATATAATCTATAACTAATTTTAAATCGATATTATTTATCTCCCCCCCCCCCCCCCACTAAAATAAAATAACTCAAAAGATTTTTAAAATATTGAATAGGTTATTGCAATTTCCTTAGATTTAAAAAAATATACGTTGTCCAGGCCAATCATAGGTTTTTAATTTTTAATTATACAATTTTAATTTATATTTAGACATTTTTCATTTCAATTTAGAGATTTTTCATTTTAATTTAGACACATGGATTTTTCTATAAAAGGCCCATGTGTCTAAATTAAAATTTAAAATGTTTAAATTAAAATTGAAAATGTCTAAATGAAAATGAAAAATGTCTAAATATAAATTTAAATTATCTAATTAAAAGTTAAAAACCTATATATTATATCCTTTTTTTTTTTTAAATGTCTATTAACTAGAAGCATATTTAAAATATTTTATTTTTTTTTTCAATTTAAGGTAGCAAAAAGATATATTTTCACATACACGCAGTTTATAAAATATGTATTTTTAAATTTCAAAATATTTAAAAGAGATGACGCCTAAAATACTTTCGAGTGCAAAATGAAAATTCATTTTATTATAAAAATATAGAATTTTTACCTTAAAATACTTGTATGAAAATATTATTTTATGTTTTATAAAATATTTTAAAACAATTTCAAATATCACATTATTTTTCTTTTTCAATTATGAAAATATAAAAGAGAAAAAAATTTGCACCTTTATTTTTTTTTTTATTTAGAGCAAAATCCGCTATTTCATTAGTAAATAAAAATATATCGAAATATTTCAACTATTTTTTTTTTTTTACAAAATCATGCCCATTAGGTACGGGTGGTGCGTGTTTGAAGATTTTTTTTTTTTTTCAAACAAATAAATAAAAATGTGCTTAAATTAAATTTGACAATTTTCTTGATATTTTCTGGACATCTAGCCTTTTTTGAAATCCAATTTTAGAAAAAAATTCAATTTAGTAAAAGCACTTGTTATCACCCATTTATACAAATGATAAAAAGACCATTTTTAAAATCGCATTTACTCCTAACATATTTAGTGAAAAAAATAATCGATTTTTTTTTGTTCGGTTACACACAAAAGAAGGAAATGTATAAATGAAATCAGGGGGGTACAAAGAAAACATTCAATTCAAAAAAATATAATCGGATTTTTTTTTATATATAAAAAGAGATGCGATTTGAAGAAGGTGAAATCCACTTCCTTGCAAACGTCAATAAATCTCCCAAGTGTCAGACGATACAGGAAGTAAGCGCACCTAGCGGCCACTCAGGGAACTATTTTTTAGAAGGATACCATGGAGCCATCGGCTGCCGCCGGCCCCCCCTTCAAGGTAAGTCTTCTGCTCGATTATTTATTATCGCTTGATATCTATAAATAAATCTATTTTTGAGACAAGAAAATTGTGTTAAATTTTTACAGCCGATGTTCGTTTACGTTTTTCAATATAAGTCTAAATGGTTAATAAAATATACCATTTTATTACTAAAATATTTCTTAATTTTTATATTCATTTTATTTTTAATTGGGAGGTATATTTAAAAAATATTTTTTTTACATTAATAAAATATAAATTGTTAAAATTTTTAAACTAAAAATACGCGATCAAAACATAAATACGTTTCGTTTTAAGCTTTTGGTATTATTTATTTGTGAACAAAAAAAAATGTTTAAGGCTTTTTGAAATTCGATCGGGTTGTTAATTGAAGATTTAAAAAAAAAGTCTAATCACATTTTAAATATAATTATTTATTGAAAAATGGAACAAGTTTAATTTTATTGAATTTATAATATCCACAAAAAAAGGTGTAATGTATATAAATAAGGGTTAATATAAAAAGTATCACCACAATAGATTTTCATTTATTATTTGATGCGAATTCTATTTATTTTTATGGAATTAATTATTGTCATTACAAATTAATTTTAAAAAATACTATTTTGAAAATGTGTTTAAATCCTACACATTTATTCAAATAAACAAAAAAAAAACACTCTATAGAAATAATTTATTTCAGATAATTAAAGGGTTGTAGTTAACACTTTTAAAATTATTGTAATTACCTTTTTTATAATTACAATTTGATATTCAATATGTTTACAACTCTAGGTCGTATTCATACAAAAAATCTATATTTGGACAAACCTTTATATGAATTAAATATAAACTGCAAACGTTTTTTGTCAATTTATTATAACACTTTAATCATAATTTGAGAAAGCAATAAAACGCAAAAACTATTTCTTATAATAATTAAAAAAAAACGCTAATAACTTTCATTTTTCTAAATATAGACAATTATTATAAAAACAAATTTCTTTCGTTAATAAAAATATCAGAAGACATATTTATTCATAATAAATATCTATTAATTTTATTTTATATGATAATATAATTACCGATCACACTTTTATTTTTAACAAACGTGATCCATTGTATTCTCTTGTGTATTGTCTGGAATTTCTTTTTCATTTTTATTTTTCAAAATGAATAGCGGAAGAAATTATCTTTTTTTAAAATGGGCCGCAGCCTTAATTAGCTAAATGATATAAAACTTTCTTTCATATTACAATCTCCTGAGTTTTTAAAATTTGAATTATACAATTGTTTGCCTATTTATATAATAGTAAATATTTCCTTTCTTTTGGCAATTTTGTTATAATATATTTCTATAATTAGATTTGTATCCTCTAAAAGGCTGTATGGCTACATTTATTGGATAATATAAAAATTAGATAAATAATCTAGATAAATACAGACAAAAATCCCATTTTATTAGGTTTATATTATCAAATTTTTAGTTGAGTTATTTGACACATATTTCAGACGTTTAAAAGGCAATTTTAAACAAAAGACACCGCTATTTTTATATTCAGGCGCGTAATAAAAAATACAAAATTTTATTTTATTCGCATTCCTTAATATACGTATTTTAAACACTTTATAGAAACAACAGTAAATATCTATATAATGTAATTTTATATTTTCATAGAAATTTATTTTTTAATAAACCTATAACTTGATAAATATACTAATAGTCAAAAGGCCACGATCGATATGCCTTCTTTGTTTTTAATATCAACACCTGACCTTTTCATTTTTTATATTCTTTTTCACATAAATACATATATAAAGATAGGAAACTTCTCCAGTATAAATAAACGATAAAACTAAGCGCTAGCTATAGATCATCTCCGCAAACTATCGGACTCGGGTCGGTGACAAAGCCACAACACCAAATTTGAAAAACCCAGAAGTCTCGATATCCTCCTGGAAAATTTTCCATCAATATAGGCCTATATATCTGTGATGGAATCCATTGCCGGTTGACTTTTTATGTGGAACAGCCTATAAATAATTGATTATTTTGAGTTTTTTGTTTGTTTGTGGCATTATGCGTATCCTGTATATCACACACACAAAATTTTATCAAGACCACAGGTTTTATACAGATTCACCACAGGAAGAAATATTAGATGGAGCTCCTATACTCCAAGCAGCACAGCACCCACATATCCTGTATATGTTAAATGAGTGATTTGATGATAGCATTAATGATGTAACCCTTATATAGTTTTCTTGGAATTGCTAACTTACTAGACTATCTGATTTCTATCTAAAACCGTTATTGTTCCAGCTAGAAATTACAATAATATGAGTTGTGCATATAGTGTACATGTCTTTTTGTAGATGTACAGTTCAATGTCACTACCTACTAAAGAAAGAATATGGTTAGGAACTGCCTTGATATATGTAATCAAATAAGCAATTTATCGACAATAAGAAAAGAAATAAGGCATCTCCTTATCGTACAACTTTCAGTTGACATTTGACAACCCTCACGATAAGGAGAATTTAATTTTAAGAGTTTATTAAGAATTTATTTTTTAATTATTCCAGAATTATCCAATTCTTATTCTTGATTAATCAAGAAAAGCTAACCACGTACGCATTTCGGGCTGTTGATATTTATTCCGATAGATGGCGCAAGCCATCAGCAACTTTCAGTTGCATAATAAGGTGATGCCACTTTCTTTTTTGACGTGACAACGTCTTAAATTAGGTTGCGGCTGGGAGTCACTTATGAAAAAGTGTAACGCCCGGTAACGTTACGATGAGTCATCGAACGAGAGTGCTGCGCGCGCAGCGCTAGAGAATTAGGCGCATTGAATCGGCGCATGCTTGTCTCTGTCTTTGTCTTTCTCGAACGTTCTTGGCGTTGGAAAAACAAGAAAGCGTCATAATACAAGTTCACACGTGTGGTTAAAGTATCGTCAGCTGTGTCTGTAGTGAAAATGTGGAGTGCTTAGATTCGTCATTTACAACAACTACAACAATAAAGGTAAATAATTGTACACTGATATTTCATTATCGTAAACTATGATTGATTGATTATTTGTTAGATTGACACAAAAG
This sequence comes from Cordylochernes scorpioides, assembly GCA_030710605.1. Classification (NCBI taxonomy): domain Eukaryota; kingdom Metazoa; phylum Arthropoda; class Arachnida; order Pseudoscorpiones; family Chernetidae; genus Cordylochernes; species Cordylochernes scorpioides. Next base: position 20,881,338 of record CP092874.1, read on the forward strand.
TTGAGAAACTGAGTTTATAGGTTATGTCATACTATTGATAAATGTTGATAGTGTTAAGTAAATTATTAGTTTAAAATTAATTAATTAATTAATTATTATTTTACAAATTTTAAATAGTTTCAAATTTATTTAGCAAAAATTTGAACCTTCGATCTGAATAAATGTTTTGATTTTCGAATTGATTCTTTAAAATTACAAATATTAAGAAAAAGTGGCAGATATAAGAAAACTTTATTTAAACTGTGTTGAGCAAGAATTTTAACATCTAATTTAAGTAAATGTTTTAATTTTCAACTTCATCATTTACAATTACAAATTTTATTTAATTTCAAATTTATTTAGCAAAAATTTGAACCTTCGATCTGAATAAGTGTTTTGATTTTCAAATACCAACGCGGCTGGTGGAGTGGCGATCTATCGTAAATTATCATCGACATCTACGGCGGAAGTGTTCCAAGTTTCGATTACAGACGTAACTCGTGTCATTAAAACCAAGGGTGACATGTGCATGACTGAAGTTACTTGCTTCGCCGCTAATACTAGCTTCAAGTTTATACTCGGTGCTGTATATATTCATCCAGGAGCTAGTATGCAGGATATTGGAATGTTACTATGGCAAGGACTCGGTCCGTACATTCACAACAGCCAGTACGTGCCACCGTTCGTGCAAGTTGATTCTAGTATACCGATTCTTCTGTGTGGTGATTTTAACAAAAACGTAAAGCCTGACAACTCGTTTCTTAAATTCATGAAAAATACGTATAATCTTGATTGCGTATCAAACGTTTCTAAGTCAACTACGTTAAAAGGAACAACTATCGACTTGACTTTCGCAAGACACATTACAGCAGAAACACTTCCTTTCATTTCATATTTCTCCTATCATCGTCCTATCCTCAACAAAATCACTCAAATAGGAATTAGTTAAGTTTAAGTTTACATGTACAATGTTTTAGTAAACAAAATATATTTCTATAGTTAAAATTTGTGCAATTCTTATTTTCATTCAATTCCTTGTTCCTATTGTGCAATTTAATTATATTCATATCAATAAATATTCTACCGTTGTCACGTAAAATCTTCGCCCGTAAAACCGACTTTACAGGCAACCATTGTTTAATAAACCGATAACTTGATAAATATACTAATAGTCAAAAGGCCACGATCGATATGCCTTCTTTGTTTTTTTTTTTAATTTGTGAACCTTATCCTAGAACAATATCACATTTGTACTTTTTTTTCACATTATCGATATTGTTTTGAAAATAGAACAATCCATAAATAAATATTTAATTAAAAAGTCAAATATTGGATCAAAATATCATTTAATTTACCAATATTTGAGTTGGCTGAACGCCAACCTTTATCAAAGTATTATAACATATTAATATGTTATAATACCTTGATAAAGGTTGGGGTTCAGCTAACTGAAATATTGATAAAATAAATGATATTTTGATCCAATATATGTCTTTTTAATTAAATTGTCGATATTAGTTTTTTTAAATCTTCCTACTGTCCTTTATGTGATGTAAAAATATTGGGAAAAGCCTGGCTCATCAGTTGTAAACCCTCCCAGCGGTTTACGCTAATGTAATCTCTACCAAACCGCTTTAATATTGTATTTGTCTGTTTTTTATTTACATATAAAAGGTAAGTTTCAGTACTTATCAGTGAGGATATTTATGTAAATTATGAACATAAGCTTTGAAGGCAGTATGGAAATATATATGTACATAGAGAAGCACCTCTACCTTTAATTATCTTCTTCTTTCTTATCTCCACTCAATTATATTAGGGTATCAAGCTTGTTTGACAACCATCATGACTGTGTGAAGTAGAATACGTATGCCATTGTCATTAAGACTGGGAGCACTACTCAGTAGCAGGCCGACTTAGCTCCAAAAGAAATGGCCACCTCTGACATGAGGAACAGATACCATGTGCAGCTGCTCCTAACATGGAGTACAAACGCTGCTCATCCTGTATCCCTGGAGCCCTTACAGGGTACTATCAGCTGGGACAGCTGAGTCCAGGTTAAGAAATAAGCCACAATACCAGTTTTTGTCTCAATTTTTCAAAACTGTTGTAGTGGTTCAATCTTCATCACCAATAGTAAAGTTTATTTACTAAGATAATGAACATATTGTATTGTTTTGATGCAGAATCAAAGGGAGAGGTGCCTCTCCAGGTATATGGATATCATCCTCACGCAACTTTATTTTGTATAAATATATATATATTACGTTTAGAATTATTTTTGTGTGTTTGATTGTTGAAAAGAGGTGCAGTCGTAAAAAGTAAAGATAATTATTTACCTTTCAAGCAGATTTTTATTTTGAATCACCTGAAGCAATTTACACATAAAATTATTTATCACAGGAATATAGAATTTATATAATGAATTCTATAATCGTGATTTTAATTAAAAAAGGTAGGGTTAACTATACATATTTACAACAATAATAATTAAAAGTGGTATGTTTTTGAATCTATGGTCAAATATGTGAAACAGTCAATGAATGAAAATAAAATATATGTTTTTAAAAAAATAAAATAATTGTATTTTAGATTATATAATATATATATGGAACGTTTCACGAGATTTTGCGTTTCATCCTTGGAAAAATAAGTATTTACATTCATGGAAAGTGGAAAGTCCTTGATGTTGAAGGAGACAGAGACAATTCACACTTGGTTATCTCGTATGTCTTCAATAAAGGTCACTATAATATCTTTTAGAGTTATTATATGAATCCCGATATACATGCTAAAAGGTACAACTTCCTTAAGTTTTGTTCATGAGTGTATTTCTATCGCATTAAGGCCAGTTAATGTTGGGAAAATTTGAAGGAAGAAAGGAAGAAAAAAGGCCTACAATGAGCTGGCTAAAAGGGGTCACGAAAACTACTGGAAGGTCACTAGATAAGCTGTGATTAATGGTTACTCACAGAACAAATTGGAGAGAATTTGTCCATAAAATCATTAAAAGTTGACTTGATGGAGACTCCCGGTTGTAAGACTACTCGCACAAGTTAGAACACTTTCAAGTTTTTTTTAGAGAAAATCACACCAAGATGCTCTGCGGTGAGGACCCGACCTGTACCTTCTGTAATTCAAAACTAAAAAATGAAATCACTCACTATATTTTTGATTGCTCTGCTCTGAAAGAAGAAAGAAGAACCCTTATGCTCAATACTGGGCAACTCTGTGCTTCACTTCCATCAATAATTGACAATATGACCCAGAATAAGTATATTGCTACGGCGTTTTATGGTTTCCACAAGTCCATATCTCAGAAGAAGGCCAAGTGATACTCACTCCTCACTTTCTTACTGCTACTCTTTTTGTGTTGATTTCTTGCTTCCCTCTTTCTTTTTTTTTTTTCTTTTTCTTCTTACTCTGTATATATCGTTATTTCCTTTGTCTCACTGCTTTGTTCTTATGCATACCTCTGGTGAATCCTGTATAGGGTCAGTGACCCTAAATAAAGGCTTTTTTGTTGTTGTTGACTTGATGGAGACTAACAACAACATAATGAATTGATTTTGAAAATCGCGATCTATGGTTTTTAAAACGAATTATCGTTTAGAGATTGATTAGAAATCTATAAAAAAAAAGAGAGAGAAGTGAAATTTGAAAAATGCTCTAAATTTTCCTCAGCAAACACATATGTAAATTTATGAAAAAGGCAGATAAAAGACATCTCCTTATCGTGCAACCAAAAGTTGCTGATGGCTTGCGCTATCTATCGGAATAAATATCAACTATTCTCGTTGATTTTTAATTATTCCAGAAATGGCCAAATACTACCAATATAAATACTGGTTTCCAAAGTTAAGTTTCTTGTTCAAATTTTTATTTTCAAGCTTTCGGACTTTGTCAGTCCTTCAACAGGAGTATCACGATAAAAATTTGAACAAGAAACTTAACCCTGGAAGCTTTATTTACTTTATAATATTATAAATCAGGGAAGAACGTTTATATTTATATTTTTATCCAATTCTGTAATAATTAAAAATCAACGAGAATAGTTGATATTTATTTCGATATATGGCGCAAGCCATCAGCAACTTTTAGTTGCACGATAAGGAGATGCCTTTTTCATAATGTATGCACCTTATCCCGGTACAATATCACATTTGTACTCTTTTTTCACATATGTAAAGTTGGTTGAATAAACGGTTACATCTCGTTTTTATAACTCTCCTAGTTATGTTGAATGTATGAATATTGACACGTTTGTTATGATTCTGTGTGTACATCTCTTAGTTAAAAGATATCGCTTCTCCCCCAATGCATATTCCTGGGGGTAAAATGACATGATGAAAGAAAGTCAACTTGATGGACACTATCAAAAACAAAGGGATAGAAGCCTGTTGTTTTGTTTGATAAAAAATAACGGTAAATTGTGTTAATTACTAATCATTCTAACCTACAAATTAACCTCTAATACCTTCTAATTTAATCTATTTATTTATTTATTTATTACCAGTTACAAACAATAAGAAACGCTATATCCGATCTAGATAATTGCGCGTAAAACTATTTACAATAATTGTAGTAGAGTAGGTAACAGAATGGTCAAAAAGAAAATAAACAATTAAGAAAAAGAGCATTGAATAAACATATACATTAAACAAATAAGCAACAACAGTTTAATCTATCTCGGTGTTATCTCTTTCCCTTTTTTAATTATATCTAGTACACGTTGCCATGATAATCATGGTGGGTAGTTAGCGACTGATTTTACTTTTAGTACACCACATGTCTACACATATAGAAAGCGTAGTTCGATTTTTGCATTTACTAGTGTGCTAGATTCCAATTTGGTTACTTGCACTCATTGGTGACAATTGACAATTAGAAAACTTTTATTGACTTCTTAGTCAATATTTACATGAAAAACATCGAGAGAAATCAGCCAGGTGTTCTTCCCCACCGCGATCCTCCTCCAGGTGATGACGGGGTCCTCGATGGTCTGGGCCAGTCAGACCTGGATGAAGTATCGGTTGCTTCTTGATTTCGCCGATGCGAGGATGGCCAGATCGTCTTCTATCAGGCCTGTCCCGAAGATTCAGGACTGGAGGTCAGGGGGCCTTCCTATGATGTTGAATGCCTCCCGGACGAGAGGCCTGATATGAGGGTAGTTCCAGTACCGATGACCCAGGAAGCCATCGGGTGAGCCACAAGCAGGGCAGGAAGGACCGGCATAAGCTGGATGGTTTGGGTGAGGCAGGGCATGGAGGGCCAATGGCCGATGTCGGCATTATACCCCGGGTTGAACTTTTGCAAGAATCAGTTCATTGAAACAATTTTTCTTCATAAAAAAGTGCCCAATGCCGGATTCAATCCCTTTTTTTTTTTTATAGTTGACGGAACAGTAGCCAAACAGAATATAAACAGACATTCAGCAATACCACTATCCCTACAATAGCAGAGAAGAAGAGCGAGGTAATACAGTAATGTGTGGAACCCCCACCCCCATTATTGTCATGACTGACAAATTACGAGCTGGCACGGAAGGTATAATGGGGAGTGAGCGGACACTCCACATAATGGAATCAAGTTGGGGATTCAAATTCTCTCTAATGTCATTAGATTTGCATATATGGGAATCCTTCTTATATGCATATTTACATTATGGTCTTCTATGGCCGTGTTTACCGAGTTTATACTAGCCGCTTAGTCTTTTTTTTTTCTAAAGTAAAAAAATTCTACACACATCGATTCTCTTCTGTTAAATAAAAAACGAATTCAATAGGGTTAAAAAGTAAAGAAACGTTATTCTGACAACAATAAAGATGGTTATATAAAAGGGCGTACGTGGATCTGTAAAGACAAAAAAAAAAAATTTTTCTTAAAATATTTCGAGAGATTGCTCCCTCTTTATCAATTTATTGCGCAGTTACTGTACAGTTGCACATTGTACTGTGCAACAAATTGATAAAGAGGGAGCAATCTCTCGAAATATTTTAAGAATTTTTTTTTTATTCATTTACAGATCCAGGTACGCCCTTTTATATAATCTTAATTAATGGATCGCCTTTTGACTCAAATAAAGATGGTGTACTTATATCTCAACTTTCTCTCCACTATAGGATACTATTAGAAACAACAAATTAAATATTAATACTAAATTGTCATATGTCGAATTATTTAATAATTTTTGACACACAAATGTCTTTTTTTTTATTTTAATTGCCAAAAGCTACTTATACAGACCTTACTGCGATGATAAAAAAAATGATTAGATGAGAGGGCTTGGCTCATCAGTGGTGTAGTCTCCCAGCGGTTTCGCCAAGTTATTGTTCTAGACCGCTCTATCATTGTATTGGATTGTTTGGCTTATATAGTGTGCCTTTTCGAATGCTATGGTTATGGGAAGTTAGAGAAACTATGAACATATGAACTGAGAGAATGCTGCAGAAATATATGCAGAAAGTTTTGCCGGGAGGATATTGATCTAAAGAGACAAAGGTCGCCTTTCCCGTCAAAATAGACGTCAAAACTAGACGCCATCTATTATAGCCATAGATTTGGCCCAGCCACTTTTCCAGCTAAACACCTCTTTGGCAGATTGTCAAGATTCCATTAGATCCCGTGTGGATCTCATGGAATAAAGTCCGCCCTAGACTGACGAGGGCCATTAGCCTGAAACCATGGTCTCTAGGTGGACGCTTTTCAGTTTGCCAAAGCTGGTGTTGTGGCTTTGTCACTTACCTTAGTCCGCTAGTTGCGGCGACGGTCAATAGATGGCGTCTAGTTTTGACGTCAATTTTGACGGGAGAGGCGACCTTTGTCTCTTTAAATTATATATATATGTGATATAATAATAATGAAATATATAATTATCATAATAATATTATGATAAGGAAAAAAACATTTTTTTGTGTTGCAAATAGGGACATAATACATTGTAATATGGAATTACACTCACGGAAAAATTTAAGGAAGTAGTACCTTTTACCATGTATATCAGGAAAATAACTCTGAAAGATATTACAGTGACCTTTATTGAAGACACACGAGATAACCAAGTGTAAACAGCCTCTGTCTCCTTAAAAAAGAATTTAAAAAAGACGACCAGCAACATCAGAGACTTTTCACTTTTTAAAGTTTTTTATATAAGAGTGTATATATATAATATTTAAGAATAAATTTAACAATTTCTCAACCTGTATGCCATCATTATAATTGATTAATATATATAAAAAAGCACACGCTGATGCTAAATGGCAAATTATAAATCAACAGATATTCCTGGAGCCACGTGCAACCAGCTCAGAGATTTTATTGACAATAACAAAGACGTTGTTTATAAGAGGACACGTTTGTCTTCTTTAGGATGTTTACCCGGGGATACGCTGTGTTGGGAGGGAGAGATTAAAGGTTTATAGAAAGATGAGAACATATCTGAAATATTGGATAAGGAAGCCCAAAGCAGGTGAAAAAAGGGGGGGGGGGGGAATGATGCAAGGTTATATATATTGTTGCACCAGGTTGCTGCTTGGCAGACTCTTCAACCTTGATTCTCTCCTGTGCCGGGATCTTACCAGAGCGTGTTTCAACCATCCTACAAATTTATATAAGAGAATAATGAGATAACCAAGTGTATATTGTTGCACCAGGTTGCGGCTTGGCAGACTCTTCAACCTTGATTCTCTCCTGTGCTGGGATCTTACCAGAGCGTGTTTCAACCATCCTACCAATTTATATAAGGGAATAATGAGATAACTTTAAGTAGCCTCCAGAATTATTTATTTATTTCTCACATCAAAGAGAGCAGTGAAGTCACACAGTGTACCTAAATACAAATGGTGATTCTATAATACATATATTCTGTTTATAATACATATATTCTGTTTAATAAAATAAGTAAATATAAAATATCAATTTGAATTTAAAATATATGAAAAATAATATTACAAATTAAAATAAAATAGGTTCATTAGCCATGATGCAACAATATATTTATTGGCAGTGTGGGTGAGAAAATCGGTCTCTGTGTTTCAAAATGTTTGTGTAATAAGCCCGGACGTAACTATGTAACCATTAACAGAATGTTGTTAAAGTGTGTTTGATATTTTTTATAGAATTAAACAAAGGATACACTCTAAGATAAAGTCATCTCCTTATAAAGAAAGAAGTTGAATATTCTTCGAGTGTGAAAGCTTGTAAAAAATAGGAACTTACCCTCTATTATTAATTTGTTTATTTTTCCTTTGTCGTCTGTTTTTGCACAAGTTGAATCTGGTTAGAACGATATATGTAAATTAGATGAATCTTTTGTTACCTTAAATACGAGGTAATTAACTCTCTCTATATCCAAAAATGTTTAAAGTTTAATAAATTTATTTTATAAATCTGAGAGTTGTCTTCAAAAACGATCCAACACCTTATTGTGCAACTAAAAATTGCTGATGGCTTGCGCCATCTATCGGAATAAACACATACACAATTACACATACACATTGTACACATACACAACTATATATATTCCCCTACAGTTTATCTACCCTTTATTTACTATCTTATTGTATATTTTTCCACCTTTGTAACTGTAATGTTCTTTCGATTAAATATATAAATATGCTTTACCAAATTAAGAAACAAATTTTAATTATATATCTTTCTAAGGCTATATATACACTTTTGAATATATTCATAACAACACCAACAACAATTAGAATGCTGCCAAATCCAAACATTCATAAATAAATTAATTAAACAGAGTATATTATGATGCACTAGCGCGCCATCTGTTATCAAAATTCGAAATTATTTTAAAGGCGTAAGATTCTTTTTGAAAATAAACAATTTCTACTGCCCTTACTGCAATGGAAAAATTAATGGGAGGGGCTGGCTCATCAGTGGTGAACCCTCCCAGCGGTTTCGCCAGTTTATTATAATATTATTATAAGGTATATTACAGTAACAATGATTAGAAGAATCAATTATATTGTTTAAATTGTTTATCGGAATAATTATCAACTCACTAATCATTTTTTTTTTAAATTATTATTCTATAATATTGGCAAAAAATACTCTTTCTTGATTAATCAAGAAAAGCTAACTCCAATTTATATAAGATTAAAAGTTCTTAATATTGCTTTTTGTTGATTGTTGATATATAAACTCTACACTGTTTAAGATATTTCTTCCCTTAAGAAAAATTCTATGAATGAGTTGTCAATGAATAACTACAAATTCTGATTGCGTGCGCCATCTATCGGAATAAATATCAACTCACTAATCGTTTTTTTTTTTTATTATTATTCTATAATATTGGCTAAAATTACCCTTTCTTGATTAATTAAGAAAAGCTAACTCCAATTTATATAAGACTTAAAAGTTCTTAATATTGCTTTTTGTTGTTTGTTGGCAGATAAGTTCTATACTGTTTAAGATGTTTCTTCCCTTAAGAAAAATTCTATGAATGGGTTGTCAATGAACTTGGCGGATAGAGCTGGTCACCTTCGTTACCATGACGACAAACCGGAACCACCCCTTCACTGTGTATGGAACTGACCATTTTTTATCCCTTCTTTTTTATTTATCGTTTGTTTAGGAAATAAAGTGTTTCAGCTTAATATGTGTTTACCCTCTCCAGGTTATTGTAATGTTATGCAAGTGTAGTTCTCTCAGTAATACTTTTTAAAAAACAAGTTATTAGAGCGCATCTATGTTTCAGAAATGTAATTATTTAAAGCTTTTTTTTTTCAAATTAAAATACACTAATAGACAAAATTTAAGAAAAGGAGTAGTTCTTGATGTCTCCTGTAGTCTTTTTTTTTTTTTTTTTGAAGGAGACAGAGGTTGTTCACTCTTGGTTATCACGTATGTCTTCAATAAAGGTCACTGTAATATCTTTCAGAGTTATTGTCTCAATCCCGATATACATGGTAAAAGGTAAAACTTCCTTAAGTTTTGTCCATGAGTGTATATACACTTGGTTATCTCGTGTGTCTTCAATAAAGGTCACTGTAATATATTTCAGAGTTATTGTCTCAATCCCGATATACATGCTATAAGGTACAACTTCCTTAAGTTTTGTCTATGAGTGTATATACACTTGGTTATCTCGTGTGTCTTCAATAAAGGTCACTGTAATATCTTTCAGAGTTATTGTCCTTATATACATGGTAAAAGGCACAACTTCCTAAAGTTTTTTCCATGAGTGTATATACACTTGGTTATCTCGTGTGTCTTCAATAAAGGTCATTGTAATATCTTTCAGAGTTATTGTCAGAATCCCGATATACATGCTGAAAGGTACAACTTCCTTAAGTTTTGTCCATGAGTGTATGTATATACACTTGGTTATCTCGTGTGTCTTCAATAAAGGCCACTGTAATATATTTCAGAGTTATTGTCAGAATCCCGATATACATGCTGAAAGGTACTACTTCCTTAAGTTTTGTCCATGAGTGTATATACACTTGATTATCTCGTGTATCTTCAATAAAGGTCACTGTAATATCTTTCAGAGTTATTGTCTGAATCCCGATATACATGCTATAAGGTACAACTTCCTTAAGTTTTGTCTATGAGTGTATATACACTTGGTTATCTCGTGTGTCTTCAATAAATGTCACTGTAATATCTTTCAGAGTTATTGTCTGAATCCCGATATACATGGTAAAAGGTACAACTTCCTTAAGTTTTGTCCATGAGTGTATATACACTTGGTTATCTCGTGTATCTTCAATAAAGGTCACTGTAATATCTTTCAGAGTTATTGCCTGAATCCAGATATAGATGGTAAAAGGTACAACTTCCTTAAGTTTTGTCCATGAGTGTATATACACTTGGTTATCTCGTGTGTCTTCAATAAAGGTCACTGTGATATCTTTCAGAGTTATTGTCTGAATCCCAATTAAATTTTGTTCCTATGGGTGTAGCTCTTACTTTAAAACTTTAAACACAAGCTATAAGCGAGCCAATTTTTTTTTTTAGAATCAAAATAACTTCATCCTATATTTAACTGCGTTGGGAAAATTTTGGGAGGGCCTGGTTCATTGTTTACGGAAGACAATTGACAATTTAAACAATTTTATTGATTCTTTTTCAATCAAATTTTACAAAGGTGGAAAAATAAAAGAGTAAAAGGGCATATAAAGTGTAGGGGAACATATATACAAATGTCTTCAGCAAGGAAGGCCTCCCCACCTTGAGAGTCTCCTCCAGACAAGGAGGGGGTCTTCTTGTACACTCCTCAGTTCCGCGCCGAAGAAGTATCTATAGATGCGCGTCTTGGCAGACGCCAGGATGGCCAGGGCGTCATCGTCTAGGCCATGCCTGAAGACCCAGCCCTGCAGGTGCTGCCCGATGATGGTAAATGCCTCCCGGATGAGAGGCCTGATGTAGCGGCAGGACCAGTACCGGTGAACCAGCGACAGGTCGCCGGACCCACAGGCGATGCAAGACTGTTGTGCCGATGCTGGATGGGGCAGGATGGGGCATGTTTACGGAAGAGCAATGCGCTTGCTACAAGTATTTATAATAAGTCCTAATGTCATGAAGATTTATGTCTCCAAAATCTCATTAAATACGTGTACATTAACAAATATTTCATATAAAATTCCGGATATATAGAAAAAATAACAGACCGATTCACTATTAGGGCAGTATGGTTGATCAAACTGGCGAAACCGCTGGGTGGGTTCACCACTGATGAGCTGGGTCCTCCCAATTTTTTTTTAACGCAGGAAGGGATAATAGTAGTTTTGTTTTAAAAAGGTAAATATATATATATGTGTTTGTGAAAACGTCATAAAAATAGTAAAGGTCAGGTGTTCATATTAAAAATAAAATAAAAAGACGTATTCTAAACGCTCACATGAACATTTTAGATGTGAGAGCGCCATCTTGTGGAACAAAACTCAACTAAACGTTGATTTAGGTTTGTTTCATAATATTTGATCAATCCCATATTCTTCATTTTTGTTCAATTAAATATCGCTTTGCCATCTAAAATGATCATGTAAACAGTCAGGATATGCATTTTTATTTTTAATATATATTTATATTATAACAAAGTATTTATTATTTTATTAACAGAATATCATATTTTATGTTTATATTTTGCTACTCTTTAAATTCCCTCTTTGCTTATCTTTTGTTCATCATTTCATAGTTTGTTCTTGCCTGAAATAAATTTCTGTGTCATATACTGGAGTTGTGGTCTTTCCTAATTTTCCACGTGGCAATATGAATAAAGACCCGATATATTTCATTCTCTCATGTGTAAATATGTATTAATTCTTGTGAATTCCAGCACAGGGGAATAATCCAGTCAAATTTTTTCTCTTTGATTAGGCGACCTTTATTTCAATTTTGAAAGTTACAATGAGAACGGTCAAAAAATGCCTCCATTTGAATTATTTATGCTAATATATTATATATGATTTATCTGAAATCTATTTTGAAGAGAGAGAGAGTGTAAAAAAATAGCCTATTCCAGGACCAAAATTTTTATACAAATTTGCATATCCAAACTTGGTTATGCAAATTCGGACATAGAAAACATCGTTGAAATTCGGTCTCTACTAACTAAAATACATTTGTATTCTGTCAATGTCGGTCATAGGTAAATAATGTCAATCAATGTGTAAATAAAATGTACATAAAATCCACAGAGTATGGGAAGCAATTTAAACTTTATATTTTAAAAAAGAGATATTGTATGAAATATTATCTTGCGGGGGATATAGAGGCCCATTCTACGCGGCTGTAATTTCCGCCAGGAGATAAGTTCTTGAATGATAGCTCGTCTCTTATCTCAGGTGATGTATTGTCTTACTTGTTCCAGCCTGTAGTATAGTTCTAGTTTAGTAAACTGTGGTGTGATATATTGTATAGATACACTATATATTTTTTCTTAATTTGTTGACACACATTAATATGTTATAATACCTTGAAAAAGGTTGGCGTTCAGCCAACTGAAATATTGGTAAAATAAATGATATTTTGATCCAATATATGTCTTTTTAATTAAATATTTATTCATGGATCGCTCTATTTTAAAAACATATATACATATATAGATGGAAATTTTTCCCTGAGGAAATTGATCTATAAATGTATAGGGCGCCTTTCCTTTAAAAATAAACGTCAAAACTAGACGTCATATATATATATAATGGCATATAAATATATATTCCATATATGTGTCATATACTCTTATTTTTACCCACCTAACTTATGTTTATTTTAATACTAGCCGAATGACCCGGGCAACGCCCGTGTTTTACCCGACTGTAGATGTTACAACGGTGATCCTTAGGTCGCTGGTTCAAATCCGGCTCGAGGGAGCCGGCGAGCACGTGACCTCCCTGTGCGCGCGCATCCGTGACAGAGGCCGATGAGGAAAGACGGTCGTGACTATATATAGGGATATTGTTTTTATAATATATTTTATTGAAAGGAATTAGTAATATAGAGCAAATTTCATAACATTTAAAGAAGTTATTACGCACGCGAAATTATATAAAATAAATAAAAACACACACACATATATATATATATATATAATAATAAATAGTTATTTAATTTTATAGTCCAGTTTTGTATTAAGATTATCTTCACTATTATGATCATTTAAATTCAAATTATAAAATTTGTAAAATTTTATAATTTGAATTTAAATGATCATAATAGTGAAGATAATCTTAATACAAAACTGGACTATAAAATTAAATAACTATTTATTATTATAATTAATTTAGATTTAGCTTGCTAATCTAATCAAATCTAATTGATATAAGTTATCATTATTATCAGTTTGCTCCTTAAGTTTTAAAATTAGAATCACTGTTATAATTTTGTTATATAGTTTCTACACTATATATATATATGTCGTATCCGTTGTGGTCGAATGGAAGGGCGCGACCTTTGTGCATGTATGCTTAGAAAAATAATTTGTTCAACACTCGTGAGCGCACGCGTGCTGGCTCCCACGTTTATTTTGTACAGATTTATAGATGGAAGAATTTATATTTACATTTTACATACTGAATATGGTGAAAATAAATTATATCTTTTGGGCATTAGGCAAATTATGACATATATACTCGTATATATAGAAAGAGCGCCTCATCCCATTTAAAATTGTATACCAAAAACAAAGCCATATATATATATATATATATTGTTGATATTATTTTTGCAGAAGTAGCAAATTTACATAGGAGAATAGTTATTACTTAATAAAAATTTTATAAATAATCCTAGGTATGCAAAAAATTTAACTTATATATATGTATATCAGGAGATGCCTTCTTTATTTTTAATATCAACACCTGACCCACTTATCTTTTATTTTTTTCTATTGTTTTCTCATGTGTTAAGCGTCTTTACGCAAATTTGGCCTTGAATACCCATTTCTTGATTTCTCGGGAAGCCATTGGGTCCAAAAAATATTTTTGGATGCAGTGGTTACAGCCTACTCCACGCTGACGAGCGCCAACATCGCGAAACGCGTTCGTGGATGGCTTTTCTTGATTTATCAAGAAATTGGGTTGGCCAAATATCAGGGAACAGGCTAAATAAACGTTTAGTTTATTCTTGCTCCACTAGATGGCGCTCTGCCATCTAAAAAGTACATGTGCTCGTGGTCAGGAGATGCCTTCTTTATTTTTGTATATATACATGTCTCATTAACTAGTTTCCTTTTATTCCTGTAGAAGGGCTGCTTACGCCCGAAAGCTCGAAACGATTTTTGCCAATAAAGATACTCATCCTTTATGATTCTATTCGTATTTTAATAGGAGAATATGCCGT
>CP092874.1:20896221-21060849 GCA_030710605.1 Cordylochernes scorpioides
AGGACCGTTAAAGATAAGACTCGGCCACGTCTGCTCTGATAAAAAGAAGTTTATTGGGTAAAGTACTTGTTGGATCCTTTTGTTTATAATTATCTTAAATTCAATTTCATTTATGCAAATTAAGCCAAAATCTTTAAATTAATTGCATAATATAAAATCTTAAATATGTAAATTTTAGGGCAGTCTGCAAGTATGTAAATTTTTATAGCTTAAAGATTCCCACTTTCTCTCTCTAGTACAAAACAAAATCAAAATCTTAATAAACAGTTATTTAAAAATCAATTGGTAAAATACTTCTTTATATTTGCTAATGAACACTCAAGCCACTACAGCACTCACATTTCAGAGAACCCTTGTATTATTCCGCGCTAGACCTACTCACAGTAAACAAAATAGTTCCACTTCTAAATAAGCCTAACATAATCCGGTAGAGAGCGGGTAACATCCTAATGGGATGGTTAACACAAAAGTGAACCGAATGAAATCTGAGATAAGCTTTCAACTTTATTCTTGTAATGAAGAAGGACATTCTCTTGTCCTAGAAAGGTGGAAGACCCAACTTTATTCAACCAAGAGCATAGATAGAAGAAGGTACTGGCAAACCACTTGTGTATCAAGCATTGTTTATAAAACTACATAAGAGACCAAATAACAGATAAAAAAATAGGAGAATATTTAGAATTCGAAACTATTATAGACGCGTATGATTCTTTTTTAAAATAAAAAATTTCTACTGTCCTTACTGCAATGGAAAAATTAATGGGAAGGCCTGGCTATCAGTGGTAAACCCTCCCATTAATTTTTCCATTGCAGTAAGGGTAGTAGAAAGTGTTTATTTTTAAAACGAATCATACGCGTCTATAATAGTTTTGAATTTTGATAATAGATGGCGCGCTAATGCATCATAGGAGAATATTTGTTCATATGGTCACCAAAAGTCAACTTGATGGATACTCTAACTACAACAACGACCTAAAATATAACCTAACCTAAACTAACTATAATTCAAAGCTATAAACTAACCTAATATAACCAATATAAACCTAACATAGCGTATTGATATATACTCGGTCGAACCTTGCCATCAGTGGTCAGCAGAAATGAGTATCTCACCCTTCATTGTTATGTTTCTATTGTAAGTTTTATATAAAACTAGACGGGTGACCCGGGCTTCGCCCCGGGATTGACCCGTGTGCATATCTACCCGAGTAATATATATTTAGATAAGATTTTTTTCTATAATTGTTTGTTATTAGCATTATCTATTTGTTTGCATCAGCATAATTTAATCTAATCTTTGATAGAGGGCGCTGTTCGTGAGCTAAGTAGAATAATTTGAATATATAGTTTTAATAATTGATTTATATATATTTTTTAAAATAGCCTATCGTCTTCCCCGTATTTTTTTACCTATGTATGGAAATATTGGTTTGAATTAGTGAACTACTGCGAATTTGTATACCGGACATACAAACAAACAAACATACAAACATTGATTTTTATATACGAGTGTATAGATATACTCACACATGGGGACAGAACTTAAAGAAGCCGTACCTTTTAGAATGTATATATAAATCGGGACAATAACTCTGAATTGAAGATACTACGGCCAGTAAATCTTTTATTCCATTACAGTGACCTTTATTGAAGACACACGAGAGATAACCAAGTGTCAATAAAATTGCCTCTGTCTCCTTAAAAAAATAGACGACCGGCAATATCAAAGACTTTTCACTTCCTTAAGTTTTGTCCATGAGTGTACTTTATCAATATATATATTTAACCATTATAATTAAAAATATATATAATTCATGTAAGCAGTGAAGCAATGAAACGAAATATCTCTCTCTCTCTCACCAAAAAAAAACGCTTAAAATTTGCGCCAGAAAATTAAAATCGTAAAGGTGTTGCGAACATCCTTAACAAAAAAAAAAAAAAAAAACTGCTCAACTTTTTAAAATGCGTAACTTGACCCACATTTCTCGAGTTATAAATTGAAAAAAGCAACAGGTTAACAGCCCTTCTATGAGCCGGTAGTAAAACCTTCAAAATTAAAATTTCTCCAATTGATTTATTTTAGAATTTCCCCGTTAAAAAATTACTTTCCCAAAATAGACTCGCCCCGCTAGCAATTCACGTTAATTTTGCTTACACACCTTGCACGAAATGATTTTTATTGACTTCCCTCCTCACTTCCAGAATAAATTTCATTTTATTTAAACTCCTATTTTATAATTGACTAGGCTGTATGTATGAGTATTTGTGAATGCATTCATGTGTTATATATATATATTAATATAATTCATTATAAATGAGAATATAATATATGAAATATTATTATATATTTATGATTTTTTATATTTTCTTATATACATTTATTTTAAGCATTAACATATGTTTAGGTGTTATTATTATTTATTTAGAAGGAGCCCAAAGCTATTATAATATATCAAAATAATTTCAATATGAATTCTAAAAGACAATCACAAAAAATTCTAAGATATAAATAAATAAAATGAAAGGATTTCTAATATTTTTATAGAAAATTCTCTTATGAGAATATACGTGTTTTTAAAATTATTTTGTCAATATTAATGTATTTACGAATAAATCTATATGTTTCAAAATATAAATGCAAAATTGTGCAAATGAAAAATATCTTTAAAATATAACTCATGAAATTAAAATAATACTTTTTTTTTTCACTAGAGAGTAATCACAAATATATATAGCATTTTTTGAAAATGTCAAATATTACAAATTTTAATCAATAAAAATTATTCTACAGCGGAGTTGGCAGACGACATAAGCTCTAATGTAATTGATGTTTCCGCCATTTTGTTTTGGCGGGAACGTCACATCTTGACGTTGATTGGTGGAGACAGGCCACCCATCTTCTGCCACTTTTTATCTTCGTGGGATTTAATTTGCAGCCTATAAACAAGCTTTACTCGCGCCTGAATGGAGATTTCTAATTTTGAAAGTAAATTTAGGTTTATTTATAAAGGAATTTGATACGCCCCTTTAAAAAAATTGATTACACTTTAAAAATGTGTTTCGGAGACAAATTGTTATTAAATGGCTCGCTTTTTTATTACAAAATGTTAGGGTTTTTTTTTTCGTATTTTTAGAAGAATCGTTGAAGTAAAGGCCTAACTAATTTGTCCATAACTAAATAGACTTCTAACAAGGTGTATCAGGCATCTTCATCTGTTTTCTAGTCATGCCGATATGTAAATTTGCATATACAACGTTTCTTCTCCAGTGAAATTCTCTCTTACTTTTTTGGAATAACACACGATAAGAGAAGTCGTTTATGAAATGTGATTGGCCAGTTTATTGTATTTTCAAACACAAGATGTATGTTCAAAAGGAAGTAGGTAATCTGTGTATAACGGTTCTGGTCGATTTGGAAGGATCAAGAGTGTCCTGCATAATCCTGAAAAATGGCGACAGAAGTGAACTGTGAGGCCACCAACGCCATCAGGCTGATGCGTCGGTCCATGCGTGCTGACGTCACTCTGGCCGCACCAGCACCCCTCAATCGTGCCATGTTTTCTTGTTCCAACCATATTCGCCATAGCCAATGCACTGTTGATGCGTCGAGGTGTCTGTCCATAGAGATTTGACGTAAGGACAAACTGCCCTTCTGAGTCCAATCACCTCTCGTGAAATCGTCTGTCTGCTGGAACTGTCTCGTCTGGCGGTGGTCTGGTGTTCTCTGCTACTAAACGTTTATTTTTTTCAAATATTTAAAACTTTCCCTGTCAGACAGAGAGGTGCGATTATTCGAAAATTTGCATCTTATCTCAATCAACATGTGCGGAATAACTGAGAAATTTGCATCATTTACATAACTCGGTAAGCTAACTTTACCCTGAAATTTAAACATTTTTCTGCCCAGTAATTCTTGGTGTTGAAGATTTACGGTCATGACAGTGTATTTAATTTTAAGTATGGAGGATTCTAGAGTTGCATGGTCCACTGGGCCGTATAAAAATCGAGTTGTAAGTGTGTTTATATAAAAAATATATTAAATAAAAAATCGTGTCAAAATTTTACAATTTTCATTTTTATATGATCTATAATGAGATGAGAGTTTGAAATTATGAATAAACATTTTCAAAAATCATATAATATATTCTATATATCCACGCTATATAAACTATTATATTTAACATTGCAATATTAATATAAAGTAAGAGAGAATAGACTCAGAATGTGAATAATTATAAAGGAATGACCAAACATACAGATAGCACAAGGACATGCAACAATTATCCTGGTGTGGAACTAACACCTATCCACATGTCCAGCAATGGCCCCAGCCTTTCAGAAAATTGACATGGACCCAGAACAGCAGCTTTATACACCCAAGATAGAGAACATTGCTGTGATAGATATTTTAGAGACATCTGAGGCTCTTAATTGGATAGGACAACAACAACAACAGAAAATTGACATGGACCCAGAACAGCATCTTTACACACCCAAGATAGAGGACATTGCTGCGATAGAGATGTATGGAGACATTTGAGGCTCTTCATTGAACACGATAACAACAACAACAACAGAAAATTGGCATGGACCCAGAACAGCAGCTTTACACACCTAAGATAGTGGACATTGCTATGATAGAGATGTACGGAGACATCTTAGGCTCTTCATTGGACACGACAACAACAACAGAAAATAGACATGGACCTAGAACAGCAGCTTTACACACCCAAGATAGAGAACACTGCTGTAATAGAGATGTATGGAGACATCTGAGACTCTTCATTGGACACGACAACAACCACAGAAAATTGGCATGGACCCAGAACAGCAGCTTTACACACCCAAGATAGAGGACATTGCTGCGATAGAGATGTATGGAGACATTTGAGGCTCTTCATTGGACACGACAACAACAACAGAAAATAGACATGGACCTAGAACAGCAGCTTTACACACCCAAGATAGAGAACACTGCTGTAATAGAGATGTATGGAGACATCTGAGACTCTTCATTGGACACGACAACAACAACAGAAAATTGGCATGGACCCAGAACAGCAGCTTTACACACCCAAGATAGAGGACATTGCTGCGATAGAGATGTATGGAGACATTTGAGGCTCTTCATTGGACACGACTGTCAAATTATATTGACAAATATTTGCAATCTTATCATATCTTATCTCATGTTTTAGTGGAAAGAATTTGTGTTTTCGTTTGTTTGTGAACAAATCTCTCCCGCCTTCTCATTGGACGAATGTGGCCATGTTTGTATATAAAGGGGGCTATGGTATGAGTCGAGGCGAGTGTTGTGGATTATCGTGTGGAGACGCTTAAAGTGTTCTCCGCGTGCTATATCCCTGTCTGGCTATCTCCTCGCATAACTGTGTAACCCCGGTCCGATCCCTACCTAAGCAGCAATAAAGCTAAGTACTGTTTTTTATTTTATTTAACAAATTGTGATTTATTATTTACTTTTTTGGTGTTGTACTTTTGAGTCCACGATTTTTCTGTGTTTAAGTTACTCTTACGGTAGGCCCTAGTAATTTGCAACTTTGTGTGTTATCCCATAAATAGTAAAATTTTGTCACGACAACAACAACAACAGAAAATTGGCATGGACCCAGAACAGCATCTTTGTACACCCAAGATAGAGGACATTGCTGCGATAGAGATGTATGGAGACATTTGATGCTCTTCATTGAACACGACAACAACAACAACAACAGAAAATTGGCATGGACCCAGAACAGCATCTTTATACACCCAAGATAGAGGACATTGCTGCGATAGAGATGTATGGAGACATTTGAGGCTCTTCATTGAACACGACAACAACAACAACAGAATATTGACATGGACCTAGAACATCAGCTTTACACACCTAAGATAGTGGACATTCCTGTGATAGAGATGTATGGAGACATCTGAGTCTCTTCATCGGACACGACAACAACAACAACAACAGAAAATAGATATGGACCTAGAACAGCAGCTTTACACACCCAAGATAGAGAACACTGCTGTAATAGAGATGTATGGAGACATCTGAGGCTCTTCATTGGACACGACAACAACAACAACAGAAAATAGACATGGACCTAAAACAGCAGCTTTACACACCCAAGATAGAGAACACTGCTGTAATAGAGATGTATGGAGACATCTGAGGCTCTTAATTGGACACGACAACAACAACAACAGAAAATAGACATGGACCTAAAACAGCAGCTTTACACACCCAAGATAGTGGGCATTGCTGTGATAGATATGTATGGAGACAACTGAGGCTCTTCATTGGACACGACAACAACAACAGAAAATTGACATGGACCCAGAACAGCAGCTTTACACACCCAAGATAGAGAACACTGCTGTAATAGAGATGTATGGAGACATCTGAGGCTCTTAATTGGACACGACAACAACAACAGAAAATTGACATGGACCCAGAACAGCAGCTTTACACACCCAAGATAGAGAACATTGCTGTGATAGAGATGTATGGAGACATCTGAGGCTCTTCATTGGACACGACAACAACAACAACAACAACAGAAAATTGACATGGACCCAGAACAGCAGCTTTACACACCCAAGATAGAGGACATTGCTGTGATAGAGATGCATGGAACATCTGAGGCTCTTCATTGGACACGACAACAACAACAACAGAAAATAGACATGGACCTAAAACAGCAGCTTTACACACCCAAGATAGAGAACACTGCTGTAATAGAGATGTATGGAGACATCTGAGGCTCTTAATTGGACACGACAACAACAACAACAGAAAATAGACATGGACCTAAAACAGCAGCTTTACACACCCAAGATAGTGGGCATTGCTGTGATAGATATGTATGGAGACAACTGAGGCTCTTCATTGGACACGACAACAACAACAGAAAATTGACATGGACCCAGAACAGCAGCTTTACACACCCAAGATAGAGAACACTGCTGTAATAGAGATGTATGGAGACATCTGAGGCTCTTAATTGGACACGACAACAACAACAGAAAATTGACATGGACCCAGAACAGCAGCTTTACACACCCAAGATAGAGAACATTGCTGTGATAGAGATGTATGGAGACATCTGAGGCTCTTCATTGGACACGACAACAACAACAACAACAACAGAAAATTGACATGGACCCAGAACAGCAGCTTTACACACCCAAGATAGCGGACATTGCTGTGATAGAGATGCATGGAACATCTGAGGCTCTTCATTGGACACGACAACAACTATAGAGTAAAATTCTATTAATTAAACTGTACTTGAATCACTATTTTTAAATATCCTCTATATTATTTAGGAAATACATGTTGAACATTACGTAGTATCTTTAATGTACATTTCACTTTGGTCAGGCTACATCAAATCACATTCGAACACTATTTATTGCCCATCTCTGTATTTTTTCGTAGGTCGGTACACGAGTAGTATAAGACGTCGATTTTCCTAGAACCACGACCCGGGATCAAATCCCATTGAGACACTTTTTTTTTCTATCGTAAAAATAGAGGCTGCTTGGCCGGCATTCATATTTCTTGAAAATAAAGATACTTCGGCCAGTAAATATTTTTATTACCTCGACGTTTCGACAAAAAGCTTTTGTCCTCGTCAGGAGCGAACAAAAATTAAGACATTTGGAAAGGCGTTAAATAAGAATAAATTTTAACGCCAAATGTTTTAACTTTTGTTTGCTCCTGACGAGGACAAAAGCTTTTTGTCGAAACGTCGAGGTAATAAAAAGATTTACTGGCCGAAGTATCTTTATTCTCAATATTTTTTTTTTTCTAATTAAAAAAAATTGCTTTAATAGCCCCCTGATTCTTGCAAAAGTCGAACCCCACCAATAAGTGTAAGTACTCCAACTGGGCTATAACACATTTGTAAATGCAAAAGTCGAACTGCTTTCTACATAGAGATTATTACTTTCTACAGTAGATATGCGGTGCACTTAGAGCTGAACAGTCGACAACTACTCCCCACTATGATTATCATGGCCTTTACCACGTTTATACTAGGGATTAAAAAAATAGAGTAATTTATTAATTCGTAGTAGATATCGATATACCGGTTTTTAAATTTTAATTAGACAATTTTAATTTACATTTAGACATTTTTCATTTTAATTTAGACACTTCCATTTTTATTTAGACACTAGCGGACCCGCCCGGCTTCGCCCGGGTTTTACCCGAGTAAAAGTTTGTCTAACGAATCTCTCGATAAAGTGAACATTTTTTTCCCGGTCCCTTGAAAAATACTCGATAAGTTGAATAAAATCAATATTAATTGGTTCCCTCGGTAATTGGAAGTTAAAGGAATAGTATCTTGCCTTGGAATTGTATCATTATTCTTGTATGGATGTACCCGGCTTCGCCCGGGTTTAACCCGAGTAAAGGTTTGTTTAACGAATATCTCGATAAAGTGAACATTTTTTTCCCGGTCCCTTGAAAAATACTCGATAAGTTGAATAAAATCAATATTAATTGGTTCCCTCGGTAATTGGAAGTTAAAGGAATAGTATCTTGCCTTGGAATTGTATCATTATTCTTGTATGGATGTACCCGGCTTCGCCCGGGTTTTACCCGAGTAAAGGTTTGTTTAACGAATCTCTCGATAAAGTGAACATTTTTTCCCGGTCCCTTGAAAAAATACTCGATAAGTAGAATAAAATCAATATTAATTGGTTCCCTCGGTAATTGGAAGTTAAAGGAATAGTATCTTGCCTTTGAATTGTATCATTATTCTTGTATGGATGTACCCGGCTTCGCCCGGGTTTAACCCGAGTAAAGGTTTGTTTAACGAATATCTCGATAAAGTGAACATTTTTTCCCGGTCCCTTGAAAAATACTCGATAAGTTGAATAAAATCAATATTAATTGGTTCCCTCGGTAATTGGAAGTTAAAGGAATAGTATCTTGCCTTGGAATTGTATCATTATTCTTGTATGGATGTACCCGGCTTCGCCCGGGTTTTACCCGAGTAAAGGTTTGTTTAACGAATCTCTCGATAAAGTGAACATTTTTTCCCGGTCCCTTGAAAAAATACTCGATAAGTAGAATAAAATCAATATTAATTGGTTCCCTCGGTAATTGGAAGTTAAAGGAATAGTATCTTGCCTTTGAATTGTATCATTATTCTTGTCTCAAATAAATTGCCGTGTCATCCTGAATTTTGTCTTTCCTAATTTTCTACATTACAAAATCATCGTATCATCATGATAATATTTAGAACAGATTGTTGAATTATAACAGATAAATTAGAATATTTATCTTGATTATATCTAGGCGAAAAGTTATTTCAAAAATTTTATTTGCTAGAAACCTTCCCAGTACTATACTAAATAACTTCCCAAAGTTTCATAGCGATCCAATGAGTGGTTTGGTCAGGCATAAAGGACAAACAGACATACATTCATTTTTATATATATAGATTTTCAATTTCAATTAAGACATTTTAAATTTTAATTAGACATTTTCCATTTTAATTTAGACATTTTTCATTTTAATTTAGTCACATGGACTTTACTATAAAAAGTCTTCTAAATTAAAATGAAAAAAAGTCTAAATATAATAGCTAGATATAAAGATTCTAAATAATAACTAATATCTGGTTCAAAATCACATTAATAGGTACCGCTCAGCAAGAGCAACCTAGTTCATGATAATTGAAACAGTGAATAATATGTGAAAGTTATTCACATATTAAAACAAAATGTTAACACGGGATTCAACCCCGGTTCATGACTGTCGGGAATCGAGGGTGTTACCCTCTCATCCACTGTCATCCAAAGTCTAAATATAAATTAAAATTGTCTAATTAAAAGTTAAAAACCTATATATTGTAGCAAAGTATTTATTATATCTTAAGTTTTTTTATTTATTTATTATCATTTACAAAGCACGCGATATCCGTCTTGGATATTTGCATGCATACACAAGTTTGGGAGCTTATTTACAGTAATTATTAATATGATTTTAGTTATTATAATAGAAATTATTAACATATTTGTCAGTTAGTTAACGATTTAATTACCCTATAATAAATATTAGTGAACATCACAGATAAGAACAGAAATTTAGAGCTATTTACAGCATATATCTATATATCAGTTATTACAGCCCAGGCTATCTATTACTAAAAACATTCTACAAAATCTATTAAAATTTATATACATATATCTATTATTAACTATTTGATTTAGACAGTTTATATTTATTTGATTTTTGACTCTCAAGTCCTCTACAAGTCGACAGTCCGTTAGAATATGTACAGGATTTTCTTCTTCTGCACCACATAAGCATTTAGGCGAATCCTTCTTTCTGACTTTTTACAAATATGATCTAAAGTTACCGTGTCCAGTAAAAAATTGGACATTGTAAAAATTTGGCTTGACATATTTGGGTATTTGGGAATCAGTGAAGAAGGACTTGAAAATGGTATTAGTCTTCTCATAGTATTTCTGCAATTTTCCCCTTATATAATTAGAAATTATATTCCTACTTGAAGAGTCAAATCGGTTGTAATTTATTTCGGTTTTCAACATGTTAGATTCAATATAATCAGTAATTTTGGGGACTTGTGCAAGTATATGTGTACAATCCGATGATGTTGTACTGTAGGCCTGTATACAATGTTTTAATATATTATATTGAAGAGAATTTAGTTTGTCCTTAGACTTTTTGTTTATGAATGGATACCATATTGGATAACCATAAGTAATTGTACTTCGATATAATGTCTTATACAATATCAGTCTTCGTCTAAAATCTAGACCCCATGCTTTCTTTGTCAGGCCAAATAGGTATCCGCTAGCTCTAGTTACTTTTATGATCATTTCATTAACGCGAGGCGTAAAGTCCAGTTTGCTTCTGACTCGGTGATTTTTAATAGTCACTCCTAGGATCTTAAGTTCTTCAACCGGTTTAATTAACTTGCTACCTGAGACTATTATATCGTTATTGCATTTATATAAATATAATATTTTTGTTTTTTCATCTGACAATTTTAATTTACGACTTTCACACCACTTATTGATTTTTCTTAATACATTATCTATTTTCTTTCTTAGTTGTTCAGGAGTTTTGACGTGACAACGTCTTAAATTAGGTTGCGGCTGGGAGTCACTTATGAAAAAGTGTAACGCCCGGTAACGTTACGATGAGTCATCGAACGAGAGTGCTGCGCGCGCAGCGCTAGAGAATTAGGCGCATTGAATCGGCGCATGCTTGTCTCTGTCTTTGTCTTTCTCGAACGTTCTTGGCGTTGGAAAAACAAGAAAGCGTCATAATACAAGTTCACACGTGTGGTTAAAGTATCGTCAGCTGTGTCTGTAGTGAAAATGTGGAGTGCTTAGATTCGTCATTTACAACAACTACAACAATAAAGGTAAATAATTGTACACTGATATTTCATTATCGTAAACTATGATTGATTGATTAATTGTTAGATTGACACAAAAGTTGAGAAACTGAGTTTATAGGTTATGTCATACTATTGATAAATGTTGATAGTGTTAAGTAAATTATTAGTTTAAAATTAATTAATTAATTAATTATTATTTTACAAATTTTAAATAGTTTCAAATTTATTTAGCAAAAATTTGAACCTTCGATCTGAATAAATGTTTTGATTTTCGAATTGATTCTTTAAAATTACAAATATTAAGAAAAAGTGGCAGATATAAGAAAACTTTATTTAAACTGTGTTGAGCAAGAATTTTAACATCTAAATTAAGTAAATGTTTTAATTTTCAACTTCATCATTTACAATTACAAATTTTATTTAATTTCAAATTTATTTAGCAAAAATTTGAACCTTCGATCTGAATAAGTGTTTTGATTTTCAAATACCAACGCGGCTGGTGGAGTGGCGATCTATCGTAAATTATCATCGACATCTACGGCGGAAGTGTTCCAAGTTGCGATTACAGACGTAACTCGTGTCATTAAAACCAAGGGTGACATGTGCATGACTGAAGTTACTTGCTTCGCCCCTAATACTAGCTTCAAGTTTATACTCGGTGCTGTATATATTCATCCAGGAGCTAGTATGCAGGATATTGGAATGTTACTATGGCAAGGACTCGGTCCGTACATTCACAACAGCCAGTACGTGCCACCGTTCGTGCAAGTTGATTCTAGTATACCGATTCTTCTGTGTGGTGATTTTAACAAAAACGTAAAGCCTGACAACTCGTTTCTTAAATTCATGAAAAATACGTATAATCTTGATTGCGTATCAAACGTTTCTAAGTCAACTACGTTAAAAGGAACAACTATCGACTTGACTTTCGCAAGACACATTACAGCAGAAACACTTCCTTTCATTTCATATTTCTCCTATCATCGTCCTATCCTCAACAAAATCACTCAAATAGGAATTAGTTAAGTTTTAGTTTACATGTACAATGTTTTAGTAAACAAAATATATTTCTATAGTTAAAATTTGTGCAATTCTTATTTTCATTCAATTCCTTGTTCCTATTGTGCAATTTAATTATATTCATATAAATAAATATTCTACCGTTGTCACGTAAAATCTTCGCCCGTAAAACCGACTTTACAGGCAACCATTTGTTTTATTCCAACATATTAACGTAATATCATCTGCATATCCTATTGTTTCACAATTATCATCCAGATTATTATTCAGTATCTCATTAACAAGAATATTCCATAATATATCTTAAGTACAGTTTATTAATTTTCTGATATTTATATTATTTATATTTTGTTACTCTGGAAACTTTCCTCATTGCTATCTTATAAATGTTGATTTTGTACTTGCATTAAATAAATTGACGTGTCATTCTGTAGTTTGTCTTTCCCAATTTTCTACGTTACAATATATAAGTTCACTTAAACACTTTGTGAAGAAGAATATCACATTATGCAAATATGATTTTCAAATAAAGAGAGTTACTGATTAAATATTATGGCGATATTTTGATAGACAACTAGCGCCATCTACGTGTGATTTATTGAACTATTTTACACCACTAGTTTATTTTGGCACGAGAAACTTTGTTGAACGAAAATGACATTTAGATGAATATTTTTGATAATTAATACTTTATATATATATATTAATATTATTGAAATTTATATTTTTACATTTTAAAAAAAGTTTTTTTTTCTGAAAAAATAAAGCATAAGATAATAAATACACTCATGACAAAACTTGAGGAAGTTGTACCTTTTAGCACGTATATCGGGAGAATAACTCTGAAATATATTACAACCAAGTGTGAACAACCTCTGTCTCCTTCGAAAAAAATAAATAAATAGACGACCAGCTACATCAAAGACTTTTCACTTCCCAAGTTTCATCCACAAGTGTATTTATAAAAAAGGTCTGACGTGAAAATAAACCAAAAACAATTATTAATCGTCTTAGAAAACTGACAAAATCTTATTGGTGACAAAGTCACAACACCAGCAAATTTAGAAAACTCACCTGAACCGTGGTCCCGGGCTAAATGGCCCTTGTCTGTACAGGGCAAGTATTTATTGACGCAGTTTTTGCATAATTTTAAATGGAAAGAGTGGTCTATGATTTCATAGATATCTCTATTCTCCCGGCAAAATATCCATCAATATATATCCTATTTGAAGATACAATGTATTAATTTTCTCTTTTGAAAAAGCAACAGATTAAATATAAATCCCTTATCAATAATATACATTTAATTAAAAAGGCATATATTGGATCAAAATATCATTTATTTTACCAATATTCCAGTTGGCTGAACGGTAAAATGGTAAAATAAATGATATTTTGATCCAATATATGCCTTTTTAATTAAATATTTATTTATGAATTGCTCTATTTTCAAAACTATATACATGTACCAAAAGTGGTACCTCTTTCTTGCATTAAAACACAATGCATTTCGCTTTATCACCCCAGTACTGAACGTAATAGGAGTTAGGAAGCCCCAACACCAATTTTGGAAAATTCAGACAAAAGCCAACAACCAGTATACCATGGTTTCTGGCTATGTCCCTCATCAGTACAGGGACGGCTTCTATTTTATAACATCCTATGAGAATGGCACAAGAGAACCTACAGAACAACTGTCCTTGTGTGGAACTAACACCTACTCACATATTCTCATGCCCAGCAATGGCCGCAGCCTTGCAGAAAATTGGCATGGACCCAGAACAGCAGCTTTACACACACAAGATAGAGAACATTGCTGTGATAGAGATGTATGGAGACATCTGAGGCTCTTTATTGGACACGACAACAACAGAAAATTGACATGGACCCAGAACAGCAGCTTTACACACACAAGATAGAGAACATTGCTGTGATAGAGATATATGGAGACATCTGAGGCTCTTCATTGGACACGACAACAACAGAAAATTGACATGGACCCAGAACAGCAGCTTTACACACCCAAGATAGAGAACATAGCTGTGATAGAGATGTATGGAGACATCTGAGGCTCTTTATTGGACACGACAACAACAGAAAATTGACATGGACACAGAACAGCAGCTTTACACACCCAAGATATAGAACATTGCTGTGATAGAGATGTATGGAGACTTCTGAGGCTCTTCATTGGACATGACAACAACAGAAAATTGACATGAACCCAGAACAGCAGCTTTACACACCCAAGATAGAGAACATTGCTGTAATAGAGATATATAGAGACATCTGAGGCTCTTTATTGGACACGACAACAACAACAGAAAATTGACATGGACCCAGAACAGCAGCTTTACACACCCAAGATAGTGGATATCGCTGTGATAGAGATGTATGGAGACATCTGAGGTTCTTCATTGGACACGACAACAACAGAAAATTGGCATGGACCCAGAACAGCAGCTTTACACACCCAAGATAGAGAACATTGCTGTGATAGAGATGTATGGAGACATCTGAGGCTCTTCATTGGACACGACAACAACAGAAAATTGACATGGACCCAGAACAGCAGCTTTACACACCCAAGATAGAGAACATAGCTGTGATAGAGATGTATGGAGACATCTGAGGCTCTTTATTGGACACGACAACAACAGAAAAATGACATGGACCCAGAACAGCAGCTTTACACACCCAAGATATAGAACATTGCTGTGATAGAGATGTATGGAGACTTCTGAGGCTCTTCATTGGACATGACAACAACAGAAAATTGACATGAACCCAGAACAGCAGCTTTACACACCCAAGATAGAGAACATTGCTGTAATAGAGATATATAGAGACATCTGAGGCTCTTCATTGGACACGACAACAACAACAGAAAATTGACATGGACCCAGAACAGCAGCTTTACACACCCAAGATAGTGGATATCGCTGTGATAGAGATGTATGGAGACATCTGAGGTTCTTCATTGGACACGACAACAACAGAAAATTGGCATGGACCCAGAACAGCAGCTTTACACACCCAAGATAGAGAACATTGCTGTGATAGAGATGTATGGAGACATCTGAGGCTCTTCATTGGACACGACCACAACAGAAAATTGGCATGGACCCAGAACAGCAGCTTTACACACCCAAGATATAGAACATTGCTGTGATAGAGATGTATGGAGACTTCTGAGGCTCTTCATTGGACACAACAACAACAGAAATTTGACATGGACCCAGAACAGCAGCTTTACACACCCAAGATAGAGAACATTGCTGTGATAGAGATGTATGGAGACTTCTGAGGCTCTTCATTGGACACAACAACAACAGAAAATTGACATGGACCCAGAACAGCAGCTTTACACACCCAAGATAGAGAAATTTGCTGTGATAGAGATGTATGGAGACATCTGAGGCTCTTCATTGGACACGACAACAACAAAAACAGAAAATTGACATGGACCCAGAACAGCAGCTTTTCACACCCAAGATAAAGAACATTGCTGTGATAGAGATGTATGGAGACTTCTGAAGCTCTTCATTGGACACAACAACAACAGAAAATTGACATGGACCCAGAACAGCAGCTTTACACACCCAAGATAGAGAACATTGCTGTGATAGAGATGTATGAAGACATCTGAAGCTCTTCATTTGACACGACAACAATAACAGCAGAAGGGTTATGAAATCCGTTGAATTTACCAAACAGGTGTTTAAGCTGGTGAAGTGACAAGGGCCGATTCTCAGGCTAGAATACAACATAAAGAGTTAATAGGAGAATGGTATTGATGTATCAAAGGAGACACCTCTCCCTTTAATTATGTATTAAAACAATAACATTATGTTTATCACACTAATATAACAATGTGGTAAAGCTACAACTCCAGTCTTGGTAAATCCAGACAAAACATAGAGTAACAAATATGCATAGGAGACACACATCTAAATTATTTCAATTTAAAATCTTCTGCTAAATGCAAAATTTTATAAATTTAAAATATGTCTGCCTCTTGATTTTTTTTTCTTAAAGCCTTGTAATTATATCATTTTAAATTACGACAAATTACTGATTCGATATTATGTTAAATTAATGTATTTTAAAATAGAATTTATATACTGAATATGTGATTAAAATAGACATCAATTAAATATATTAGGTATATGTTATGAATATCTCTCCCCGCGATTTGAAAATGTATAAGAGACCAAGAGCCAAAATTAGTTCAAATTTTGCTTCCTAGATGGCGATACTGGTTACACGATGGTGGCAATATTTGGAAGAAACCCTATATTAGAGAAAACAACACCCGTATCGCTATCTCCAGCACACATTTGCGACTGAAGCTTAAAAGAGTACTTACATATATCGATTTTACTTATTTATTATTATTATTATTACTATCCCATGGGTAAGATAACACCAGGTCATTGCGTTGAGAGTAAGACGATCATCATGACATTAGAACTGTTTTGTTTACCTTAGGCTGGCGAAAGTTCCGCCATAGCTGTGATTGTTCTAAGTTTAATAAATACCTTGTAAATAGTTAAATAAATAAGATTAAAGATATAATCCTTAAGGGGTAAGAGTATCTTCTTATTTATTACAAGGCAATACACAATACAGTCAGTCATGAAAGTTTTTATATCCAACAGTAGTCGCACCCCACCATGAAGGTTGAATTTTACTTATAAAATTCACAAATCACTAAATACACACACACAAAACTTTATTAAGACCACCGGTCTTATGACAAATCACTAAATATAGATGTAAATTTTGCTGGAGGGATAATGATCTATAAAAATGAACATCGCCTTTCCCGTCAAAATAGACGTCATAATCTGGACACCATCCGATATCTTGGTGGACACTTCTCTGTTTACCAAAGCTGGTGTTATGGCTTTGTCACCGACCTGAGACCGCTAGTTTGCGGTGACGGTCAATAGATGGCGTCTAGTTTTGACGCCTCTTTTGATGGGAGAGGTGACCTTTATTTTATATTTACTAAATATATACAGATACTCATTGAAAATGTTGGCACACAATATCGGCTATATGTTGATTCAAATTATATATATAACTTACCCCACAAGGTTTTAAATATTTATAAATATTTTTTAATTAAAAAGTCATATATTGGATCAAAATATTATTTATTTTACAATTATTTCAGTTGGCTGAACGCCAACCTCTATCAAGGTGTCTGTTAGAGCTTATTTTTATTATTTTTGATATTACTCTGTGTAAATGGTTATATTATATTTGACCAGGAGTGCCTGGTCACGTGTGTATATTCTAATGTATATATATAGTGTGGTTGGAAATAAAAGGTGTGTGTGTGAATAGTATTGGTGCCTTTATTCTCTCTTTGGCAGAGGCGTTGGAAACACCATTGGGGTGTCATTTGGATAGTTCAAAACTTACAGTCCTCTAGATAACGGCCTTCTTTCTGTTAAGGAAAAGATACCTTAACAGTGTCATAACCTAGTTAATGTGTGTCTATAATTTTTTCTGTTTGGAAGCTTTCGAGTTTTGTCCTTTCTCAAGATAGATACATTTTCAGAGCAACCATTCTCAACCGTTGGTTCGACGGACCGACATAGGTACGCGGACAATTGTGATGGAGGGTTTCGTAGATTTTTACCAAAAAGAGTCCACGTTATAAAAATTAAAAAGCCGAATTTAAAAAAATAATAATAATAGAAATTTTATACCGAAATTTTCCGTTAATACCTCAATTTAAGAAAATGGAATTTTTTAAATATAGAAAATTTTACTAATGTAGTATTGTTCTTTAATAATTATTAATGTTTTTTATTCTATTTTAAAAAATAGTGGTCCGTGGTCCAATAAAAGCAATTCCAGTAAGGCCACAGTATAAAATTGTTTTATTTTTTAAAAAATCACACACACCACATGTCTAAAATAGTTTCAATATCAATTCTTTATCGATCTTTATCAATTTCAATGTCTTAAAACTAAATCTTCTTCTTCTTCTTTCTTATCTCCACACTGGGTGAAGTAGAATGCCTTTGTCATTAAGACTGGGAGCACTACTTAGTGGCAGGTCGACTTAGCTCCAAAAGAAATGGCCGCCTCTGACTTGAGGAACAGACGCCATGTGCAGCTGCTCCTAACATGGAGTACAAAGGCTGCTCATCCTGTATCCCTGGATTAGGAGCTCTTACAGGGTACTATCAGCCGGGCCAGCTGAACCCAGGTATTTTAGCGAGCTTGTTACTGCTTCCCCTCCTCCTTTTTCATCCGGGCTTGGGACCGACAAGGGCGGAGTTTTAAAACTATATAAATGTTAGGAATAAAAATATAGAGTTATCCGCGCTTCTTTACGTCCTATGTTTACTTCTCTATTAGGTGGATAAGCTTTAGAAATTCAGTTTCACAGATATTTTATGGGAATTTTATATAAAAATTTACACTGAATAAAAAAGAGTTCATTAAAAAAGAGACATCGTTACTGGGTCCACCTAAAATAATTATATTTTAATCGTTCCTATATATATTATATAAGAAGTAGAAAAAAAGTAAATTATCTCATCCTAATGCACAACACTCATTCTCACGACCAGTAAGAAATATATAAAACAGGGAATTTGTTTATGTAATATAATGGTTTTAAAGGAAAGTCACTACCTAGGATGTTTATTTTAAATTATCTAAAATTGTGGAGGGCCTTCAATTTTCCTTGAAGTTGAAAACAGCTTCCAAAGGCAGCGAGATTAACCAACTGCTATAATACAGCAACCAAAACATTTCATTAAGACGTCTTACCTAGCCTTGTCTCCCGGAGTCCAAGAAAGGAAACGTCAAAACGAACAATGGAAGAATGTCTCAATAAGTAAATGGACTAAACTTAAGAAAGTTGTTGTACCTTTTAGCATGTATATCGGAATTCAAACAATAACTCTGAAAGTTAGTACAGTGACCTTTAATTGAAGACACACGTGATAACCAAGTTTGAACAAAATTGTCTCTGTCTCCTTCAAAAAAAAAAAAAAAAAAAAAACAGACGACCAGCGACATCAAAGACCATCCAATTAAGTATTGTCCGTGAGTATACATTATTTGTGGAAGGGTAGATATAACTACCACTGTGTGTCTTCTATTCATCTTATTTTATATCGTCTATCGGCATTCTCAGCTTTTCTACCAAACGGTAGAAGTGGTAGTACAAGAATACAGAGCTCTAATTGCCCAAGGAATCAGAGAGAAATCTTTGTTTTGTATGATTGATAAGGCTCTGTGAAAGACTCTCTGTTAAATCTTTGTCTTTACCTCTGAAGTTTGGAACAATGAAGAGATAGTATATAGAAATATCTTATATCTTGAATTTCATCTCCGCATAACTCCCATTATAGGCAGCAGTCTCCCTCTTCCAACATTCTGAGCGGGGGAGCTGGCCAGAGTGTGTTCTTTGTTGTGCAAGGATATAGATGAACCCCTACAATTACTTCAACGCCGTCTGAACGTGGGAGAAACCACCACTGCCTTGTTTGTCCTCAATGCCGGTCAACCTACTTGTATCTCCCCAGTATCAACGTCATCAAGCCAATATAATGGTAATTATAACATGTTTTACATACAATAATTACTTTTACAATTCACTCATAGACAAGACTTAAGGAAGCTGTACCTTTTACCATGTATATCGGGATTCAGATAATAACTCTGAAAGATATTACAGTGACCTTTATTGAAGACATACGAGATAACCAAGTGTATATACACTCATAGACAAAGCTTAAGGAAGTAGTACCTTTTACCATGTATATCGGGACAATAACTCTGAACGATATTACAGTGACCTTTATTGAAGACACATGAGATAACCAAGTGCATATACACTCATGGACAAAGCTTAAGGAAGTTGTACCTTTTACCATGTATATCGGGACAATAACTCTGAAAGATATTACAGTGACCTTTATTGAAGACACATGAGATAACCAAGTGCATATACACTCATAGACAAAGCTTAAGGAAG
Organism: Cordylochernes scorpioides; assembly: GCA_030710605.1. Lineage (NCBI taxonomy): Eukaryota > Metazoa > Arthropoda > Arachnida > Pseudoscorpiones > Chernetidae > Cordylochernes > Cordylochernes scorpioides. The sequence goes on from CP092874.1 coordinate 20,916,640, forward strand.
TAGTACCTTTTACCATGTATATCGGGACAATAACTCAGAAAGATATTACAGTGACCTTTATTGAAGACACATGAGATAACCTAGTGTGAACAGCCTCTTTCTCCTTCAAAATAAACAAATGACCGAGACAACAAGGAATTTCACTTCCCAAAGTCTTGTCAATGAGTGTATGTCTTTACAATCACGGCCTGGTGGATGTGGTGTATTACATCCTAAAAGCATATGACCTTCCACACCTATAGACATATTGACTACTCACAATGCAAACTGTCAAAAGCCACTACCCACCATGATTATCATAAGATGTTATTACATATGTAGACATGTAGCTTACAGTATTGTGGTGTATATACAGCATGTTGTTATCACAATCGTCTTCCCTCTGCACTTATCATGAACTAGTACTATATGTGTAGATACATGTGGTGTACTCACAGTAATATTTGTCATATTAATTACCCCAATACTTCATTTACATTCTTGGAAGTACCTATGGAAGTTGTACCTTTTACCATGTATTTCGGGATTCAGACAATAACTCTGAAAGATATTACAGTGAACTTTATAATATGAATCACCAGCGCGCCATCTGTTATCAAAATTCGAAACAATTTTAAACGCGCAAGATTCTTTTTGAAATTAATTGCAAAAAGAATCTTGCGCGTTTAAAATAGTTTCGAATTTTGATAACAGTGAACTTTATTGAAGACACACGATATAACTAAGTGTGAACAAAATTGCTTCTGTCTCCTTGAAAAAAAAAAGCGACCGGCGACATCAAAGACTTTCCACTTCCTTAAGTTTTGTCCATGAGTGTAATTTCTTTGGTTAAGCAAAAATAAAACACACCGCCGATAATGTAATCACGTCTGATATAAGGTTATAAAACGTCAAACTTATAACAAACAATAACGAGTTTACAAGGTGGGAAGAGGAGCTTCTTTTTATTAGTATGCACACAAGCTTTCGGACATATCGTCCTTCATCAGGTAAGAGTAATAAACGCGCTGAGGATCCATATATACACAAAGCTGAAAAGAAAATTTACATAACTGCAAAAGATAAAAGTATTTAAAGATATAAAAATAAGAATCAAATATGCTAAAAAGAATATAGGAATTAAATGCTAATAAATCTGGACTAAGTACATATGCACTATGAATGGTGTTAATCAAGGGCAGGTAAATGCAACCTATGGCTATTCACACAACATATGGTATTGTTCTGGTATGTCTATATGCCTGTTGATGCTGTTTGTTTTTATTGACACAAATGCCTCTAGTAAAAGTCTTTGATACTTATTATTGATATTGTTGTATAGAATGGATGGCTTTGTTAGATTGAATGTATGACCGGTTTGCATAGAATGACTGTAAATAGGGGAATTTAGGTTTTTATTAGAGATGTTTCTGGAATGTTCAACCATTCTGATGGCGACGGATCTACCCGTCTCCCCGACATAAGTGGCATTGCATTGGTCGCAAGAGACGGAATAGACAGCACCACCAGAACGGAGAGAACTCGCATGAAGGGAAGATCTGGTAATGGGGTGTCGGATTAGTGTGGCGATGTTAGGTGGGTTCTGGAAGTATGTTGCAATGCCATGTTGCCTTAAAAACCTGGCTATGGTGATAGACTGGGGGCAAAAAGGAAGGGAGCAAATATTTCTGTGTATAGCTGGAGCACTGTTGTGGTGAGGGTCATGCATGTGTTTAAGAATGAAGGGGGTCGGGTAGCCGGATTTGGATAAATATGAAAATATTTTAGCCTTTTCTATTGTTTGGAATAACGGGAGGGAACAATGAGTAAAGATACGTTTAGTGAGAGCTCTGACTGTATTGATTTTGTGTGGTGTTGGGCAATGTGACCGGAAGTTTGTGTGGTGTGGGGGTGTGTTGTTTTTATAGTATACTGTGGTATGGAAACTGCTGGGGGTGCGTATGACTAGTGTATCTAGGAAAGGTAGGACTGAGTGATTTTCTGTTTCATGGGTGAAGGCTATGTCTGGGTGGAAGGAGTTGAGGTCAGATAGGATGTGAGAGGCAGATACCTCACTTACCAAGCAAAAGGTATCATCGATGTACCGCCTCCATAGAAAGATGTCTGAAGAATGGCGTGAAGTGATCCATTGGTCCAGTGACCTCATGACAACCTCAGCCACCACGGTTGAGAGGGGGCTACCCATGGGGGAGCCCTTGGTCTGCTTGAAAAACTGGGTATCAAATGTGAAGGTGGACATGCCTAGGCATATGGAAGTGAGCTCGACAACCGTCTCCGCGGTGAGGGTGTCTAACAGGGGGGCATTTTCGAGGAAAGTGCGTAAACTACTAATGATCAAGGGGTGGGCAAGTGAGAGATATAGAGACGTTACATCGAAAGAAACCATTATGGACCTGGGGGGAGGTGTGAGGCTGGTGATATAGGACACAAACGAGGGGGAGTTTGCAATGGTATATTCCCATGGGGGAGACTGTAGAAGGGGGGTCAAGAAGTTGGACAAAAATTTTGACAGGGTATATGCCGGAGAGAGATGGTAAGATATGATTGGTCGGAGGGGAACATCGGGCTTGTGGATTTTTGGAAGGCCGTAAATGTAGGCTATTTGGGCGAGGTTAGCTGTGAAGTCGTTATATTGCTCTTTAGTGATCTGCTGGGACCTTTTTAATCTTAACAATAGTAAACGGAAATTCTTAACGGATGTTTTATGTTCCTGTTCAGTGATGGCAGAAAAAATGGAGTGTTGGTCGAGAACGTTTTGCATTTTTTGCTTGTAAACGGTAGTGTTGAGAATTACGGTCTGTGAGCCTTTGTCGGATTTTGTTATAACTATGTCTCTATTGCGTTTAAGACGGGAGATAACCCTATTCATGGCTAGGGACGGTTTAGGGATATTGTAGGGTCGTTGAAGGGTGGAGGTGACGAAATGCCTGATCCTATGGGTGTCTTGGTGGTTAAGGCCTCTGAGAGCGGGTTCCACACCAGCTATGATGCGAGGAATATCAGAAGGCCCAGGCAGTCTGTATTTTAGGCCCAATGACAGAATCTCAGCATCAGCAGATGGCAAGACATAGTCCGAGAGGTTGACCACTCCTTGGGGTGACTGGGGAAGATAGGCTTCTAGTAGATAGGCAGGGAAGTTGTACTTCTTGATCCAGTGATGAAGCTTGGAGTTGTGACGTTGCGTTATATCGTTCTTCTGAAGCCGGATGTCCCTTGTGATGGACTGCAACAGATCGGCCATTTCTGGATTGGTTAGTAGCTGAGAGACCAGAAAGATCAATCCCTTGACGGACTTAGAAATAAATCGGATATTGGAGTGGCAACCTTTAATCCTAGACGATAACAGATGGAGTTGGGCGCGGCGTATGACGACGGATGAAAATGGATTGCGAACAGGATCCCTGATTCGAAGGGATGGAGGTATAAAATCAGCCGTTTCACACAGTTTGTTAAAGCCCAAATGGAGGCGCCATCTTGACAACTGTAACGATTTCTTTCGCAACTGATAGGTATAACGAGGTAGGTCTTCAGCGGAAGGATTCATGATGAATTCCAGGATAAAAGGCGTAAAAATGAGCGAATTAAGTAGAACTGCTCTTCACTGAAGGTTAATAACGAGTTTACAAGGTGGGAAGAGGAGCTTCTTTTTATTAGTATGCACACAAGCTTTCGGACATATCGTCCTTCATCAGGTAAGAGTAATAAACGCGCTGAGGATCCATATATACACAAAGCTGAAAAGAAAATTTACATAACTGCAAAAGATAAAAGTATTTAAAGATATAAAAATAAGAATCAAATATGCTAAAAAGAATATAGGAATTAAATGCTAATAAATCTGGACTAAGTACATATGCACTATGAATGGTGTTAATCAAGGGCAGGTAAATGCAACCTATGGCTATTCACACAACATATGGTATTGTTCTGGTATGTCTATATGCCTGTTGATGCTGTTTGTTTTTATTGACACAAATGCCTCTAGTAAAAGTCTTTGATACTTATTATTGATATTGTTGTATAGAATGGATGGCTTTGTTAGATTGAATGTATGACCGGTTTGCATAGAATGACTGTAAATAGGGGAATTTAGGTTTTTATTAGAGATGTTTCTGGAATGTTCAACCATTCTGATGGCGACGGATCTACCCGTCTCCCCGACATAAGTGGCATTGCATTGGTCGCAAGAGACGGAATAGACAGCACCACCAGAACGGAGAGAACTCGCATGAAGGGAAGATCTGGTAATGGGGTGTCGGATTAGTGTGGCGATGTTAGGTGGGTTCTGGAAGTATGTTGCAATGCCATGTTGCCTTAAAAACCTGGCTATGGTGATAGACTGGGGGCAAAAAGGAAGGGAGCAAATATTTCTGTGTATAGCTGGAGCACTGTTGTGGTGAGGGTCATGCATGTGTTTAAGAATGAAGGGGGTCGGGTAGCCGGATTTGGATAAATATGAAAATATTTTAGCCTTTTCTATTGTTTGGAATAACGGGAGGGAACAATGAGTAAAGATACGTTTAGTGAGAGCTCTGACTGTATTGATTTTGTGTGGTGTTGGGCAATGTGACCGGAAGTTTGTGTGGTGTGGGGGTGTGTTGTTTTTATAGTATACTGTGGTATGGAAACTGCTGGGGGTGCGTATGACCCCAGCAGTTTCCATACCACAGTATACTATAAAAACAACACACCCCCACACCACACAAACTTCCGGTCACATTGCCCAACACCACACAAAATCAATACAGTCAGAGCTCTCACTAAACGTATCTTTACTCATTGTTCCCTCCCGTTATTCCAAACAATAGAAAAGGCTAAAATATTTTCATATTTATCCAAATCCGGCTACCCGACCCCCTTCATTCTTAAACACATGCATGACCCTCACCACAACAGTGCTCCAGCTATACACAGAAATATTTGCTCCCTTTCTTTTTGCCCCCAGTCTATCACCATAGCCAGGTTTTTAAGGCAACATGGCATTGCAACATACTTCCAGAACCCACCTAACATCGCCACACTAATCCGACACCCCATTACCAGATCTTCCCTTCATGCGAGTTCTCTCCGTTCTGGTGGTGCTGTCTATTCCGTCTCTTGCGACCAATGCAATGCCACTTATGTCGGGGAGACGGGTAGATCCGTCGCCATCAGAATGGTTGAACATTCCAGAAACATCTCTAATAAAAACTTAAATTCCCCTATTTACAGTCATTCTATGCAAACCGGTCATACATTCAATCTAACAAAGCCATCCATTCTATACAACAATATCAATAATAAGTATCAAAGACTTTTACTAGAGGCATTTGTGTCAATAAAAACAAACAGCATCAACAGGCATATAGACATACCAGAACAATACCATATGTTGTGTGAATAGCCATAGGTTGCATTTACCTGCCCTTGATTAACACCATTCATAGTGCATATGTACTTAGTCCAGATTTATTAGCATTTAATTCCTATATTCTTTTTAGCATATTTGATTCTTATTTTTATATCTTTAAATACTTTTATCTTTTGCAGTTATGTAAATTTTCTTTTCAGCTTTGTGTATATATGGATCCTCAGCGCGTTTATTACTCTTACCTGATGAAGGACGATATGTCCGAAAGCTTGTGTGCATACTAATAAAAAGAAGCTCCTCTTCCCACCTTGTAAACTCGTTATTAACCTTCAGTGAAGAGCAGTTCTACTTAATTCGCTCATTTTTACGCCTTTTATCCTGGAATTCATCATGAATCCTTCCGCTGAAGACCTACCTCGTTATACCTATCAGTTGCGAAAGAAATCGTTACAGTTGTCAAGATGGCGCCTCCATTTGGGCTTTAACAAACTGTGTGAAACGGCTGATTTTATACCTCCATCCCTTCGAATCAGGGATCCTGTTCGCAATCCATTTTCATCCGTCGTCATACGCCGCGCCCAACTCCATCTGTTATCGTCTAGGATTAAAGGTTGCCACTCCAATATCCGATTTATTTCTAAGTCCGTCAAGGGATTGATCTTTCTGGTCTCTCAGCTACTAACCAATCCAGAAATGGCCGATCTGTTGCAGTCCATCACAAGGGACATCCGGCTTCAGAAGAACGATATAACGCAACGTCACAACTCCAAGCTTCATCACTGGATCAAGAAGTACAACTTCCCTGCCTATCTACTAGAAGCCTATCTTCCCCAGTCACCCCAAGGAGTGGTCAACCTCTCGGACTATGTCTTGCCATCTGCTGATGCTGAGATTCTGTCATTGGGCCTAAAATACAGACTGCCTGGGCCTTCTGATATTCCTCGCATCATAGCTGGTGTGGAACCCGCTCTCAGAGGCCTTAACCACCAAGACACCCATAGGATCAGGCATTTCGTCACCTCCACCCTTCAACGACCCTACAATATCCCTAAACCGTCCCTAGCCATGAATAGGGTTATCTCCCGTCTTAAACGCAATAGAGACATAGTTATAACAAAATCCGACAAAGGCTCACAGACCGTAATTCTCAACACTACCGTTTACAAGCAAAAAATGCAAAACGTTCTCGACCAACACTCCATTTTTTCTGCCATCACTGAACAGGAACATAAAACATCCGTTAAGAATTTCCGTTTACTATTGTTAAGATTAAAAAGGTCCCAGCAGATCACTAAAGAGCAATATAACGACTTCACAGCTAACCTCGCCCAAATAGCCTACATTTACGGCCTTCCAAAAATCCACAAGCCCGATGTTCCCCTCCGACCAATCATATCTTACCATCTCTCTCCGGCATATACCCTGTCAAAATTTTTGTCCAACTTCTTGACCCCCCTTCTACAGTCTCCCCCATGGGAATATACCATTGCAAACTCCCCCTCGTTTGTGTCCTATATCACCAGCCTCACACCTCCCCCCAGGTCCATAATGGTTTCTTTCGATGTAACGTCTCTATATCTCTCACTTGCCCACCCCTTGATCATTAGTAGTTTACGCACTTTCCTCGAAAATGCCCCCCTGTTAGACACCCTCACCGCGGAGACGGTTGTCGAGCTCACTTCCATATGCCTAGGCATGTCCACCTTCACATTTGATACCCAGTTTTTCAAGCAGACCAAGGGCTCCCCCATGGGTAGCCCCCTCTCAACCGTGGTGGCTGAGGTTGTCATGAGGTCACTGGACCAATGGATCACTTCACGCCATTCTTCAGACATCTTTCTATGGAGGCGGTACATCGATGATACCTTTTGCTTGGTAAGTGAGGTATCTGCCTCTCACATCCTATCTGACCTCAACTCCTTCCACCCAGACATAGCCTTCACCCATGAAACAGAAAATCACTCAGTCCTACCTTTCCTAGATACACTAGTCATACGCACCCCCAGCAGTTTCCATACCACAGTATACTATAAAAACAACACACCCCCACACCACACAAACTTCCGGTCACATTGCCCAACACCACACAAAATCAATACAGTCAGAGCTCTCACTAAACGTATCTTTACTCATTGTTCCCTCCCGTTATTCCAAACAATAGAAAAGGCTAAAATATTTTCATATTTATCCAAATCCGGCTACCCGACCCCCTTCATTCTTAAACACATGCATGACCCTCACCACAACAGTGCTCCAGCTATACACAGAAATATTTGCTCCCTTCCTTTTTGCCCCCAGTCTATCACCATAGCCAGGTTTTTAAGGCAACATGGCATTGCAACATACTTCCAGAACCCACCTAACATCGCCACACTAATCCGACACCCCATTACCAGATCTTCCCTTCATGCGAGTTCTCTCCGTTCTGGTGGTGCTGTCTATTCCGTCTCTTGCGACCAATGCAATGCCACTTATGTCGGGGAGACGGGTAGATCCGTCGCCATCAGAATGGTTGAACATTCCAGAAACATCTCTAATAAAAACCTAAATTCCCCTATTTACAGTCATTCTATGCAAACCGGTCATACATTCAATCTAACAAAGCCATCCATTCTATACAACAATATCAATAATAAGTATCAAAGACTTTTACTAGAGGCATTTGTGTCAATAAAAACAAACAGCATCAACAGGCATATAGACATACCAGAACAATACCATATGTTGTGTGAATAGCCATAGGTTGCATTTACCTGCCCTTGATTAACACCATTCATAGTGCATATGTACTTAGTCCAGATTTATTAGCATTTAATTCCTATATTCTTTTTAGCATATTTGATTCTTATTTTTATATCTTTAAATACTTTTATCTTTTGCAGTTATGTAAATTTTCTTTTCAGCTTTGTGTATATATGGATCCTCAGCGCGTTTATTACTCTTACCTGATGAAGGACGATATGTCCGAAAGCTTGTGTGCATACTAATAAAAAGAAGCTCCTCTTCCCACCTTGTAAACTCGTTATTAACCTTCAGTGAAGAGCAGTTCTACTTTATAACAAACAAAGAAGAAAAATCATTATCAATTGCCCAATTTTCTTCAAATTATAATCGCATTTCCCCGTATTGTTCTCCACACCCTTGCAACACACTTTATGACTATTTTATATATTTGGCACCCTTGTCGCATTCTTTGAATACCTTTTACTGACAACACGCTGTATTTCCTTTCATTTGTACCGTAGGAGGAAAAATAACTTGGCAATAATGTCTGCTAACATCGTTTATGCAAATTAAAGAACTTCACAATGTGTAAATAATGATAGTATGTAAAGTCTTGGTTGTGTAGCATGACGTGTCAATAATATATCCCATTTGAACTAAATACCATATAAATGTTGAACAGGGAGAGTATAAATACTCATGGATAAAACTTAAGGAAGTTGTACCTTTCAGCATGTATATCGGGATTCAGACAATAACTCTAAAAGATATTACAGTAACCTTTATTGAAGACACGAGATAACCAAATGTGAACAAAATTGCCTCTGTCTCAAAAAAAAAAAAAAAAAGACGACCGACGGTGTCAAAGACTTTCCACTTCCTTAAATTTTATCCATGAGTGCATAGTAAAAATTAACTAAACAAGTAGGGGTTTCGTAATATTGTCTCTCGTCACTGTAGTGCAGACTGTATTTCAACAAACCACTGAGGTGTTTAAGAGATATCTTAATTAATCTGTGAAATGGTTGTTTTATGTTGTCTAAAGTAAGTTTTATTATCTATTAGAAAAAAATTAATAAAATGATAATATGTTAAGTGCCACCATTTTTTAAAAACATATAAAGAATCCGTTTCATAAAATAGTAAAAATGGACTTAGTAAACAACCGATATATTATTTAGTATTTCAAAATAAAAATACACTAAGGAATACATTTTTCGAAAAACTCTCATATATAAATTAAATAAGAAACAAGCTTATTTAATATTTAATTTTTAATTAAATTGAACATTTCAAAAGAAAAAATACCATCTTTAAAAATTTATAATCCAAATATATTTTTATTAAAGGTTTTTCCTATAATGGATTAATCTATATAAATGTATAATTCAAAATGGTAAAGTGTAATCTTTATTTTCGATTGAATTTTCTAATATATGATGATAATATGTAATTTTAAATTGCATTTTAATATATAATTAAAAATCTTTAATTAAAAAGGCATATATTGGATCAAAATATATATCAAAATAAATAATATTTTGATCCAAAATATGCCTTTTTAATTAAAGATTTATTTGTGGATTGCTCTATTTTCAAAGTAATTAAAAATGTTACTTACATTTCAACTCTTGATCAAGCAGTCAATAATTTAAAAATTGTCCAATACATTTTGTCATTTGGCTTATTTGTATTTATATATTGTAGAAAGTTCGATCAGTTGAAGAAAATGTATTTAAAATTTTCAAATTTTGATATTAATAATTATATGTTACAAAATAGATGTATTAAATAATGTTTTCATATTTTATCGAAAAATATTCGAAAAAAATGTTTAAAATAAGGTTTATATATACATTTTCGAACATATTTAATAGCAAAAGAAAAATTGTAGAGTTGTTACAATGTTGTCTGATTGATATTTTCATAGTAAATATAATAATCTTAAAATACTATTTATATTTCACAAATAAATTCAAAAATTAAAAAAAGAAAAAAGCATTTTTTAATCTTTTTTCTATTTTTTTAAATTTTTGAACATTATCCCAGTACAATATCACATTTGCACTATTTTTCACAAATTCAAAAATGTTTTCAGAAATGAAAATGAAGTTCCTTAAAATAAAAATATAAATAATGTTCCAAATATTTTAATAAATACTTTCCAAAAATATATATAGCTTTTGCACATTTAAGACACATTTTCAATTTAATAACATCATTTCGCACTTTAATGAGACAACGTTTTGCACTTTCTGAAAAAGAATACAAAAGTGAAATTGTACTGGGATCAGGTTGTTAAATTAAGAAAAAAATAATGACGTAAGACATCAGAAACTTTTAGTTACATGAACAGAAGTTGGCCTTTTTTTTTCTTAATTTAACCACCTGATCCCTGTACAATTTCACTTTTTACTATGTTTCACATAATTTGGCGTTCTCACGCCTTTCCGGCCTAAATACCTGTTTCATTATTTTTCAGGATGCCCAAAAAAAACAGCTTTTTTTGGTCGTTGAGGTACAGCTTGCACCACGCTGATGAGGGCCAACAGCTCGAAACACGAACGTGATTAACTTTTCTTGAATTTATTCAACAAATGGTATTTGGCCAATTCTAGAATAAATTTAAAAATCAATGATTGATTGATATTTATTTCGACAGATTGCGCAAACTCCATCAATAATTTTTACTTGCACGATCAGGCGTTTTGCCTTTTTTTATATTTTAAACTTTACTCTAGTAACATTTTACTCTTCAATAATATTTTTTTCACCATTTAATAGCAATATTTTGATTTTATAGATAATTATCTCTATTTTATTTGATATTTTAACAATTATAACATTTTATAGTAGTAGTAAATGACTAGAAAGATAAGTAATTAAGCAAAATAATATATTTTTTCGTCAGCACGTCAGAACGACTGCAATTATCTGAAAAATTATCTACTGCTAGAGAACATTGAACAAACAAGTTATTAAATGTGTTATGATTTCGAATATACGTATATAGAGATAAATACTGTATTATTTTCATTGAATAATTAAAGTAAAATATTCATTATCAACCTCAATATATATACATGTATATAATAATATTAATTATTATTATTAAGTTGTTGAATATGTATATAATAATATGTATATAAAAATATTAATTATTATTAAGTTGTTAACGTGATAATCCTGTTGAAGGACTGACAAGTCCGAAAGCTTGAAAATTAAAAGTTGCACAAGAAACTTAACCCTGGAAACTTTATATATTTTATAATATATATACACAGTCGAACTTGGATAATCCGAAGCTCAAGGAACAAAAAAAAATCGAATTATCCAAAAATTCTAATTAAAAACGGAAATTCTATTTATAGGAAATACTAGGGACCAAGATAAATATTGGAATTAAAGATGTTTTCAAATTAATGACGTTTGAAATATCCAAGTTCTACTGTATTTATTTTTTAGGTATTAAAATAAAAATACCTTTATTTTAATATTGAAATTTATATATTTTCAAACATTTTTATATCCGTTTTAATCAAGTACAAAATTTTAAAATTTTCTGTCAAACCTATAGAATTGATTTACCTTAGTCCTTGTAATTTCCTTGTAACTTCAAATATGTTTTTGGATATTAAAACCCCAAATCTTTTAAATAAAATATCTAAATATAATCATAAGGAAAACGGCCTCCGATTGTCAATTTCTTGCTTTATTGTATATTCATTTCAAAATTTCAGATATCACAAATCTTTCTACAAAAGGTTTGTGATAACCGAAAACTTGAGAAGAATATACAGTTAAACCTGTCTATAGCGCCCCCCTCTTGGGACTAACCAAAATCGGGCGCTATAGAGAGGAGGGTCTTTAGACAGGTCACTTTTAATGTAAATCGCATCGTATTAGGTATTTAAAATCGGGCGCTATAGAGAGGGAGGCGCTATTTAGAGGGGGCGTTATAGACAGGTTTAACTGTACAATAAAACAAGAAACTCACTCTGGTAAACCGTTTTTCTTATTAATTTATATAGTGCAGAAGATTTTACTTTCCGAAAAGGTCTATTTGTTTTTCCAGTTGGGGATTTTTTTTTTTAATTGGCTATTTACCAGGAGTGAAAGAGATCTATTGCTTTGTTTTGTTTGCTACGTTCTTCAGATGTCTTTCCTGCAGAGGATTTTATTTTTCGAATGCTTTATTCCGTTAATATATAGAGCTGTAGCATAATTTTGTCTTATTGAGATGAAGTTGGTTTATATCTTCATTGTCGTGACTCTGAAGCATTCTTCTAGGGCAGTCTCAATGGGTCTGGCTTCATAAACATCATCTAGTCAGGGGATTATCTCAATGGGTCTGGCTTCATAAACATCATCTGTTCAGGGGATAATCTCAATGGGTCTGGCTTTATAAACATCATCTGGTCAGGGGATTATTTCAACGGGTCTAGCTTCACAGACACAAGCTGGTCAGGGGATTATCTTAACGAGTCTAGCTTCATAGATATCAGCTGGTCAGGGGATTATCTTAACGGGTCTAGCTTCATAGACATCATCTGTTCAGGTGATTATCTCAATGGGTCTGGCTTCATAAACATCATCTGGTCAGGGGATTATCTCAATGGGTCTGGCTTCACAAACATCATCTGGTCAGGGGATTATCTCAATGGGTCTGGCTTCATAAACATCATCTGGTCAGGGGATTATCTCAATGGGTCTGGCTTCATAAACATCATCTGGTCAGGGGATTATTTCAACGGGTCTGGCTTCATAAACATCATCTGGTCAGGGGATTATCTCAATGGGTCTGGCTTCATAAACATCATCTGGTCAGGGGATTATCTCAATGGGTCTGGCTTCATAAACATCATCTGGTCAGGGGATTATTTCAACGGGTCTAGCTTCACAGACACAAGCTGGTCAGGGGATTATCTCAACGGGTCTAGCTTCATAGACATTAGCTGGTCAGGGGATTATCTTAACGAGTCTAGCTTCATAGATATCAGCTGGTCAGGGGATTATCTTAACGGGTCTAGCTTCATAGACATCATCTGTTCAGGTGATTATCTCAATGGGTCTGGCTTCATAAACATCATCTGGTCAGGGGATTATCTCAATGGGTCTGGCTTCACAAACATCATCTGGTCAGGGGATTATCTCAATGGGTCTGGCTTCATAAACATCATCTGGTCAGGGGATTATCTCAATGGGTCTGGCTTCATAAACATCATCTGGTCAGGGGATTATTTCAACGGGTCTGGCTTCATAAACATCATCTGGTCAGGGGATTATCTCAATGGGTCTGGCTTCATAAACATCATCTGGTCAGGGGATTATCTCAATGGGTCTGGCTTCATAAACATCATCTGGTCAGGGGATTATTTCAACGGGTCTAGCTTCACAGACACAAGCTGGTCAGGGGATTATCTTAACGAGTCTAGCTTCATAGATATCAGCTGGTCAGGGGATTATCTCAACGGGTCTAGCTTCATAGACATCAGCTGGTCAGGGGATTATCTCAACGGGTATAGTTTCATAGACATCAGCTGAGCAGGGGATTATCTCAGCGAGTCTAGCTTCATACACATCAGCTGGTCAGGGGAATATCTCAACTGGCATAGCTTCATAGACATCAGCTGGTCAGGGGATTATCTCAACGGATCTAGCTTCATAGACATCAGCTTGTCAGGGGATTATTTCAACGGGTCTAGCTTCACAGACACAAGCTGGTCAGGGGATTATCTCAACGGGTATAACTTCATAGTTTCTCTAATAGATGACCCTAACCAAAACTAACTCCAGCCTAAAGAAATTTTTGGAAAAAAAAACCTGAGCAACCACAACCCATACTCTTTACTGTATGAAAGTGTTAGAATATTGACCTATCTCTGTGGTTCGATTTGTGTTTAAATGTTTATGTCTTGAAGCCTGGCAGGGCTGATTTAATCGGACTCGACCGAGTAATCCCTAAAAAAGGGTGGAGACTGATTCAAGCGACCCGATGTTGTAGATATGTATATTTATTTACCTATGGAATAAACAAGGGGAATCCAAGAGTTCTAAGAGGTTCACGGGGGTGGGGGTAGAGGCATAGGGACTCAGAGGGCAACAATAGAGGGATCAGGGGGCAGGTAGGAACACGGGGAATGCCCAGCACAGAAACTAAGCTTATGTTCCTACGATCCGGTTTCTTGATGAAACTATATGTCATGTCCCTTAACAGCGTCTATAGAATCCATAGAGAGATACTAAATTGTTTCTCTTTCATTTATATCAATTCCAATCTTCATCTTTATCGTGTGTACATGTATTGGCAATGTTGGCATTTTTAATCACTGTACCTCCTATTTATCAAGCTACAGTTCAATATACACTCATGTACAAAACTTAAGGAAGTAGTACCTTTCAGCATGTATATCGGGATTCAGACAATAACTCTGAAAGATATTACAGTGACCTTTATTGAAGACACACGAGATAACCAAGTGTATATACACTCATGGACAAAACTTAAGAAAATTGTACCTTTCAGCATGTATATCGGGATTCAGACAATAACTCTGAAAGATATTACAGTGACCTTTATTGAAGACACACGAGATAACCAAGTGTATATACACTCATAGACAAAACTTAAGAAAATTGTACCTTTCAGCATGTATATCGGGATTCAGACAATAACTCTGTAAGATATTACAGTGACCTTTATTGAAGACACACGAGATAACCAAGTGTATATACACTCATTGACAAAACTTAAGAAAATTGTACCTTTCAGCATGTATATCGGGATTCAGACAATAACTCTGTAAGATATTACAGTGATATTTATTTAAGACACACCATATATCTAAGTGTGAACAAAATTTCCTCTGTCTTCTTCAAAAAGAACGACGACCGGCGATATAAAAATATGAAATTTTCTCAAATTTTACAAGTACTTAAGTAAGTTTCGTCCATAAGTGCTTGTATATACAAGTATATTCGTCTCCGAGAAGAGTGTATAACACACAAAAATTCTATCAAAACAACTTATCTCATACGTAGATTTACCTGGCAATTCAAAGTAAAGAGAGAGAGAAACACACGATAAAGTTATCAATATGTGGGGATTTGAATAACAGTCGAGGGGTGGCACACAAAAGCTCTCACCTGTAAGAAATATCCAGATAATGTTCGTGAGCCAGCAAAGGTCAGACAAACGTAGTAACGGCGTCAGAGAGATCTGTCCAATAAACATTGAATTCAGGAAGTTTTATAAAAAATGCCACGTGGAAAATTAGAAAAGACAAAAACTTCAGGATGAGACAACAATTTATTTGAGACAAGAACAAACTATGAAGGATAAACAAAAGATAAGGAATGAGGGAAGTTTACAGAGTAGCAAAATATGAACATAAAAAATGATATTCTGGTAAAATAAAATAATAAATACTTTGCGACAATATTCATGGAGAAAGGACGGGATAGAGACCCTGAGTTTCCAGAATTTAACGATCTTTATCTAAGAAGACGTAATATTGCGTCAGACAACGTGGTCTGATGAAGCTTTACCCTTTTAAGTTTGAACTCTCAGGGGCCATCCGACCCATGCTTCAGGAGGTGTTTGCTACCTGTGGGATATCGCTGGATTTACAGGCCTGGATCTTCGGCCTTCCATACCGAGGCAATAGAGGCCACAAATGTGGCCACTATATGCAAATATCATCTCGGCCTTGAGCTATTCAGCGCCAGTCAACTCATCGACCTGCCTACTCTGTGGGCTCTCGCAGTCTATTGGTGTCTTTCCCGCATTGAACGCCGCCAGCGATAACATTGTACATATATTTAACAAACCTCGAATACCTCTCTTTATTCAATTTTTACTTCATTTCTATTCATTATATATTTTCTTTATTGGCTTACACTCATGAACAAAACTTAAGGAAGTTGTACCTTTTACCATGTATATCGGGACAATAATTCTGAAAGATATTACAGTGACTTTTATTGAAGACACACTAGATTAATTAGGGTTATATTCATACAAATCGAAAATAATTACGAGTTAATTAATTTCATTATTTCTAAATTTATAAATTATAAAATAATATTTAAAATAAATCTATAAAAGGTAACTAATTTTTATTTTAAAAACTAAATATTTATTAAAACTTTTATTTGCATTATTCTTTTTTCAAACTTGACTTATATTTACGATTGAAAACAAAAATTATGAAAGATTATATAGTGTTACGCAAACTTTGACTTTTATCATCATCGATGCTGACGTCACTTCCAACTTCTACCTTCAACTTTTCTGTTATGTTTTATCGCTAGCTTGTTTTAACAATATTTGTATTGGAACAAGTCGTTCCTTAAATAAATATATATTTGTTTTTATCTAAAGGGATGTCCTCGTAACTACAACAAACGTGAGTACAAAAACAACTAGAAATCCTTAAAAAGGAAACATCGTATTTTGCTAAGCCTATATCAATTTGGTAGCAGAGCGTGGTTTGGGCGCGCGAATTGGACTAACCGCCAATTGATCCATTTAAATCATAAAGAAAATAAATAATTGGACTAACCGCCAATTTAGAAAGAAAAAAAATTGAATAAAAATGGATACATATAACTTAGCAAAAATTGAACAGTTAACAGAAAACAACGATACAACGTGGTCCATGAAAATGGAAGCAATTCTAGATTCAAAAGATCTTTTCGAGGACGTAATTGTTAATGACGAGCCAGACTTTACAAAAGATAACCTAGAATATGATATTTGGAAGAAAAAGAATCGGGAAGCATACAGCCTAATAATATTGTCCCTTTCGGATGACTTAACAATCATCTTTCGAGGCGATAAAAGGGCCAAAAGAATTTGGTACGACATAAAGAAAAGGTTTGAAGGATCTCTAGAAAATAAAAGGATAGACCTAATGTTGGATCTAGCCAGACTAAAATTGAACCCAAATGAAAATGTTAACATGTATATTGTACGAGCACAGAAACTGGCACAAGAGATCACCCAGCTAGGAAAGACAGTAACAGAAAGAGAGCTTGTACGATACATTGTTGAAGGACTCACACCTAACTTTGACACGATCACAGCAGCACTGTCAATAAACAGAGAAATCTCCTTACCAGACTTGAGACAAGCTCTACTGGATTTCGAGAAGAAAAGACAGGACAGAAGCGATAATCATGAAAATGCTTTCAGATCATCAGGCAAACAATTCAAAGAAAAGTCATGCTTCATTTGCAAAAGAAAAGGACATTTCAAGAAAGACTGTTGGTTCAACCCTAACAACAAAGGAAACCATAATAATACAACAAACAAAAATAACATGGCCAGTACAAGGAACTACTATAAAGGACCAAAACAAAACAAAGACACAGCCAGATCAGCAATCCAAGAACGAACGGAGGAACCATCCCAACGAAGAGACTCCACTTCAGAATACGCACTACATGCAAGCACAAGGGAGGAACGCCCGACAACTCAGGACGTGTGGATAATTGATTCTGCGTGCACAAGCCACATGACTTCCCATGGTGAATGGATAGAGCACAAGACGGAGGAGAGAAGAAGCATACAAGTGGCGGAAGAAGGGAGACACATCGAATCTGCCTCATCAGGATCAATCCAAGCTACTGTACAAGGTAAGGACAAACTTAACAACGCTGTAACCCTGCATAACGTCCTCCATGTACCACACCTGAAAGGAAATCTAATGTCTATTCCAAGCGTGGTAAGAAGAGGGAACTCTGTTCTTTTGAATTCTGAAGGAGCATACATATACTCTTCTGATGATAAGCTAATAGGAACAGGAAACTTTGATGGTAACATGTACACATTGAACCTATCACGTTTATCTGAAGCAACTCATGTTCCAAATGAACATTGCTTGATTTCAAAGGACAATTCTAGGACTGCATGGCACAGAAGGTTAGGACATCCTAGTGACAACAAATTAGACCTGATTTTGAAGAACAATCTTCTAAAAGGCTTGGACTCTATAAATGGTACCCTTGATCAATGTGATGCTTGCTCCTTGGGGAAAATGACCAAAGTACCCTATGTTCACACAGATAGCAATCAGGAAAGCTACCCCTTTGAAGCCATTTATGTCGATCTCTGTGGTCCAATGAGAATAAACTCCTTGGGCGAAAGTAAATATTTCTTGACCATCGTAGATGGATTTTCTAGGAGAATATTTGTAGAATTTCTCAAAGATAAACTCTCAGCAGCAGAAGTTTTGAAGAAGTTTATTGTAAAGAGAGCAAACGAGCTAAACTCAAAACTAAAACGACTTAGAACAGATAACGGAACAGAATTTATCAATAAAAACCTTGAAACCTTCATAGAATCCAAAGGAATTAAACATGAACTAACTACACCGTACACCCCAAGAAGCAATGGGAGAGTTGAAAGAGCTAACAGAACACTATTAGACAAAGGCCGAACACTTCTGGCAGACTCCCAATTACCCCTACACTTCTGGGCAGAAGCTGTGAATACAGCTGCATATCTGTACAATCTAACTCCCACAACCAATGGCCCAGACACTACCCCTATGGAAAAATGGAAAGGCAAAAAGCCATCCGTCTCTCACATCATGAGATTTGGTTGTGAAGTCTTCTATAAACTCGAGAATCATCAAAGACACAAACTAGAAGCTAAATCTAAGAGAGGAATATTTGTAGGATATTCAAGATGCAGAAGAGCTTATCGAGTATTTGATATCACAGCGAGAGTCAGTCATTCTTGAAACCGCAGACATTCACTTCAGAGAGAACAATAATGTCATCTCGGAAGAAAAACAAAGTGATAATAATAATACGGACACTGACACATATTTTTTCATTCAGGAGGATGAACAACTGGACAATCATGTTCTATCAGATGTTGATATTGAAGAGCCAGCACCAGATACCATGATCAACAGACAGACAGAGTCAAGTGGATCAGACAGATCACAAAGAACTCGAACAATACCTAAAATATTCGATGACTACGTTCTGGCTACTACGAATGAAACCATTCCGAAAGACTATGATGAAGCCATCGCATGCGAAGACAAAAAAACATTGGGAGAACGCAATGCTTGAGGAAATACAGAACATGTACTCGCACCAAGTATGGGAACTGGTACCTAGACCTGTAAACGCTAAAGTTGTCAAAAGTAAATGGGTGTTCAAAATATCTAAAGACCAAGAAAACAAAAACAAAACTTAAAAGCTAGACTTGTTGCAATGGGATACAACCAAATCCCAGGAAGAGATTACAACGAAAGTTTCCGCCCTGTAATTAAAAATGCCACCATCAGGACTATTTTGTCAATGGCAGCAACAAAAGATTCAGTCATTAAACTATTTGATGTGAAAGCAGCCTATCTAAATGGAAACATTAAAAATACAATATTCATGGAACAACCTGCTGTATTTGTTCAAGACAGAAACAAAGTTTGCAAACTCAACAAAAGTATTTACGGTCTACCTCAATCCGGAAGATCGTGGTATGAGAAATTCAGTCAAGTACTTCATGACTGTGGACTGGAAAAACTTAAATCTGATCCTTGCCTATTTAAATGGAAGAATGAAGACAAATACTTCTATGTAGGGATATATGTTGATGACTTTATCACTGTCTCAGATTCTGAAGATACCTCAAACAGATTCATCAATAAATTGAGACATCACGTGGAAATAAAGGATGTAACATGTAAAGGCATGTTTTGGGGAATCAAGATCATACAAGACAAGGAGGGAATTTCGCTGCAGCAAAGCCACTATACTATGTACAACAAATATTGCAGAAATATGGAATGTAAACTTGTAAGGAAGTTCCAACACCAGGTTCCAAAGAAATCAATTTGGACAATCATATTGAAGATGACAATTGTGATCAGCACACTTACCAAGAAGCCCTTGGAATGCTAATGTTTCTAGCTATTAACACCAGACCCGACATCGCTTACATCACTAGCAAACTTTCACAGTACTCCAGACAACCAAAACAGATGCACTGGACAGCAATCAAAAGAGTGATGAGATACCTACGAGGAACAATTGACCTAGGAGTGAAATTTGAAAGAGGAAAGACTGGAATCCTGAAGTCCTACACCGATGCCAGCTGGTCGACCACTCATGATGGAAAATCCTACGGCGGATATGTATTGAAGCTCGGCGAAGCAACTATAGACTGGAAAAGTAGTAAACAACCACTCGTCGCCCTCTCCACAATGGAAGCGGAAATGATAGCTGCTTGTGAAAGCTGCTGTCAAATCAAGTGGATAATAAACCTGTTACGAGAGCTGGAAGAATGGAATTTCATGGAAAAACCAACTGCGATCTATACAGACAGTCAGTCATTGATCAACTGGATCTTCAGCCCTAAACAAAGCAGTCAGTGTAGACATATCAACAGAAAGTACCACTTCTTGAGATACTGTTATGAATCCAGAGACATCTGCCTTCTGTACAAGCCATCTCAGGACCTGGAGGCGGATATCTTCACAAAGGACCTATCCCGAGACCAGATGAAGAAACACCTGGAGAACCTCAGCATCGTGGGAATAAAGACAAAGTAAGGAGGGAATTGTTACGCAAACTTTGACTTTTATCATCATCGATGCTGACGTCACTTCCAACTTCTACCTTCAACTTTTCTGTTATGTTTTATCGCTAGCTTGTTTTAACAATATTTGTATTGGAACAAGTCGTTCCTTAAATAAATATATATTTGTTTTTATCTAAAGGGATGTCCTCGTAACTACAACATACGTGAGTACAAAAACAACTAGAAATCCTTAAAAAGGAAACATCGTATTTTGCTAAGCCTATATCATATAGCCACTAATTATCTCGAGTTAGTGGCGCCCCCTTAAGGCGGTAGAAGAAATTTCTATCGAGGTTTGAAAATGGATGGCTATAAAGAGTTAAGAATGCAAATCAATATATAATCTATAACTAATTTTAAATCGATATTATTTATCTTCCCCCCCCCCACTAAAAGAAAATAACTCAAAAGATTTTTAAAATATTGAATAGGTTATTGCAATTTCCTTAGATTTAAAAATATATACGTTGTCCAGGCCATTTATAGGTTTTTAACTTTTAATTATACAATTTTAATTTATATTTAGACATTTTTCATTTTAATTTAGACACTTTCATTTTTATTTAGACATTTTCAATTTCAATTTAGACATTTTTCATTTTAATTCAGACATTTTTAATTTTAATTTAGACAAATGGGCCTTTTATAGAAAAGTCCACGTGTCTAAATTAAAATGAAAAATGTCTAAATTGAAATTTAAAATGTCTAAATAAAAATGAAAGTGTCTAAATTAAAATGAAAGTGTCTAATTAAAAGTTAAAAACCTATACAGTGGTACCTCGACATACGAGCGCCCCAACATACGAGTTTTTCGAGATACGAGCCGACGAGCAAATGATTTTTTGCTTTGAGTTACGAGCGAAATTCGAGATACGACTTCGGTTCGGTAGTGTTGAAGATATTAATCTGTGATTTTAAATGAGAATTTTGTATGGGGAAATTTGCTTCAAGATACGAGTAATTCAAGATACGAGCAAGGTTGCGGAACGAATTAAACTCGTATGTCGAGGTACCACTGTATATTGTATCCTTTTTTTTTAAATGTCTATTAACTAGAAGCATATTTTAAAAATATTAATTTTTTTTTTTCAATTTAAGGTAGCAAAAAGATATATTTTCACACACACAGTTTATAAAATATGTATTTTTAAAATTATAAAATATTCAAAAGGGATGACGCCTAAAATACTTTCGAGTGCAAAATGAAAATTAATTTTAATATAAAAATATATAATTTTTACTTTAAAATACTTGTATGAAAATATTATTTTATGTTTTATAAAATATTTTAAAGCAATTTCAAATATCACATTATTTTTCTTTTTCAATTATGAAAATATAAAAGAGAAAAAAATTTGCACCATTATTATTTTTTTATTATTTAGCGCAAAATACGCTATTTCATTAGTAAATAAAAATATATCGAAATATTTCAACTATTTTTTTTTACAAAATCATGCCCATTAGGTACGGGTGGTGTGTGTTTGAAGATGTTTTTTTTTTTTTTCAAACAAATAAATAAAAATGTGTTTAAATTAAATTTGACAATTTTCTTGATATTTTCTGGACATTTAGCTTATTTTGAAATCCAATTTTAGAAAAAAAATCAATTTAGTAAAAGCACTTGTTATCACCCATTTATACAAATGATAAAAAGACCATTTTTAAAATCGCATTTACTCCTAACATATTTAGTGAAAAAAAATAATCGATTTTTTTTTGTTCGGTTACACACAAAAGAAGGAAATGTATAAATGAAATCAGGGGGGTACAAAGAAAACATTCAATTCGAAAAAATATAATCGGATTTTTTTTTTTTATATATATAAAAAGAGATGCGATTTGAAGAAGGTGAAATCCACTTCCTTGCAAACGTCAATAAATCTCCCAAGTGTCAGACGATACAGGAAGTAAGCGCACCTAGCGGCCACTCAGGGAACTATTTTTTAGAAGGATACCATGGAGCCATCGGCTGCCGCCGGCCCCCCCTTCAAGGTAAGTCTTCTGCTCGATTATTTATTATCGCTTGATATCTATAAATAAATCTATTTTTGAGACAAGAAAATTGTGTTAAATTTTTACAGCCGATGTTCGTTTACGTTTTTCAATATAAGTTTAAATGGTTAATAAAATATACCATTTTATTACTAAAATATTTCTTAACTTTTATATTCATTTTATTTTTAATTGGGAGGTATATTTAAAAAATATTTTTTTTACATTAATAAAATATAAATTGTTAAAATTTTAAAACTAAAAATACGCGATCAAAACATAAAAACGTTTCGTTTTAAGCTTTTGGTATTATTTATTTGTGAACAAAAAAAATGTTTAAGGCTTTTTGAAATTCGATCGGGTTGTTAATTGAAGATTTCAAAAAAGTCTGAACACATTTTAAATATAATTATTTATTGAAAAATTGTACAAGTTTAATTTTATAAAATTTATAATATCCACAAAAAAGGGTGTAATGTATATAAATAAGGGTTAATATAAAAAGTATCACCACAATAGATTTTCATTTATTATTTGATGCTAATTCTATTTATTTTTATAGAATTAATTATTGTCATTACAAATTAATTTTAAAAATACTATTTTGAAAATGTATTTAAATCCTACACATTTATTCAAATAAACACACACAAAAAAATCTATAGAATGAATTTATTTTAGATAATTAAAGGGTTGTAGTTAAAACTTTTAAAATTATTGTAATTACCTTTTATAATTACAATTTGATATTCAATATGTTTACAACTCTAGGTCGTATTCATACAAAAAATCTATATTTGGACATACTTTTATACGAATTAAATATAAACTGCAAACATTTTTTTGTAAATTTATTATAATACTTTAATCATAATTTGAGAAAGAAATAAAACGCAAAAAAATTTCTTATAATAATTTAAAAAAAAACGCTAATAACTTTCATTTTTCTAAATAGATAATTATTATAAAAACAACTTTCTTTCGTTAATAAAAATATCAGAAGACATATTTATTCATAATGAATATCTATTAATTTTATTTTATATGATAATATAATTACCGATCACACTTTTATTTTTAACAAACGTGATCCATTGTATTCTCTTGTGTATTGTCTGGAATTTCTTTTTCATTTTTATTTTTCAAAATGAATAGCGGAAGAAATTAGCGGATTATCTTTTTCTCTTTTTTAAAATGGGCCGCAGCCTTAATTAGCTAAATGATATAAAACTTTCTTTCATTTTACAATCTCCTGAGTTTTTGAAATTTGAATTATACAATTGTTTGCCTTCTTTATATAATAGTAAATATTTCCTTTCTTTTGGCAATTTTGTGATAATATATTTTTATAATTAGATTTATATCCTCTAAAAGGCTGTATGGCTACATTTATTGGATAATATAAAAATTAGATAAATAATCTAGATAAATACAGACAAAAATCTCATTTTATTAGGCTTATATTATCAAATTTTTAGTAAAGTTATTTGACACATATTGCAGACGTTTAAAAGGCAATTTTAAACAAAAGACACCGCTATTTTTATATTCAGGCGCGTAATAAAAAATAGAAAATTATATTTTATTCCAATTCTCTTTAATATTTTAAACACCTTATTGTAATAATAGTAAATATCTATATAGTGCAATTTTATATTTTCATAGTAATTTATTTTTTAATAAACCGATAACTTGATAAATATACTAATATTCAAAAGGCCACAATCGATATGCCTTATTTGTTTTTAATATCAACACCTGAGCTTTTTATTTTTTTTCAATTGTTTTTTTCACATAAATACATATATAAAGATAGGAAAAATTTCTCCAGTATAAATAAACGATAAAAACTAAGCGCTATCTATAGATCGTCACCGCAAACTATCGGACTCGGGTCAGTGACAAAGCCACAACACCAAATTTGAAAAACCCAGAAGTCTCGATATCCTCCTGGAAAAATTTCCATCAATATAGGCCTATGTGTGATGGAATTCATTGCCAGGTGACTTTCTTTTATGTGAAATAATCTTTAAATAATTGGATATTTTGAGTTATTTTTTGTTTGTTTGTGGCATTGTGCATATCCTGTATATGTTAAATGATTGATTTTATGATAGCATCTATGAATGTAACTCTTATATAGTTTTCTTATAATTGTTAACTTATTCCTATTTGAATATTCGATCTATAAAACCGCGTTATTGTTCAAATAGTTGTGCATGTAGTGTACACCTCTTGTAGATGTGCGGTTCAATGTCACTACCTACTAAGTAAAGAATATGGTAGGAACTGTGTAAAATGCCTTGGTATATGTAATCAAATAAGCAATTTATCGATATTAAGAAAATAAATAAGGCATCTCCTTACTAGTTAAAACTTTCAGTTTCACGGTAAGGAGATGCCTTTTTCTTAATCGTAAACCTTATCCCAGTACAATATCATATTTGTACTATTTTTTTTTCATATTATCGATATTGTTTTGAAAATAGAACAATCCATAAATAAATCTTTAATTAAAAAGTCATATATTGGATCAAAATATCATTTATTTCACCAATATTTCAGTTGGCTGGACGCCAACCTTTATCAAGGTGTTATAACACATTAATATGTTATAATACCTTGATAAAGGTTGGCGTTCACCCAACTGAAATATTGATAAAATAAATGATATTTTGATCCAATATATGACTTTTTAATTAAATTGTCGATATTAGTTTTTTTTTAATCATCCTACTGTAATTTATGCGATGTAAAAATATTGGGAAGGATCTGGTTCATCAGTGGTAAACCCTCCCAGCGGTTTACGCCAGTGTAATCTCTACCATACCGCTTTAATATTATATTTGTCTGTTTTTTATTTACATAACCGGTAAGTTTCAGTAATTATCGGTGAGGATATTTATGTAAACTATGAACATAAGCTTTGAAGACAGTATGGAAATATATATGTACATAGAGAAGCACCTCTACCTTTAATTATCTTCTTCTTTCTTATCTCCACTCAATCATATTAGGGTATCAAGCTTGTTTGACAACCATCATGACTGTTTGAAGTAGAATGCGTCTGCCTTTGTCATTAAGACTGGGAGCACTACTCAGTGGCAGGTCGACTTAGCTCCAAAAGAAATGGCCGCCTCTGACATGAGGAAAAGACACCATGTGCAGCCGCTCCTAACATGGAGTACAAGCACTGCTCATCCTGTATTCCTGGATTAGGAGTCCTTACAGGGTACTATCAGCCGGGCCAGCTGAGCCCAGGTTAAGGAATAAGCCACAATACCAGTTTTTGTCTCAATTTTTCAAAGCTGTTGTTGTGGCTCAATCTTCATCACCAATAGTAAAGTTTTTTACTAGGATAATGAACATAATACATTGTTTTGATGCAGAATCAAAGGGAGAGGTGCCTCTCCAGGTATATGGATATCATCCTCTCGCAACTTTATTTTGTATAAATATATATATTACGTTTAGAATTATTTTTGTGTGTTTGATTGTTGAAAAGAGGTGCAGTCGTAAAAAGTAAAGATAATTATTTACCTTTCAAGCAGATTTTTATTTTGAATCACTTGGAGCAATTTACACATAAAATTATTTATCACAGTAATATATAATTTATATAATGAATTCTATAATCGTGATTTTAATTAAAAAAGGTAGGGGTTAACTATACATATATTTACAACAATAATAATTAAAAGTGGTATGTTTTTGAATCTATGGTCAAATATGTAAAACAGTCAATGAATGAAAATAAAATATATGTTTTTAAAAAAAATAAAATAATTGTATTTTAGATTATATAATATATATATGGAACGTTTCACGAGATTTTGCGTTTCATCCTTGAAAAAAAAAAGTATTTACATTCATAGATAAAACTTTAGAAAGTAGAAAGTCTTTGATGTTGAAGGAGACAGAGACAATTCACACTTGGTTATCTCGTATGTCTTCAATAAAGGTCACTGTAATATCTTTTAGAGTTATTGTCTGAATCCCGATATACATGGTAAAAGGTACAATTTCCTTTAGTTTTGTCCATGAGTGTATATACACTTGGTTATCTCGTATGTCTTCAATAAAGGTCACTGTAATATCTTTCAGAGTTATTATATGAATCCCGATATACATGGTAAAAGGAACAACTTCCTTAAGTTTTGTCCATGAGTGTATATACACATGGTTATCTCGTATGTCTTCAATAAAGGTCACTGTAATATCTTTCCGAGTTATTATCTGAATCCCGATATACATGATAAAAGGAACAACTTCCTTAAGTTTTGTCCATGAGTGTATATACACTTGGTTATCTCGTATGTCTTCAATAAAGGTCACTGTAATATCTTTCAGAGTTATTATCTAAATCCCGATATACATGGTAAAAGGTACAACTTCCTTAAGTTTTGTTCATGAGTGTATTTCTATCGCATTAAGGACAGTTGATGTTGGGAAAATTTGAAGGAAAAAAGAAAGAAAAAAGACCTACAATGAGCTGGCTAAAAGGGGTCACGAAAACTACTGGAAGGTCACTAGATAAGCTGTGATTAATGGTTACTCACAGAACAAATTGGAGAAGATTTGTCCATAAAATCATTAAAAGTTGACTTGATGGAGACTCCCGGTTGTAAGACTACTCGCACAAGTTAGAATACTTTCAAGTTTTTTTAGAGAAAACCACACCAAGATGCTCTGCGGTGAGGACCCGACCTGTACCTTCTGTAATTCAAAACTAAAAAATGAAACCACTCACTATATTTTTGATTGCTCTGCTCTGAAAGAAGAAAGAAGAACCCTTATGCTCAATACTGAGCAACTCTGTGCTTCACTTCCATCAATAATTGACAATATGACCCAGAATAAGTATATTGCTACGGCGTTTTATGGTTTCCACAAGTCCATATCTCAGAAGAAGGCCAAGTGATACTCACTCCTCACTTTCTTACTGCTACTCTTTTTGTGTTGATTTCTTTATTCCCTCTTTCTTATATTATTATTTTTTCCTTTTCTTGTTTTTTTTTCTCTCTTTCCCTTTTTACTCTGTATATATCGTTATTTCCTTTGTCTCACTGCTTTGTTCTTATGCATACCTCTGGTGAATTCTGTATAGGGTCAGTGACCCTAAATAAAGGCTTTTTTGTTGTTGTTGACTTGATGGAGACTAACAACAACATAATGAATTGATTTTGAAAATCGATTTATGGTTTTTAAAACGAATTATCGTTTAGAGATTGATTAGAAATCTATAAAAAAAAGAGAGAGAAGTGAAATTTGAAAAATGCTCTAAATTTTCCTCAGCAAACACATATGTAAATTTATGAAAAAGGCAGAAAAAGACATCTCCTTATCGTGCAACTAAAAGTTGATGATGGCTTGCGCTATCTATCGGAATAAATATCAACTATTCTCGTTGATTTTTAATTATTCCAGAAATGGCCAAATACTACCAATATAAATATTGGTTTCCAGGGTTAAATTTCCTGTTCAAATTTTTATTTTCAAGCTTTCGGACTTTGTCAGTCCTTCAACAGGAGTATCACGATAAAAATTTGAACAAGAAACTTAACCCTGGAAGCTTTATTTACTTTATAATATTATAAATCAGGGAAGAACGTTTATATTTATATTTTTGTCCAATTCTGTAATAATTAAAAATCAACGAGAATAGTTGATATTTATTCCGATAGATGGCGCAAACCATCAGCAACTTTTAGTTACACGATAAGGAGATACCTTTTTCATAATTTATGCACCTTATCCCGGTACAATATCACATATGTACTCTTTTTTCTCATATGTAAATTTGGTTGAATAAACGGTTACATCTCGTTTTATAACTCACCTAGTTATGTTGAATGTATGAATATTGACACGTTTGTTATGATTCTGTGTGTACACCTCTTAGTTAAAAGATATCGCTTCTCCCCCAATGCATATTCCTGGGGGGAAAATGACATGATGAAAGAAAGTCAACTTGATGGACACTATCAAAAACAAAGGGATAGAAGCCTGTTGTTTTGTTTGATAAAAAAATAACGGTAAATTGTGTTAATTACTAATCATTCTATAACCTACAAATTAACCTATAATACCTTCTAATTTAATCTTTTTTTTGTTTAATTTATTACCAGTTACAAATAAGAAACGCTATATCCGATCTGGATAATTGCGCGTGAAACTATTTACAATAATTGTAGTAGAGTAGGTAACAGAATTATCAAAAAGAACAAAAAAAAAGTCGGTGGATGAGAGGGTAACACGCTCGATTCCCGACAGTCATGAACCGGGATTGAATCCCGCGTTAAAATTTGTTTAATATGTGAATAACCTTCATATATTATTCATTGTTTCAATTATCATGAACTAGGTTGCTCTTGCTGAGCGGTACCTATTTATTTGATTTGAACCAGATCAAAAAGAAAAAAAAACAATTAAGAAAAAGAGCATTAAATAAACATATACATTAAACAAATAAGCAACAACAGTTTAATCTATTTCGGTGTTATCTCTTTCCTCTTTAAAAATTATATCTAGTACACGTGGCCATGATAATCAGAGGGTTCACTACTGATGAGCCAAGCCCTCTCATTCAATAACTCATATCATTGCAGTAAGGTCTGTAGAGATAATATTTAGAGATTAATTTGGCGAAACCGCTGAGAGGGTTCACTACTGATGAGCCAAGCCCTCTCATTCAATAACTCATATCATTGCAGTGAGGTCTGTAGAGATAATATTTAGTGATTAATTTGGCGAAACCGCTGAGAGAGTTCACTACTGATGAGCCAAGCCCTCTCATTCAATAACTCATATCATTGCAGTAAGGTCTGTAGAGATAATATTTGATGATATTTAAAAGAAACGCATTGCCAGTAAATTTATTTGTGTAAAATTTCATGATAATCATGGTTGGTAGTATTTAGCGACTGATTTTACTGCAAGTACCCCACATGTCTATACATATAGAAAGCGTAGTTCGATTTTTCATTTATGCATGTACTAGATCCCAATTTGGTTACTTGCACTCATTGGCAGGGTTGGACTTTTGCAAGAATCAGATCTCAAGGAAGCAATTTTTCTCCATAAAAAAAAAGTGCCCAATGCGGGATTAAATCCCTTTTTATAGTTGATAGCTCAGTAGCCGAACAGAATATCAACACACATTTGGCTCTCGGCTCCTGATAAAATCCAGACGTTCCTTCGGAAAGGACTCCGTCTGTTGTAAATATATCTCACTATTTTAAACTGTAACCTCTCTCCCTACTGTTGACTAGATGTCAATAAAATATTTTTAATTGTCAAATTGTCACACATTTGGCAATACCACTATCATCAAAATAGAGGAGAAGAAGAGCGAGGTAATACAGTAATGTGTGGAACCCCCGCCCCCGCCATTATTGTCATGACTGACAAATTGCGAGTTGGCACGGAAGGTATAATGGGGAGTGAGCGGACACTCCACATAATGGAATCAAGTTGGGGATTCTAAACGGCTTCTCTCTAATGCCATCAGATTTGCATATATGGGAATCCTTCTTATATGCATATTTACATTATGGTCTTCTATGGCCGAGTTTACCGAGTTTATACTTGCCTCTTAGTCATTTTTTTTCTAAAGCAAAAAATACTATAAATCGACTCTCTCTCTCTACGAATTCCTCGGCGATGCAGTTCAGCACGTTGCGGACAAAAAACCCCTCTATAAGCTCGGGTCTTTCCGAACTCAGGGTGGCCTTGAACATTTGACATTGTCCAGACGTCCCTTCAGAGAAGGCTCATGTCTGATGTAAATATATATATATTATTATTTATTTATTTAGTATTTAACCTTGTATAATCTTATATGATCATTGTAATGAATTAGTTTCAATCTCAATCTCTCTCTCTCTTCTGTTAAATAAAAACGAATTGAATAGGATTAAAAAGTAACGAAACGTAACGTTAATATATATTAACATACAATTACAAAATTAAAGCGGTATGGTAGAGATTACACTCGCATAAACCGCTGGGAGAGTTTACCACTGATAAGTCAGATCCTTCCCAATATTTTTACATCGCATAAAGGACAGTAGGAAGATTAAAAAAACGAATATCGATAATTTAATTAAAAAAGCATATATCGGATCAAAACATATTAATTAAACGTAACGTAACAGCAAAGAAATGTGCTGCGTACTTATATCCCAAATTTCTCTCCACTATTGGATCCTATTAGAAACAACAAATTAAATAATAAACTGCTATCTATCGATATTTTTAATAATTTTTTAATACAAATTTTTCTTTTGATATCAATCAAAGCTTTTTCTGCAGACTTCCCTGCTATGATAAAAATGATTAGATGAGAGGGCTTGGCTCATCAATGGTGTAGTCTCCCAGTGGTTTCGCCAAGTTATTGTTCTAGACCGCTCTATCATTTTATTGGACTGTTTGGCTTATATAGTGTGCCTTTTCTAAGGCAAAGGGTATGGAGAGTTAGAGAAACTATGGACATGTGAACTAAGAGAACGCTGGAGAAATATATATTTATATTAGATAATAAAAAGTCATATATTGGATTTAATAAAATATTTATTTGCCAATATTTCGGCTGGCTGAACGCCAACCTTTATCGAGGCATTATATTTTTGTATACACAAACTCAACGCCGCATAGTGTTAGAATATCACAGTTGAAATATATATTTTTTTATGAATTAAATATGGATTGCTCTATTTTCAAAATAAATTTATATATGATTACAAGCATAGTAGAGATAATATAATTATATATATATATATATTTATTTATTCTTATTTGTATAAAATTATATATATGTAATATAATAATAATGAAATAATATTTATCATAATAGCATTATGATAAGGGAAAATGTTTTTTTTTTTTTGCAAGTGGGGGCAGAATAATATGGGCTTCACTCATGGACAAATCTTAAGAAAATTATACCTTTTACCATGTATATCAGGAAAATGACTCTGAAAGATATTACAGAGACCTTTATTGAAGACGCACCAGATAACCAAGTGTAAACAGCCTCTGTCTCCTTAAAAAAGAATTTTAAAAAGACGACCAGCAACATCAGAGACTTTTCACTTTTTAAAGTTTTTTTACTATAAGAGTGTATATATAATATTTAATAATAAATTTAACAATTTCTCAACCTGTATGACATCATTATAATAGATTAATATATATAAAAAAACACACGCTGATGGTAAATGACAATTTAACAATCAACAGATATTCCTAGAGCCACGTGCAACCAGCTCAGAGATTTTATTGACAATAACAAAGACGTTGTTTATAAGGTGACACGTTTGTCTTCTTTAAGATGTTTACCCGGGGATACGCTGTGTTGGGAGAGAGAGATTAAAGGTTTATAGAAAGATGAGAACATATCTGGAATATTGGGTAAGGAAGCGCGAAGCAGTTGAAAAAGAAAGAGGAAAAAATGATGCAAGGTTATATATATATTGTTGCACCAGGTTGCGGCTTGGCAGACTCTTCAACCTTGATTCTCTCCTCTGCCGGGATCTTACCAAAGCGTGTTTCAACCATCCTACAAATTTATATAAGCGAATAATGAGATAACTTTACTAAAGTAGCCTCCAGAATTATTTATTTATTTCTCACATCAAAGAGAGCAGTAAAGTCACACAGTGTACCTAAATACAAATGGTGATTTTTATAATACATATATATTCTGTTTATAATATATATATTCTGTTTATAATATATGTCATAATTTGTATATAATTAAATGCAACCCCGACCCACTATGTATGTACCATGTATGATTTTCAAAGATTTAATAAAAGAATAAGGTAACTGGAGGAAAGAAAGTAACAAAAGACATAGAAAGTAGATCTAGAGGAGAGCATATTTATTAATAACGACGCAGTTAACCTTCTGACCCCAGGTCCCTGCGAGCTAAGTTTAAACCAACACTTCCTGGAAAAACAGGACGTATCTAGTGACCAGAAGTTATAAATGTTAAAGCTAACACCCAATATTTCCGGCAAAGACAGGACGTATCTAATATCCGTCGAAGTTATAAGCGTCAAGCTACCCGACACTTCCTGACCCAGGCCGGGCGTAACTAACACTAAAGGAAGCCGCCGGCCAATCAGAAGATAGCATCTAAACAGGTCAACCAATAGGGAAAGATCAGGTGATCATCTCTCAACCAATCAGAGAGAAACTGAGTCTTGGTGTTAAATCGAAAAGCAAGAATGGTCAGTTACGCTTTGGCTCCCAAGGAGGTGACATCGGCTCTGAACCTCTTCCCCTCTGCTCATCCCGTAGCTAAGTACAATCACCGCCATGTGATCAGATAATTAATAAGTCAAATCGCTCAGCTCTTCTCAAGCTTTCTTTCCTCCAATCCAGTTGCCTTTTATTTTCAAACCTCATCATGTGTCCTGATTATTCCTAACTGTGTGCTTCACTTACCACTCAACGACTGCGCTTCAACCAATCCTCACCATTCAAATCCAACAACAAGAAACCCCGCAACGACATTGCCACAGAACGGTTAAGTCGACAGGATTCTACAACAGTGTAATACATCAAATATTATAGTGTAATAACATTTGCATCATACTACACAGAGTCGACAGGATAGTGAGATGGAATTAAATCAGGATCCCATAAGCGTAAAGTCAGACGGTCCAACGGAAACAATGGAAAGAAGGCAAGAAGTAAGAGGGAGCGAACCGGCAGGAGGAGGACAGGAGATGACCGGCCGAGAGACAACTGCGCCCCTAGCGGACGCCGTCAACCAGCTGTCAACGTTCCTGACGCGAGTAAAAATTTCTGATGGAGCGGAGTCGGCAATCTCGCCTTTCGACGGCACATACAGCGCGACACAGTTTTTCCAGACGTTCGACCGAAAAATGGAAGACGCATCCATGGAAGAACAAGAAAAATTACTGCGCCTGCCAAACTACCTGGTGCGACAACCCCTGGAGCTCTTCAGGAAACTTCGGCTGGCCGACCGGAGTTATTTCCAGGTGAGACAAATCCTCCTAGATCTCTACCCTGAGTCAAGCGAAGCGTCCTTTGCGAAATATTTCGCCATGAAGCTCACTGGACAAGCCAACTTAGAGACCTACTACCGGGAAAAAACCGCCATGGGATTGCAACTAGGACTTCCACAAGAGGTGATCCTCGAGACGCTGACAGAAGGACTGCCATTCAACGACCAGCGCCTAGTCCGCGTAGTGCCTCCCGAGAACCTAGGAGAGTGGTTCCGACTGGTACAGCGGATCCACGGGCCCAGTGTACCGACAACGCGATCCAGAGAAGATCAACCACCCACAATGTCGGGTCCGTACCACAGCACACCCCGACGCCCAGGTGCATGGAATGCACCTCTTCCGCCGTCCAACTGCAAGTTCTGCGGCGCGAGACACTGGCACAGCGAATGCCGACATCGAGCAGTCCCGAGCCCCAAGCCAACCAACTCAAGCCAAGACGTCCCAGCCGAGCAGCCCTTTCGAAACTAAGGTAGGCAACCCCCCTATGGCGTCAAGAATTGACTTTGAACTCTTATCTAATCCTACCTACCCCTTTAACAATGTATCTAAACATGTACCAAATGAATGCAAGCAACGGCTAGACCAAAACCTGTCCCAAAGGACTCGCACAGCACCCAAAGCTTTCACACACGGAAACCCTTGCCTGCATTCATTACCCAAACCCCAAATATTTACATGCCACCATTCTAATCTCACACCACACAACTTTTCGCTCAACCCAATTGCCAATACTTTATGCCCACCACATATAAAGCCACCACGACTTCAATCTACAACTCCAATAATGCCCAAACAAGTGTCCGTACACCGACACAGCTCACCCACTTACCACCCAAAATTCACACATGACCACACTTCGCCACACCATAATTACGCAAATGTACCTCACAACATACACGCACCCATACGTCACCACGCGACAAACACGCACAACCCGCACAACAAACGCAACACGCACGCCAAAATACAACAACAACAAACAAGCGCATGCACAACCGTTAAGAATAATACAATCA
Source organism: Cordylochernes scorpioides (assembly GCA_030710605.1). Classification (NCBI taxonomy): domain Eukaryota; kingdom Metazoa; phylum Arthropoda; class Arachnida; order Pseudoscorpiones; family Chernetidae; genus Cordylochernes; species Cordylochernes scorpioides. Next base: position 20,951,362 of record CP092874.1, read on the forward strand.
TCCCGTCTACACAAAACATAGAAAAAATTCACGCCACCAAACAACCACACAATCGAAAAACATTACGATCTTTCCTAAAAGCTGTGAACGTCTTTAAAGAGTTCATTCCGGACCACGCCCGCTTGCGGACACCACTTGTCAACCTTCTAAAAAAGGATGTCGTGTGGGTCTGGGATGACGAATGCCAGAAAGCGTTCACTAACCTGAAAGAAAACCTGACCACACACCCCACATTACACCTTTACCAGGAAGGTCTTCCATGCCAGGTGTACTGTAACACCTCAACATTCAGCATTACAGGCGTTCTTAAACAAGTCTACCCTGATGGGAAGACATGCACCGTTCAACATTTCAGCCGATCTCTACGTAGTCACGAGCGAAATTATTCAGACTTGGAACTACAATGCCTAGCCATTGTGGAAAGTGTGGATAATTTCCGCACCTGTCTAAATGGCAGAAGGTTTACAATATTTTCTGACCATCCCGCATTGCAGTGGTTGAAAGAGATCAAAGCTCCGTCAGGCAGATTGTTTCGATGGAGGTTAAGATTGTCAAGATACGAATATGAGGTCCGTAGCATAAATGGAGTACAACAATATGAAACGGGCGTTGGAACTCGTATCCCATTTTGTGGCTTTCTAGATGCGCCACTCATACAGAGCCAACAGTCTTCTCCACCAGGAAAATCTCGCGTGACTATGGATCACAATAAACTGCGCACCGTCTCCCGAAAAGGAGTACTTAAAACTATAGTCCCAAGTTCACTTACAACCAGACTTCTTAAATCCGTACACACTCAACACCACCACCCAAACATCTCCAAGATGACGAGACTCATCTCGTCACAATATTATTGGCAGAACATGACACAAGACATCGCAAAACAGGTAAAAACCTGCCCCACCTGCCGATTCGCTAGAAGAATCGATGAATACAACCAACCTTCACGTAAAAATACCGACACAGGCACCAAAGCAAAACAAAATTCGTACATAAAGCACAGCGTACACACAACACAAACAATGCCAAAATTACCACATCCACGTCAGAGAAACGATCACACATCTCAACCTAAACCAATTACCGCCGACATATCTCTAATAAAACCATTGACGATCAAACAGGAGAACTGTAAACCTAACAATCAGCTCAATCATATCACACCACTCCCTAAAGATATCAAACAAGAGAAATGCGAACCTACCAATCATTCAAATTTTACAATTAATAAGGTTCAAGCAAATATTTCAGAGTCCCCAGTTACAAAAATGTGGACGAACATGGGGCAATATCCTATCTTTCATCTGATTTTTATCCTTTGTTTATTAGTTCTACCGTACAACTGTATCCCAATTTTATTCATTAATTACCTGTTTATCTATGCCATGCCCGCTCAGAAAATCTTCGAACTACAAGAGGTAGTTTTTAATTTAGGACAAGCAGTTTTTAATTTTGGACAAACAATTTTTCATTGTGGACAAGCAGTTCTTCATTGTGGACAAACATTTATAAAACTTCTCATAATTTTAGGAACCATCTTCGCAGAAAATCTAAATAAACTCCGAAGAGATAGCAGTAACTGAAAAGATGACCAAACAATGTCGGAGAAATCACGCTCCAAAAACAAGCCCCGAGCCACACCCCAAAATAAATAGACGGCAGGAAATGAGAATTTGAAACACCACGACAGGAAGTGTAGTCCGCGGCGGTTAAATTCGGCCTCTGTAAACAAAGCGGAGCGCCTTCGTCCGATCTCCAATTTCATTCCCTCTCGTTTGCCCGACACACCCCACTTCCGTATCTCTAATTACAATGAGAAGATCCCCTATTGAGGTCAACTGGGAACCTCGCTATGCCACCGATTTTTGATTCCAGTTCGAGTCTACATATCGATTTTTACCAACCAATTCCACATCCACGAGACAACACATAGAACTAGCTCACACATTTCTTACACAACAGACTTCTAACACTTTTTCACAACACACACACAAAGACAAAAAATTACACATAAAGGTTATATAGATTTCCATGTCTCCTGTACACACAGCATAAACGCACTTGAGGGCTAGAATCACGTTTTTCACCTAAGTGTCGCTACAGATGAGACAAAAAATTTATAGGGCATAATTGAGCAAGTAAAACATTTATAGGGCAAAATGGAGCAACCAATACATGTAGATCAGGGCATGTAGATACCAAAGGGTTCCAACCAATACACCTTATTTTTCATATCAATCATTTTCATTATTTTCTCTCAATTAAAATTTAAATATTTAATCAATTTATCAATTTATTCAACTTATTACCACTTTTAATCATTAATTATCATTTTTTTTAATTAGTTTATATTATCATTTTTATTTATCAATTATCATTCTATTTACCACTTAGCTTAAACTGCCACAACTCAATCATCAACGAAAACTCATTGGTTTTCGATTAAACTAAAAACATTAAATCACACTTTGTTGTTGAAACCTTTTTATTTTTCATTTTTCTTTTTCCAAACACTCGACTTTGATTTCGCTCAACCACTTTTATTTTATTGGATTTCAAAATACCTTATGAAATTTTATTTTTATTTTTATTTTGATTTCTCACAAGCCCTAATAAAATTCCCTCGGTTTCCATTCCCAATCTCGAGCTAGAATAATGGTTAGGCATTTTTCCTTTCTTTTTTTTTCTCACCACTCAACCAAGCACTCAACTTTGATTTCGCTCAAAAAACTCTTATTTTATTTTTATTTTTGATTTCTCAAAAGACCTAATAGAATTCCTTCGATTTCATTCCCAATCTCGAATAGAATATGGTTAGGCATTCTTCCTTTTTTTTCCCTCACCATTCAACCAAGCACTCAACTTTGATTTCGCTCAAAAAACTCTTATTTTATTTTTATTTTTGATTTCTCAAAAGACCTAATAGAATTCCTTCGATTTCATTCCCAATCTCGAATAGAATATGGTTAGGCATTTTTCCTTTTTTTTTTCACCATTCAACCAAGCACTCAACTTTGATTTCGCTCAAAAAACTTTTATTTTATTTTTATTTTTGATTTCTCAAAAGACCTAATAGAATTCCTTCGATTTCATTCCCAATCTCGAATAGAATATGGTTAGGCATTTTTCCTTTTTTTATTCACCATTCAACCAAGCACTCAACTTTGATTTCGCTCAAAAAACTTTTATTTTATTTTATTTTGATTTCAAAAGACCTTATGAAATTCCCTCGAATTCTTTTCCAAATTCGAGCAAAAAAAGTAACTAGGCATTTTCCCTTATCACCATGCAACAAAATTATTTTTTTTTTCAACCAAAAACATTCAATTTTGATTTCATTCAACTATTTTTATATTATTTTTATTTTGATTTCAAAAGCCTTAATAGAACTCCCGCGATCTCCTTTCTTATCTCGAGTAGAATTCGTTTAGGCACATTTTCCTTTTTTTTAGCCCACTATGTACCATAGCATTCATTGATTTCTTACAATTAAAAATTTTTGATTTCTATTAATTATACTCAACCTATATCATCAACACCATTCTATCTTACTTTTATGTCACCAGCAATGCTTGTATATAGCCCCTCAATACCCACAACTAATTTTCCCACAAAATTATTTTTCACTTTACAGAATTCTCTCAGGCTAACCCCTTCTTGAATTCTTCACATGTAGGGGGCGCATCTGTCATAATTTGTATATAATTAAATGCAACCCCGACCCACTATGTATGTACCATGTATGATTTTCAAAGATTTAATAAAAGAATAAGGTAACTGGAGGAAAGAAAGTAACAAAAGACATAGAAAGTAGATCTAGAGGAGAGCATATTTATTAATAACGACGCAGTTAACCTTCTGACCCCAGGTCCCTGCGAGCTAAGTTTAAACCAACACTTCCTGGAAAAACAGGACGTATCTAGTGACCAGAAGTTATAAATGTTAAAGCTAACACCCAATATTTCCGGCAAAGACAGGACGTATCTAATATCCGTCGAAGTTATAAGCGTCAAGCTACCCGACACTTCCTGACCCAGGCCGGGCGTAACTAACACTAAAGGAATCCGCCGGCCAATCAGAAGATAGCATCTAAACAGGTCAACCAATAGGGAAAGATCAGGTGATCATCTCTCAACCAATCAGAGAGAAACTGAGTCTTGGTGTTAAATCGAAAAGCAAGAATGGTCAGTTACGCTTTGGCTCCCAAGGAGGTGACATCGGCTCTGAACCTCTTCCCCTCTGCTCATCCCGTAGCTAAGTACAATCACCGCCATGTGATCAGATAATTAATAAGTCAAATCGCTCAGCTCTTCTCAAGCTTTCTTTCCTCCAATCCAGTTGCCTTTTATTTTCAAACCTCATCATGTGTCCTGATTATTCCTAACTGTGTGCTTCACTTACCACTCAACGACTGCGCTTCAACCAATCCTCACCATTCAAATCCAACAACAAGAAACCCCGCAACGACATTGCCACAGAACGGTTAAGTCGACAGGATTCTACAACAGTGTAATACATCAAATATTATAGTGTAATAACATTTGCATCATACTACATATATATATTCTGTTTATAATATATATATTCTGTTTAATAAAATAAGTAAATATAAAATATCAATTTGAATTTAAAATATATGAAAAATAATATTACAAATTAAAATTAAATAAGTTCATTAGCCATGATGCAACAATATATTTCTTGGCAGTGTGGGTGAGAAAATCGGTCTCTGTGTTTCAAAATGTTAGTGTAATAAGCACGGACGTAACGATGTAACCATTAACAGGATGTTGTTGAAGTGTGTTTGATATTTTTTATAGACTTAAACAAAGGATACACTCAAAGATAAAGTCATCTCTTTATGAAGCAAGAAGTTGAATATTCTTTGAGTGTGAAAGCTTGTAAAAAATAGGAACTTACCCTCTATTATTAATTTGTTTATTTTTTGTCGTCTGTTTTTGCACAAGTTGAATCTGGTTAGAACGATGTATGTAAATTAGATGAATCTTTTTGTTGCCTTAAATACGAGATAATTAACTCGTTTCCTCTATATATATCCAAAAATGTTTAAAGTTTTAATTTTATAAATCTGAGAGTTGTCTTCAAAAACGATCCAACACCTTATTGTGCAACTAAAAATTGCTGATGGCTTGCGCCATCTATCGGAATAAACACATACACAATTACACATACACATTGTACACAAACACTACTATATATATTCCCCTACATTTTATCTACCCTTTATTTACTATTTTATTATATATTTTCCACCTTTGTAACTGTAATGTTCCTTCGATTAAATATATAAATATGCTTTACCAAATTAAGAAACAAATTTTAATTATATATCTTTACAATGTTATATATATATACTCGTACTTTTGAATATATTCATAACAACAACAACAATAATTATAATGCTGCGTAATCCAAACAATCAAAAATAAATTAATTAAACAGAGTATATTATAATATTATTATAAGGTATATTACAGTAACAATTAATTAGAAGATTCAATAAAATTGTTTAAATTGTCTATCGGAATAATTATCAACTCACTAATCATTTTTTTAAAATTATTATTCTATAATATTGGCTAAAAATACTCTTTCTTGATTAATCAAGAAAAAATAACTCCAATCCGTATAAGACTAAAAGTTCTTAATATTGCTTTTTGTTGATTGTTGATATATAAACTCTACACTGTTTAAGATGTTTCTTCCCTTAAGAAAAATTCTATGAATGGGTTGTCAATAAAAACTAAAAATTTCTGATTGCTTGCGCCATCTATCGGAATAAATATCAACTCTCTAATCGTTTTTTTTTTTAATTATTATTCTCGAATATTGGCTAAAATTACCCTTTCTTGATTAATCAAGAAAAAATAACTCCAATTTATATAAGTCTTAAATCTTTTAATATTGCTTTTTGTTGATTGTTGTTGTTGGTAGATAAAGCTCTATACTTATAAATGACTGCGGCGTATAATTATAAAGCTATACAACCAGTTTAACCGCATAAGTTTATTTTTAAAAGAAACTTATGCGGTTAAACTGGTTGTATAGCTTTAAAGCTCTATACTGTTTAAGATGTTTCTTCCCTTAAGAAAAATTCTATGAATGGGTTGTCAATGAACTTGGCGGATAGAGCTGGTCACACTGCCATGCTTCGTTACCATAACGACAAACCGGAACCACCCCTTCACTGTGTATGGAACTGACCATTTTTTAATCCCTTCTTTTTTTATTTATCGTTTGTTTAGGAAATAAAGTGTTTCAGCTCAATATGTGTCTGTACTCTCCAGGTTATTGTAATGTTATGTAAGTGTAGTTCTCTCAGTAATACTTTTTAAAAAACAAGTTATTAGAGCGCATCTATATTTCAGAAATGTAATTATTTGAAGCTTTTTTTTTCCAAATCAAAATACACTAATAGACGAAATTTAAGAAAGGGAGTAGTTCTTGATGTCTCCTGTAGTCTTTTTTTTTTTTTTTTTTTGAAGGAGACAGAGGTTGTTCACACCTGGTTATCTCGTGTGTCTTCAATAAAGGTCACTGTAATATCTTTCAGAGTTATTGTCTCGATATACATGCTAAAAGGTACAACTTCCTTAAGTTTTGTCCATGAGTGTATATACACTTGGTTATCTCGTGTGTCTTCAATAAAGGTCACTGTAATATATTTCAGAGTTATTGTCTGAATCCCGATATACATGTTAAAAGGTACAACTTCCTTAAGTTTTGTCCATGAGTGTATATACACTTGATTATCTCGTGTATCTTCAATAAAGGTCACTGTAATATCTTTCAGAGTTATTGTCTGAATCCCGATGTACATGCTAAAAGGTACAACTTCCTTAAGTTTTGTCCATGAGTGTATATACACTTGATTATCTCGTGTATCTTCAATAAAGGTCACTGTAATATCTTTCAGAGTTATTGTCTGAATCCAGATATACATGGTAAAAGGTACAACTTCCTTAAGTTTTGTCCATGAGTGTATATACACTTGATTATCTCGTGTATCTTCAATAAAGGTCACTGTAATATCTTTCAGAGTTATTGTCTGAATCCCGATGTACATGTTAAAAGGTACAACTTCCTTAAGTTTTGTCCATGAGTGTATATACACTTGATTATCTCGTGTATCTTCAATAAAGGTCACTGTAATATCTTTCAGAGTTATTGTCTGAATCCAGATATACATGGTAAAAGGTACAACTTCCTTAAGTTTTGTCCATGAGTGTATATACACTTGATTATCTCGTGTATCTTCAATAAAGGTCACTGTAATATCTTTCAGAGTTATTGTCTGAATCCCGATGTACATGCTAAAAGGTACAACTTCCTTAAGTTTTGTCCATGAGTGTATATACATTTGGTTATCACGTATATCTTCAATAAAGGTCACTGTAATATCTTTCAGAGTTATTGTCTGAATCCAGATATACATGGTAAAAGGTACAACTTCCTTAAGTTTTGTCCATGAGTGTATATACACTTGATTATCTCGTGTGTCTTCAATAAAGGTCACTGTAATATCTTTCAGAGTTATTGTCTGAATCCCGATATACACGCTAAAAGGTACAACTTCCTTAAGTTTTGTCCATGAGTGTATATACATTTGGTTATCTCGTATGTCTTCAATAAAGGTCACTGTAATATCTTTCAGAGTTATTGTCTGAATCCCGATATACACGCTAAAAGGTACAACTTCCTTAATTTTGTACATGAGTGTATATACATTTGGTTATCTCGTATGTCTTCAATAAAGGTCACTGTAATATCTTTCAGAGTTATTGTCTGAATCCAGATATACATGGTAAAAGGTACAACTTCCTTAAGTTTTGTCCATAAGTGTATATACGCTTGGTTATCTCGTGTGTCTTCAATAAAGGTCACTGTAATATCTTTCAGAGTTATTGTCTGAATCCAGATATACATGGTAAAAGGTACAACTTCCTTAAGTTTTGTCCATAAGTGTATATACGCTTGGTTATCTCGTGTGTCTTCAATAAAGGTCACTGTAATATCTTTCAGAGTTATTATCTGAATCCCAATTAAATTTTGTTCCCATGGGTGTAGCTCTCACTTTAAAACTTTAAACACAAGCTATTAGCGAGCAAATTTTTTTTTCGAATCAAAATAACTTCATCCTATATTTAACTGCGTTGTGGAAATTTTGGGAGGGCCTGGTTCATTGTTTACGGAAGACAATTGACAATTTAAACAATTTTATTGATTCTTTCAATCAAATTTTACAAAGGTGGAAAATAAAAGAGTAAAAGGGCATATAAAGTGTAGGGGAATATATATACAAATGTCTTCAGCAAGGAAGGCTTCCCCACCTTGAGAGAGTCCTCCTCCAGACAAGGAGGGGGTCTTCTTGTACACTCCTCAGTTTCGCGCCGAGGAAGTATCTATAGATGCGCGTCTTGGCAGACGCCAGGATGGCCAGGGCGTCATCGTCTAGGCCATGCCTGAAGACCCAGCCCTGCAGGTGCTGCCCGATGATGGTAAATGCCTCCCGGATGAGAGGCCTGATGTAGCGGCAGGACCAGTACCGGTGAACCAGCGACAGGTCGCCGGACCCACAGGCGATGCAAGACTGTTGTGCCGATGCTGGATGGGGCAGGATGGGGCATGTTTACGGAAGAGCAATGCGCTTGCTACAAGTATTTATAATAAGTCCTAATGTCATGAAAGTTTATGTCTCCAAAATGTCATTAAATAAGTAACATTAACAAATATTTCATATAAAATTCCGGATATATAGAAAAAAAATAACAGACCGATTTACTATTAGGGCGGTATGGTTGATCAAACTGGCGAAACCGCTGGGTGGGTTCACCACTGATGAGCTGGGTCCTCCCAATTTTTTTTTAACGCAGGAAGGGATAATAGTAGTTTTGTTTTAAAAAGGTAAAAATATATATATGTGTTTGTGAAAAAGTCATAAAAATAGTAAAGGTCAGGTGTTGATATTAAAAATAAAAAATAAAGACGTATCCTAAACGCTCACGTGAAGATTTTAGATGGCAGAGCGCCATCTTGTGGAACAAAACTCAACTAAACGTTGATTTAGACTTGTTTCATAATATTTGATCAATCCCATTTTCTTCATTTTTGTTCAATTAAATAGCGCTTTGTCATCTAAAATGATCATGGAAGCGGTCAGGATACGCATTTTTGTTTTTATTATATATTTATACTAGCGGACGTACCCGGCTTCGCCCGAGGTTTTACCCGAGTAAAGGTTTGTCTAACGAACATTTGTTAAAACAATTCTCTAAAAACTTATATACAAAAAAATATATATTTTGATAATTTGAAACTCGTAAATTTGAATCTCTCGATAAAGTGAACATTTTTTCCCGGTCCCTGTGTGCCGTGTCATCCTGAATTTTGTCTTTCCTAATTTTCTACATTAGAAAATTATAGTTTTATCTAGTGAACATTTTTTCCCGGTCCCTTGAAAAATACTCGATAAGTTGAATAAAATCAATATTAAATGGTTCCCTCAGTAATTGGAAGTTAAAGGAATAGTATCTTCGCCTTGGAATTGTATCATTATTCTTGTCTCAAATAAATTGCCGTGTCATCCTGAGATAATCTTACTTTTGATAAATAATATTTAAGATAACAAACTTAGTGATAAGAAAACTTGTTATCATAGTCACAATGGGGGCGCTGCTTGCGAGTTAAAACTACAAATCTGCAAATAACTCTAAGGATATTCAAGATATTCATGAAGTTATTTTCAAAAACCTTCCCGGTGATATACCTAATACTATTCCAAAATTTCACGGCGATTGGATGTATGGTTTTTGAATCTATAGAGTACAGACAGACAGACAGACAGACATTCAATTTTATATATATGGATTGTAACAAAGTATTGATTTATCTATTAACAGAGTATCATTTTTTATTATTATATTTCGCTATTCTGTAAACATCCCTCATTGCTTATCTTTTGTTTATCACTCATAGTTTGTTCTTGCCTGAAATAAATTGTTGTCTTATCCCGAAGTTGGTCTTCCCTAATTTTCCACGTGGTAATATGAATATAGACCCGATATACAGTATATCATTCTCTCTCATATGTAAATATGTATTCATTCTTGTGTGGAAATTCCAGCACAGGGGAATAATCCAGTCAAATTTTTCTCTTTGATTAGGCGACCTTTATTTCAATTTTGAAAGTTACAATGAGAACAGTCACAAAATGCTTTCATTTTAATTATTTATGCTAATATATTATATATGATTTATCTGAAATCTATTTTGAAGAGAGAGAGAGTGTAAAAAATAGCCTATTCCAGGACCAAAATTTTTATACAAATTTGCATATCCAAACTTGGTTATGCAAATTCGGACATGGTAAAACATCGTTGAAATTCGGTCTCTACTAATAATAAATTTTTATTCTTTGTATTATTTAAATGATAATTTTTAATTTATCTGAAATCTATTTTGAAAAGAGAGAGTGTAAAAAAATACCCTATTCCAGGACCAAAATTTTATACAAATTTGCATATCCAAACTTGGTTATGCAAATTCGGACATAGAAAACATCGTTGAAATTCGGTCTCTACTAACTAATACATTTGTATTCTGTCAATGTCGGTCATAGGTAAATAACGTGAATCGATGTGTAAATAAAATGTATATAAAATCCACAGAGTATGGGAAGCAATTTAAACTTTATATTTAAAAAAAGAGATATTGTATGAAATATTTTCTTGCGGGGGATATAGAGGCCCATTCTACGCGGCTGTAATTTCCGCCCGGAGATAAGTTCTTGAATGATAGCTCGTCTCTTATCTCAGGTGATGTATTGTCTTACTTGTTCCAGCCTGTAGTATACTTCTAGTTTAGTAAACTGTGGTGTGATATATTGTATAGATACACTATATATATATTTTTAATTTGTTGACACACATTAATATGTTATAATACCTTGAAAAAGGTTGGCGTTCAGCCAACTGAAATATTGGTAAAAATAAATGATATTTTGATCCAATATATGTCTTTTTATTTAAAGATCTATTTATGGATTGCTCTATTTTCAAAACATATATACATATATAGATGAAAAATTTTCCTCGAGAAAATTGATCTATAAATGTATAGGGCACCTCTCCTTTCAAAATAAACGTCAAAACTAGACGTCATATATATATATAATGGCATATAAATATATATTCCATATATGTGTCATATACTATTATTTTTACCCACCTAACTTATGTTTATTTTAATACTAGCCGAATGACCCGGGCAACGCCCGTGCTTTACCCGACTGTAGATGTTACAACGGTGATCCTTAGGTCGCTGGTTCAAATCCGGCTCGAGGGAGCCCGCGAGCACGTGACCTCCCTGTGCGCGCGCATCCGCGACAGAGGCCGATGAGGAAAGACGGTCGTGACTATATATATATGAGTACATTTTGTGTAGAAATTGGATTAGTTGACTTTATAAGGTAAACTTATTCATACAGTTTGTATCCCTCGATAGCTCAGTTGGCAGAGCGGAGGACTGTAGATGTTACAACGGTGATCCTTAGGTCGCTGGTTTAAATCCGGCTCGAGGGAGTTTTATTTTTTATTTTTATTGGCTGCCGGCGAGCACGTGACCTCCCTGTGCGCGCGCATCCGTGCCAGAGGCCGATGAGGAAAGACGGTCGTGACTATATATAGGGATATTGTTTTTATAATATATTTTATTGAAAGGAATTAGTAATATAGAGTAAATTTCATAACATTTAAAGAAGTTATTACGCACGCGAAATTATATAAAATAAATGAAAATCACACACACATATATATATGTCGTATTTGTCATGGTCGAATGGAAGGGCGCGACTGTTGTGTATGTAAGCTTCGGAAAATAATTTGTCCAACACTCGTGAGCGCGCGCGTGCTGGCGTTTATTTTGTACAGATTTATAGATGGAAGAATTTGTATTTACATTTTACATACTAAATATGGCGAAAATAAATTATATCTTTTAGGCATTAGGCAAATTATGACACATATATATATATATAGAAAGAGCGCCTCATCCCATTTAAAATTGTATACCAAACACAAAGCCATATTTTGTTGATATTGTTTTTGCAGAAGTAGCAAATTTACATAGGAGAATAGTTATTACTTAATAAAAAAATTATAAATAATCCTAGGTATGCAAAAAATTTAACCTATATATATGTATATATTTAATAACGGACTACTCGATGAGGGAAGAGTATCTTTTAATATATAATATCAGATCACAAGCTTTCGGGCATAACCGCCCATCCACAGGTGTAAAAACGAGACCCGTTTTTACACCTGTGGATGGGCGGTTATGCCCGAAAGCTTGTGATCTGATATTATATATTAAAAGATACTCTTCCCTCATCAAGTAGTCCGTTATTAAAGTTAGTGAAGGGATTATTGATTCAATATGTATATATACATGTCTCATTACTAGTTTCCTGTAGAAGGGCTGCTTGCGCCCGAAAGCTCGAAACGATTTTTACCAATAAAGATACTCATCCTTTATGATTCTATTCGTATTTTAATAGGAGAATATGCCGTTACAATCTGTATGCTATAGCTTTAAATATCATATGTTTGTTGCAAGTTTTGGTTTTGGTTTTTAAAAACACAGCCACATCAAGCAATAATTTATTTAATTCCCGGCTTTCTCTGAGGAGAATGACAGCAAGTCACTGAGAAGTCGAAAATTTAATTAATTATTAATTAATGTATTTAATTAATTATTAATTAATGTAGCTATATATATGTTTTTAAACTGTATGTCATAGTTTCAGGCTATGGCCCTCATCAGTACAGGGGCGGCTTCGATAATATTGTAACAAAGTATTTATTAATTTTATTAACAGAATGGTCATTTTTATGTTTATACTAGCCGAATGACCCGGGCAACGCCCGTGTTTTACCCGATTGAATGTTTTGATTCAAATACTATTTGTTACAATTATAAATTGGCGCCTTCAATAAATGCATATATTAGTTAATAACTATAGCCTATGTGCTTTATCTGTCTATGTACTGTTGGCTTCCGTAGGCGTCTCTTACTGGGAAAAAGAAAGAGAGGATTCCATTTGGTTATTAACTAATATATGCATTTATTTAAGGAGCGACCCGCTCCAACACAATGGTTACAAAAACGAAAAAGCGAGTGGGGGGGGGGGCAAAGGTGGCGTGATCGTAGCCGACCAATAGAAGGGCGCCATTCCAAAAAAAAAACCAAACGGTGACAGAGATGACTGATGAAAAATGACGCTCGTAACTGTATATAGAATATTTGCTACTCTGTAAATTACCCTCGTGGCTTATCTTTTGTTTACCATTCATAGTTGGTCCTTGGCTGAAATAAATTGTTGTCTCCTCCTGAAGTTTTTATCTTCCTTAATTTTCCACGTGGCAATATCCTATGGGAGGTATTATAGAATTGGTTGAATTTTCCATAGAAACGGTTTGTCTTATGAATTTATAGAAACACTGTTAGGTTAGGATACATTGTAATTTGTAGGAACGTTGAAATTCATTATCTTTGTCTAATAAATTTGCACATTTCCCAAAAATTTCAATAAAATGCATTGTTTTGGGTCATTTATAAATATGATCTAGGCGATAATTTTTAACAGATGAATATCTGTGGTGTTTTAACGAGGAACAAAACAATAGAAATTGATTACAACCAGGAATCGAACCTAGAATTTCACTTTAAAGACAATACTTTAAAATCCAATCCATTAAAAATTGATAGAGTTCCTTCCTTCCTTCCCCACGACCTCATTTACATATTGTTACATATTCATCAAATATTCTACCAGAAGAGAGCCGGATTTCCCGTTCGGCAATTTGAAAGTAAAATTTTTACTTTTTAAAAAAATCGATTTTTTTTCTTTTTATATTGGTTTTTACTTTAAAATATTGATGATATACACTTATGAACAAAACTTAAAGAAGTTTCACATATTTTGATATTGCCGGTCGTCTATTTTTTTTTTTATAGAAGACGGAGGGAATTTTGTTTACACATACTTAGTTATCTCGTGTGTATTTTCAAAAAGGGTCATTGTACATCAAATATCTTTCAGAGTTATTGTCCCGATATACATATTAAAAGGTACAACTTCTTTAAGTTTTGTCCATGAGTGGAAATAAAAAAACACAAGGATGGGAATAATGTGGGAATAATGGTGATAGTTAATCCTAAATTGAAAAATATGCATACTTTTCTTTATATGCATATATATATATATGCACATATATATGACTAAAATCTATGGGTCTAACACTCAAATAACTTTTACGTTAAGTATTTCTCACGTTAAATAAGTATATATGTATATAATTTATTTATTCAATATATTACACAACTCTTACATATATATGATGTATTTCTACTATAGATGTGTGAAAAATTAGCAGTCGTTTGTGGCTGTCTCCACCTCAATCATCTCTCTCTTTATTTTCCAAATCTTTTATACAAAAACAAAATTTACATACATGTTAACTGCTTTAAAATTTGCATATCAAATGATTTATATTTTACAATTGAATTTAGAGATTTTGGTTTTATTTGCATACATAAAATTGAATTTAAGGAAATGAGAGGGAGAGAGAAACTATGAACAAAGCTAAACTGGAAATTTACTTTCTATCATTCAAAATGTATCATATATATAACATAAAATTGCAGGAGGATTATATTCATGTACCTAGAGGGGCAACTGTCTCTTTAATTGTACATCAGAATGATGCATTATGTTCATTACCCTGGTAAAACAACTTTACATATGTCTCCTATACATATTTGTTACTCTATGTTTTGTCCGAATTTACCAAAACTGGAGTTGTGGTTCATTCTTTATCACATTTTATATTAGTGTGATAAACGTAATGTTTTAATTCATAAATAAAGGGAGAGGTGTCTCCTTTGGTACATCAATTCCATTCTCCCATTAACTCTTTATGTTGTTATAAAACTATTTTAGACGCGTAATATTCTTTTTAAAATAAAACAATTTCTACTGTCCTTACTGCGATGGAAAAATTAAAGGGAGGGGCTGGCTCATCAGTGGTGAACCCTCCCAGCAGTTTCGCCAGTTTAATCTACCATACCGCTGTTATATTGCATTTTTTGAACTTCCTTTTATAGTTGACTGTTGTAAGACTCTTGGAATGGGTATTTTAGAAGAACTATGGACATAAGCTTTCAGGACAGCAGAATTAAATATAATTATAAATATATAATATGCTTCGAGCAATCGCTCTTCCGCAAATATCAAATTGTGTCTTTTATTTGAACAATTATGTTACGATGCACTAGCGCGCCATCTATTATCAAATTATAAAACTATTTTAGAGGCGTAATATTCTTTATGTTGTATTCTAGCCTGAGAATCGGCCCTTGCTACTTCACCAGCTCAAACACCTGTTTGGTAAATTTGACCGATTTCATAACTCCTGTCGTAGGATGTTATAAAACCGAAGCCGTCCCTGTACTGATGAGGGCCATAGCCTGAAACCATGGTATACTGGTTGTTGGCTTTTGTCTGAATTTTGTAAAATTGGTGTTGTGGTTCATTCTTTATCACTACTAGTGAAATATTTTACTAGGCTGATCACAACATAATGCATTGTTCTGATGCAAATTTAAAGGGAGAGGTGCCTCTCTAGGTATATATATGGCGACTACACTTTGCTTCAGCGAGCCGAACTAAGACGGCCTCGGCATCCGCGGGCGTCAACCTGACTACGCATGCGCGCGGGACGTCATCAGAGACTCTGGCCACTCACGCGGTAAACAAGAAGGCTAAAAGCCGACGGCCGTTACTTCAATATATGTACACAGTGCTTTTGTACAATATACAGAACATAATAACTATAAATACTCTATTCAAATTTGAATGATAATTTTTAAATAGAAAAATGAAAATTCTTTGAAATTCTACTTACATATTCTATAAAAAAACCTATTCAGATATTTGGAATTGTACCGTTATATACCGGAATGGTTAATATTGGATACAATATGCAGAATGGGAAAAATGCACAAATTTGCATATGTGCACCCGTATATGTATATATATATATATTTACGTAAATATGTATATAGTCAGACTAAAAGCCATCAATCAAGAAAGTGTCACTAGTACGACACGCGTCAGTTGACGAAGGGAAAGTGTCACCTATGTGTCGTGTTAGGGAAATCTGTAAGATTATCCTGTTGCCTCGATCTACCCAGGGATTATGTGGGGCCTGATGAATAACCACCACAGGCTGTCGAAATGTCGCCAAATTTTACCTATTCACATAATGTCACAATTTGAGGGGAGGCATAGTTCTATATACTTTTTTTCTTATTTGTATTATATAAATAAACATACGCTGTGTGTGGATTTAAACATTTATACTTGTATTTTTTTATTTGTGACAATTGACAATTGAAACAAATTTTATTGACTTCTTGTCAATAATTTACATTAAAAATGGAAATAAAACTAAAAGATAGATGATCATGCGGGGGATGTGCCCCGGCGAGTGAGCCTTCTTTCCCAGGCGATGAGCGGGTCCTCTGCTCCTCCGGTCAGACCAACCTATACGAAGTACCGGTAGATGATGGATTTGGCAGACACCAGGATGGCCAGGTTGTCATCTTCGAGGCCAGACCCGAAAATCCAGGCCTGCAAGTCAGGGGGTCGCCCGAGGACACTGAAGGCTTCGATGATGAGGGGCCTGATATACTTTTCTCTTATTCGTATTAAATAAATAAACATACGCTGTGTTGATATAAACATTTATATTTGTATTTATTTATTTATTTATTTATTTGTGTGTGTGTGCGGAAGAGCATTGCTAGATGCAAATATTTATATGTAAATCTACTGTCCTAAAGGTTTATGTCCATAGATTGCTTAAATACCATTTCTAAGATTCCACCCTTCAGTGTACCATATTTAAACAGAATGATTCAATACAGTATTAGAGCTCTAAGATGTTTTAAGAAGATATTTAAATATAGAACTGAAGAAAAGAATTCTCAGATGTCTTGTTTAGTCAGTTTTCCTGTATGGATGTGATGTTTTTAGAATGAACAAATAAATAGAGGGAAAGATGAATTATTTTGACTTTGATGTTCTACCATACCGCATCTTAGATATTTGCAAACCTCTTTGTCCTAAGGCAAGAGTCGACAAACTTTTGAGTCGGAAGAGACAAAAATGGCAATTTACAAAATTTCAAGGATTTTTAAAGATCCACAAAATTTTTCTTGCCAACAATAAATAGTACTCGCATAAGTAATATTTGCATATGGAACTATATAAAGAGCCACAGCATCACATCCAAAGAGCCGCAGTTTGCCGACCCCTGTTCTAAGGTTCTAGTGGACCTTAGGTCAATGGATCTCTATGCAAATCAGAAAACGATGGCAGAATCAAGAATTCCTTCCTTCCATGGCCTTGAGGATGCCCCCTCCAGGGTTTCGTCACTCCATCATTCAGAAACCCCAGTACAGTATCTCCAAGGCCATAGTGACGGTACAAATTTACAATTAAATGTTAGTGATTGCCTTATAATTTATGGGCAAGAAATTTCTTCATTTCACACAAATGACTCTCTTCTTTTGTCCATCTACGTGGAAAAATCTTATCAAACAACCTTGTATGCCATTGTATTGTTCTTTTTAACTGAGAAGTGGAGTGTTGAAACCTCGATGATACTTGTGATTTCATCTAGGAAGATTTTACCGAGAAATTAATCTTAAAAAAACATATCTTTACTCAAATTAATCTTAAAAAAACATATATAAAAAGAACATAATGTGATAACATTCAACCAACACGTATCATCCACCATGCACCGTGTATATTTAAAAAAAAAAAAGTTTTTCACACACAAATATTGTAATATATTCTCTCACAATATCATACGTATATTTAAAATATGTAAATAATAATTTATAATGCATTAGCGCGCCATCTGTTATCAAAATTCGAAACTATTATTCGATACTCCCCTTACTGCAATGGAAAAATTATATTATATTCACCACTAATGAGTCAGGCCCTCCCATTAATTTTTTCATTGCCGTAAGGACAGTAGAAATTGTTTAATTTTTAAAAGAATCATACGTCTCAATAATAATTTGTATAAAAATAGTATTTATCCTTAATTTGTTAGTGTGATACTCCTGTTGATATATATTGACAGTATATATCCCCCTCTTTAATATAAATCTCTAAACTTAAGAGCATGATTTACCATTGACAAGATGTCAATCAAATTATACCCTAAACAACGACTTTTCTTTTAGAGAATTTTATCACTCTCCATCAACGACGATATGTGGTGTACTTACAGTACAAGCTGTCACAACCCACCATGATAATCATGGCCTGGTACTACATATATAGACATGAGATGTACTTACAGTACAAGCTGTCACAACCCACTACCATAGCCTAGTACTACAAGTTTAGTCCAGTAGCTGTAACCACCACCCACCATGATATATCACAGACCAATAACTGGGTCAAAAGATGACAAGCAGACGATGTAAGTTGACCAACTAACGGAAAATCTATCTTACCCCCCACAGTCGAATGACCTTCACCGCGGAAGAAAGGTCATCCTTTTTCGCCCCCCCCCCCTCCCGCTCTAACCCGGAAAACAAAAACATGATGAACAAATTGCACCTATCATCATTTCTTCCCTTTTGAACGATCCACTTAACCCTCTAGCTCTACTCGCTTCGGTAATTTTGAAAAATAATTTTGTTACCCCCATACCTATCTCTCGGCGAATTACTAAATTTCTGTTCGAATTTGTAAAAATAGTTTTTAGAAGAATTTGAACCAAAATTAGGGTAGTGGTATTAAGACTTTTTTTTAAATGCTCCGATGGCCCCCGTTTCTTCCAAAAGTCCAACCTCACGCAGCGAGTGCAAGTAAACAAACAGGGCTCTGGCACATTTGTAAGTGCAAAGTCGAACTGCTTTTCACATGTGTAGACATGTGGTGCACTTACAGTAAAAGCAGTCGCCTTTTTCTACCCACCATGATTATCATGGCCTGTACCACGTGTACTAGGGATAAGCAAAAAGAAGAAAAAAGTTTTTTTATAAATGTAATTTATTTAACGATCATTCAAAGATTGAAAGTTCGAAAAAAAATTGATTTCATTGTTGCAATGAAAAAAAACTTTTGTAAAAGAGAAGTTGTGAATTCAATATTGCCATCTACCGATAAAATAAATATAATTATTTATGGCAATGTGTGTTTCTTATAATCTACTAGCCGAATGACCCAGGCAACACCCGGATTTTACCCGATTAATTATTTTTATTCAAATACTATTGGTTACAATTATAAATTGGCGCCGTGGATGTCACTCTTGTGAGAACGTCCCGCTCCAAACTTTGAGTGTTTTTAAAATATAAAAATATAAACAATATAAAAATATGAACAATTAAATTCTCATCATCTTTTATCG
This sequence comes from Cordylochernes scorpioides, assembly GCA_030710605.1. Lineage (NCBI taxonomy): Eukaryota > Metazoa > Arthropoda > Arachnida > Pseudoscorpiones > Chernetidae > Cordylochernes > Cordylochernes scorpioides. The sequence continues at coordinate 20,970,885 of CP092874.1, forward strand.
TGTCATTTTCTCCCCCCAGGAATATGTTTTGGGAGAGCGATATATTTTAACCAAGAGATGTACACACAGAACCACACCAAACGTGTCAATGTTCACACATTCAACATAACTAGGAGAGTTATAAAATGAGATGTAACCGTTTATTCAATCAAATTTACATATGGGTTTGTACTGAGAAAAATATAAAGAATTTTTCAAATTACACTTCTTTATTTCTATAGATTTACAATCAAACTCTAAACGAGCATTACTTTTATGAATCATATATCGATTTTCAAAATCAATTTGTTCTGTTGTTGTTAGGTGTCCATCAAGTTGACTTTTGGAGACTATATGGTGACAAATATTGTCCAATTTGATCTGTTAGTGACTATCACTCTCAGCTCATCCAGTGACCTTCCAGTAGCTTTCTTGACCTTTTCTAGCCAGTTCATTGGAGGTCTTCCTCTCTTTCTTCTTCCATCAATTCTCCCAACATCAACATATTTCCTAAACCTTTTTCTCTCTTTATATGTCTGAAGTAAGTTCGTCTCTATTTGCATATATTATGGATTCTAAAGATTTAACAGGATTAATTTCATTTAAGATTGAAATATTTATCCTTTTATCTGTTAATACCTTTATTAGGGACTTGACCCATAGAGATTCTCCCAATTGGGTAAGGTAATAATCATCTTGTGTTATTTACATAGAAATTGAACTGGCTTTACTCTTCGTCTCAAAGTCATTCACTTGTTGACTGGTCCTTACATAATGATGATCTAAAATTTTATAGTAAGCTATTGCCTTAGATGTGTTTGTGTGTTATCTGTCAATGACATTCTCAGTACCCTACTCCGTGTACACAAACACAAAAACACCACATTTTAATTGTTTCTTTACAAGTTGGTTCTAATATTGGGTTGTTCCTTCAGGTTTTACCAGTATGTGTAAGATTTTGGCTTGGAACAAAAGGGTACAATGTCAATTGTAGAATTGAACACTGTTAAAAGGCTGACTTACTGACCATGGTGGTAAAAGCCATCCTTAGCTACAAGTTTTAAGTCTGGTGGTCTGTGGCTAATGGAACTTAATGAATAAATGGATGGCAGAGATACAATAACAGTAGTTGGACTGTGAGAAGCCCATACACTACCTAAAAAGGTGTCCACTCACAGCTATCACCTACAAGCTGGAGAAATATGAAGAATACTCCATGTATACATTTCAAAGACTTCAATTCTTTCTCTCTCATCCTTTATATAAACAAATCTAGCGGGTGTTGTAAGAAGTTTAAATAAATATTTAAAATACGTTTTATCAGTTAAAACCTTGATAGCCTCATCTAACTCTATTATGATTGCATTAGCGCGCCATCTGTTATTCAAATTAATCTTTAAAAAACATATATTTACTCAAATAGCCCTAAAAGAACATAATGTGATAACATTCAAACAACACGTATAATCCACCATGCACCGTGTATATTTAAAAAAAAAAAGTTTTTAGCACACAAATAATGTAATATATATTCTCTCAATATCATAAGTTCACCTATCCCCCGATTTACACGGTACTTGTTTTACACGTTTTCGCTTTTACACGGTTTTCCAAATAAGTTTTTTTTAATCGCACTATACTAAATGCTACTGTGATTGAACACATGCGCTGTGTACACATCTCACGAGGAATCCCGAGATTATGTGCTGACTACATATTTTAACCTGTCAATGCATTTTTATTTCTGTGTACACCTATCCCCCGATTTACACGTTTTTCTCAGGAACGTATCTACCGTGTAAATCGGGGGATAGGTGTATATTTAAAATATGTAAATAATAATTTATGATGCTTTAGCGCGCTATCTGTTTTAAAAATTCTAAACTATTATAGACGCGTATGATTCTTTTAAAAATAAAATAATTTCTACTGCCCTTACTGTAATGGAAAAATTACTACATTGCAGTAAAGACAGTAGAAATTGTAAAACGAGAATTGAAAATTATCCCGCATGTGTTTCTTTTGAACGAAAAATCGAAATTTATTTTAAGGAGAAATAACGATTATTTCTAACCTTAGGGATGAAGTATAAAAGGATGAATTGTGAAGAGTAATGGTAAACGGAAAAATAAAGTATCCAGAATTTTTTTTATTTTTTGAAGAATAATACGCGTCTATAATAGTTTCGCATTTTCATAACTTTATTAGCGAAGCTTCTTTAGAAACCTATGGGATATTTTCTTATTTAAACATTTTAAACTTTATTTCTCTTAATTTTTCAATACAGATTGACAAATTTGAAATGTTTCCATGTCATCCAAACTTAGAAAAAAATCAAACAAACGCCAATTATATTAAAAGTTTTACCAAACAAAAAAGTGTAAAAGCGAATCAAATATCAATAATAATAACAATTATTAGAAAAGTATAAAACTCATGAAGAGAGAAAAAGAGAAGATAAAGGATATAAAGATAATTAAAATAACCCCCCAAATTGATTTAGATATAATTAAAAAAACAATTAAGCACACCCAGGGAAACGGAAATCTATAGGCTGGCTCATCCAGTGGGTGATTCCGATGGCAGTAATTGTTTTGTTGGGATCTGTTGCTTAGCAACGGTTAGATGGGGATGAAGATCTACTCCGAAAGCTCCGCACCGTTAGTTCCCTCTTATCGCATCTTTTATTAAAAGTCAAATCTTTTTTTTTTTTTTTTGTCGTTTTCTCCCTTTCTACCTAATTGGTTATCGGTTAGGTCGTAAAAAAGAGACCTTTAATACATCCCATAAATGAGAAAATTATCATTATTATCATTGTGCAAATTATTTATAATTATTTAAATGTATATATATAATACGGACGTTTTGTTAGTTGGAAAATGGGTTTGTCAATAAAAACAGAAATAATAAATTGAATCTATATTTTTGACGCGTTTAATTAATTTTATAATAAAACAAATTTCTACTGCCCTTAATGCGATGATAAAATAATGGAAGGGCCTGACTCATCAGTGGTGAACCCTCCCAGCGGTTTCGCCAGTTTAATCTACCATACCGCTGTGATATTGTATTTGTCTGTTTTCCTTTTGTATTGATAACAAAGATAGACTCTTTCAGAAAGATCTGACATCGTATCTATCTAGGCGTGTTTTCCCAGGCTTTGGCCAATTAATCAATGCGGCTACATTAGGTGACTCTTCATACCATTTCCTTCTATTGTCCACAGTGGGAGCATTTTGAGAAGAATGCACAGAAGTGTCTTTTTTTTTTAAGATACTGCCATCCATAGAACGTATGGGATTCCGGGTGTAATCCCCGACAGACTAAAATCTCGACAACACACAAACGCAGCAAACAAAAATCCCGACAGACCAAAATACCAACAACCCAAAATACCGACATACCAAAATCCTGACAACCCAAAACCCAACATTTGAGTAAATCGATTTATACTGTCTTTAGGGAGGAAGAATGTTTATAAAATATTATATCTCTTAACGCGACATATACACAATGCTTTATATTATCTCTAATTTGTGGGGATATTTTGATCTGGGCCCAGACCATACTTTATTACAAGTGGCATACTTTAGGTGTTAATGCTCAAGTTACGCTCTTTCGACCAGAACTAAGCTCGTCTTTCTCAACTCCATCAGTAAATACTTCTATCTGATATGTATATAAGTGTTTATATCTACTGTATTTATTGTCTTGTGAATGTTTCAATACCTCTCCATATATAAATGTTCTTTGGCAAAATTGGAGATAGAGTCTTTAATATTTCATAGCTTTAATGTAGATGAAACTAGGTAACCCACATGTTCTATTGGGTGCAAGTTTCTCTTGCTGCGCTTTGATATTGAAATGAATTCAAAATATTTACATATGTCCATTTTTACATATTGTCATTTTAGTTTAATGTTTTTTTTTTTTTTTACTTTTTGGTTCACTCCTAGTTGTCTCTCCGTATTTCTCTAGGCCAGGGTGTAAACCCAGGCTTCCAATCCGAAACTAAAGTGGGTTGAAGTGACGTAATAATTTCTCCCATTGTGATTGGTCACGATACTGTCCCCCCACTACGTTGACATTGGGAATGCGGACGTCCTTGTGACAAAGACCTCGGTCACGTGACACTGTTTTTTACCTCGCCGGTTGGTTGAGTCGAAATAACGACGTGGCCTTTGTACCCGTTAACTGGTGGGAGCCTCCTCCTTCTTTCTACTTATGTACTTAAGGTGTTGAAAAAGATATATTCGCGAAAGCTTCCCACCAATTATTTTATATATCTTTCTTTACATAGATATTATTTCTTTTTCTTCTTTTTCTCTTTTCTAAGCGAGGATTCAGTTTCTTCCCCTACTTCTTATTTATTTCTAGATTCATTGCTTACAGAAGAATCGTCTGTATAAGACGGAATGTCTTAATAAAGGCTTGTGTGTGATATATATCGTTCTTTACGATGCACTAGCGCGCCATCTGTTATCAAATTACGAAACTATTTTAGGCGCGTAATATTCTTTTTAAAATAAAACAATTTCTACTACCCTTACTGCAATGGAAAAATTAAAGGGAGGGCCTGGCTCATCAGTGGTGAACCCTCCCAGCGGTTTCGCCAGTTTAATCTACCATACCGCTGTTATATTGCATTTTTTTGGAACTTCCTTTTATAGTGATACTGATGCTTGACTCTTCGAATGGGTATTTTAGATGAACTATGAACATAAGCTTTTAGGACAGCAGAATTACATACAATTATAAATATATAATATGCTTCGAGCAATCGCTCTTCCGCAAATATCGATTTGTGTCTTTTATTCGAACAATTATATTACGATGCACTAGCGCGCCATTTGTTATCAAATTACGAAACTATTTTAGACGCGTAATATTCTTTTTAAAATAAAACAATTTCTACTGTCCCTACTGCCCTTCCCAAGTCTTGTTTGTGCTTGTGTCTTAAATTGCTGGTGTCATCCTGAAGTTTGTCTTTCCTAATTTTCTACATGGCAATTATAAAAACCAGTATATTTTTAAGTTTTAAAATATTGTTTTACATCCAAATCATGAAATGTATGCAGAAAAATCTATTTTATATTTTTAAAAAGCCATCAGCAATTTTTAGTTGTACCATCAGGAAATACCTTTTATCTTCTTAATTTATCTACTTGATCTAAATACAATTTTACTTTTGTACTATTTTTACATAGTCATATCTAGGATCCATGTTCAAGATAAAAGTCGGTGGACAAGTAGGTAACACCCTCGATTCCAGACAGTCATGAACCGGGATTGAATCCCGCGTTAACATTTTGTTTAATATGTGAATAACCTTCATATATTATTCATTGTTGTAATTATCATAAACTAGGTTGCTCTTGTTGAGCGGTACCTATTAATGTGATTTTGAACCATGTTCAAGATAAAAGTCGGTAGACAAGTGGGTAACACCCTCGATTCCATATAGTCTTGAACCGGGATTGAATCCCGCGTTAACATTTTGTTTAATATGTGTGTTTGCGCCTAGCTATGTAAATCACTAGCTAGGCTGCATTGATTCATAGTCATGCAAATTCTTCTTTCTTTCCTTTTAGTTATGTAAATATGAGTGTATATAAAATGAGTGGATGATTGAATAAAGTTAGTGTGTCAGCTAAACGCCGTGAGGCTGTGTGGCCATTCTCTTGTTGTTACATCGCATTAGGAAAGGTACAATCTCTCGGTAGTCAATCCGTAGGTCGAGGTGAAAGCATACAGTCCAAATTAAGCTCTGCCGAAAGATCGTCAACATCTAAAACAAAAGGTTAGAGAGCAACACGGATTTCCAAACTATTGCTGTAAGGATCCAAGCTCCAACATATGGTCCATATCGACCCGGATCTTAAGGAGAAGAGCGTGATTCTGCCGAGTAACAAACCTTCAAATCTGAAATATGTCGAAGGCAATCAAAGGCCTAAAAGTCAAGATCCGTTTCCAGATAAGACGAATGGATAAATACCTGGCATCCATAGATGAAGAAATAGAGGGAGGAGATCTCCAAAAATTAAAGCTGATATATGAAGGTGTATCGGAAACAAAAACGAAGACTGGGATCTTATTTGACGAGTTATTCGAACAGGAGGAAGTGGATGAAGAGAAGGAATTCGAAGGTTATGAAACAATACAAGATAAAATGGAAAAACTGGAATTAAAGCTTAGGCGTGCCTTGGAAGGAAAACAAAGTACAGCTGATACAAAACAAACAAAAGGCCTCGAAACAGTAATATTGCCCATGTTCGAGTTGCCTCACTTCTATGGAGATGCGAACTCTTGGTTCAATTTCAAGGAGGTCTTCGGAATGACCATAGATCAAAATCCAGGGCTAAATGATCTACAAAGGCTACAATATTTGGGCTCCGCAGTAAAGGGAGAAGCGGCCAAACTGATACGTGGGTTCCCGATATCATCAGAGAGCTACAGGCAAGCGTGGGATACTCTGGTATCCAGATATGACAACAAGAGAGAGTTGGCTTATGCGCAACTGAATGGAATCTTCAAGATCAAACAAATAAGGAATCCATCGGCAAAGGCCATAAGGGAACTCCTGGACACATGTAATGAGTCTGTGCGCAATCTGGAATCCCTCGGAATGCAAAGATATGAGTTGGTAGACGTGATACTGGTACAGTTCTTGAGGAACAGACTCGATGAGGATATGAAACGGCAGTGGGAGTTGGCCCAGGATGAGAGATCATTTCCTTGCTATGAAGACTTCATTCTGTTTCTTGAGAGACAAGCTAGAAGTCTGCCACAGGGATCAAAGGAATATCAAAGAAAGGAAAATGAAATCCAAAAGGACTATGCAAATGTACACATTGCGATTGATACCAATGCTCAAATATGCATAGCATGCAAAGCAGGTCACAGAATCTACAACTGTACTACGTTTAGCACAATGCCTATCGAGCAAAAATGGGAATTTGTTAAACAACACAAAATGTGCTACAATTGTCTAAAGAGAGGTCATACGGGAAAAAAATTGTTACCAGGGACCTTGCAAGAAGTGCAACAAAAGGCACCATACCTTGCTCCATAGGCTTGACACAGAGGTGACTAATAATCAGAAGGGTGCGAAGCCACAGATCTTTAAACCTGTAAGTGAAGTCAACAACACGAGTATTGAACAAGGAAGTGAGACCATCAATCAAGTGCTCCTTGCGACTGCTCAGATAATTGTGGAAGGTGCAAACGGTACACAGCAGATCTGCCGAGCACTTTTAGATAGTGGGTCACAAGTTAGTTTGATCACAAAAGAAATTTGTGAGAAACTTGGACTTAAAGGAGAAACATCACGACGCTCACTTAGGGGTATTGGAAATAATCCAGTCCAGGTGTCAACTACATCGGTTGACTTGAGATTCAGGTCGATTTATAGATCCGAAATTTGTGAAACGAATGCTCTAGTGATGGAGGTCTTAACCACCGAAATTCCAAACTTTAAATTGGCAGAACCGACCTGGATCATGCAGAGAGGGCTTGAGTTGGCAGACCCTCTGTTTCATATTTCGGCACCAATCGACATCATTCTAGGTGCAGAAATGTATGCATATCTGATGCATGGAGAGAAAAAAATGCTGGGAAGGAACCAGCCTATAGCAGTGAATTCAAAGCTCGGTTGGATTCTGATGGGCAAAGTGGACGGCTCTCTCTCGTCGAACTATAAAGGTGGACCTTGTAGCCTTGCGGTTCAAACAACATCAGATGGTCAGGTGGGAGATTTCAGGAAATCGGAGTCAGTGCCGTCATTGCAGGACCAGAATCCAAGGGAAGAAGTTTATGAAACTTATTACCAGAAAACCTATTCCAGAGGCGGCCAGGGAAGATACAGTGTGAGACTGCTATTCAGGAAAGCTCATCGGGACAGCTCCATTCCTACCTCTAGATCTCCAATAATTCCACGGGGAGGAAAGTCCGGTGTAAGTGTCTTGCACAAAACTAACTTGGACAGCCGGAGGAGCTTTCAGGAGACCAATCACCAAGCTGGGCCCTCTTCCCATTGCGCCTCAAGATCTGAACTGAAGTTCAGCGGTGGGGGGGGAGTATGTTTGCGCCTAGCTATGTAAATCACTAGCTAGGCTGCATTGATTCATAGTCATGCAAATTCTTCTTTCTTTCCTTTTAGTTATGTAAATATGAGTGTATATAAAATGAGTGGATGATTGAATAAAGTTAGTGTGTTAGCAAATTCGTGTGAGGCGTACTTCCTCTAGTCATACAGCGGGCTACATCGCAGTCTTGCGAAGGAACAACTTTCTCGGCAGGCAATCCGCCGGTCTGGTCTAGTAACTTACAGTCCAAAATTAAGCTCTGCCACATATCGTCAACACCTGAGACCAGAAAGAAGGCAGTAGGAGCTACAGGAAGTCCGGGCTACTAGTGTCAGGAAACAAGCTCCCAACAATGTGAATAACCTTCATATATTATTCATTGTTGTAATTATCATAAACTAGGTTGCTCTTGTTGAGCGGTACCTATTAATGTGATTTTGAACCATGTTCGAGATAAAAGTCGGTAGACAAGTGGGTAACACCCTCGATTCCATACAGTCTTGAACCGGGATTGAATCCCGTATTAACATTTTGTTTAATATGTGAATAACCTTCATATATTATTCATTGTTGTAATTATCATAAACTAGGTTGCTCTTGTTGAGCGGTACCTATTAATGTGATTTTGAACCATGTTCGAGATAAAAGTCGGTAGACAAGTGGGTAACACCCTCGATTCCATACAGTCTTGAACCGGGATTGAATCCCGTATTAACATTTTGTTTAATATGTGAATAACCTTATATATTATTCACTGTTGTAATTATCATAAACTAGGTTGCTCTTGTTGAGTGGTACCTATTAATGTGATTTTGAACCATGTTCGAGATAAAAGTCGGTAGACAAGTGGGTAACACCCTCGATTCCCGACAGTCATGAACCAGGATTGAATCCTGTGTTAACATTTTGTTTAATATGTGAATAACCTTCATATATTATTCACTGTTGTAATTATCATAAACTAGGTTTTTCTTGTTGAGCGGTACCTAATAAGGTGATTTTGGAACCGAAATATTCCAGATCTATCTAGACGATTAACATGCTTTTAAAACTTCACTTTTTATATAAAGAGAAGAGATATCAAATTTACATATGTGATTGCTATATGCAATAACATCTCTATGTAATATAAGAAATATAAAACTTTGAATGTTTCTTTAACCAATAAATTTTCCTACTGACTGAGATATTGGGAAATCTTGGCTAATCAGTGATAAACCCTCCCAGGGGTTTCGTCAATTGAAATGACACAAGCTTTCGAGGACACAGATTCTTCAACAGTCTATGCAAATATATGACACTAAAACTTTATTCAACAAATTCCTAATATCTTAACTGCAATTAATAGAATAAACTGGCGAAACCGCTGGGAGGCTCCCTATTGATGAGCCAGCTCCTCTCGATATTTTACGATTGCAGTAAGTACAGTAGAACGTTGTTTTTTTTTAAAGAGACAGAGGTTGTTGACACTTGGTTATATCGTATGTCTTCAATAAAGGTCACTGATAAAAGGTACAACTTCCTTAAGTTTTGTCCATAAGTGTAAAAACGCATGTCCAAAATTTGCATATAACGAGAATTTTTTTTTCTATTGCTATTCCATGGAATGGTTATATTTCCATATTGTGTCTTTATCTCTAAAATCTTAACTTATATATCGTTTTTTATCTTGCATTTATTTTTATAGTATTTGGAAAAGGGTGTCCCTGAAAGTTTTCCAAGTGTATTAAAGAAAATTATTGGAATGTAGCTTTCGATCAACCGTGATTAATATTGTAGCGTAGAATTCAAGTATTTGCATATCTTAAGATATATTTATTGATGACGACAGTACGACAATTATCAACAAAACTATCTACAGCTAGGGAATATTGAGCAAGCAAGCAAAGAAATATTTTGATTATTATTTTACATAAACAGAAGAATATATATTTATAAAATCTGTTGAATATTTTCATTGAATAATTAAAATATAAAATATTAATTATTTCTTCACTACAATATCACTTTATTTTTAAATTAAATTTATAATTAAATTTTTAAATTTTAATATTATTAAAAAGCACATATATGAGAAATAGGGTCAGCTAGAGCCAAATTAAAAATCTAATCATGACTATTGTGCTCTAAATAAATCATAAATCAAATAAATCACTATATCAAATATGAGAAGAAGTGTTGATTTGTAAATTTACAAATAGTCCAGTGTTGCTAAATTCGATGGAAAAATATCACAGAATAAATAGATTTTCAAATAAATGTTTTGCTTTCCTACTTTGTTAAATTCTTTTTTTTTTTAATTCCAAATATAATAAAGAATTAAAAATATTTATAAATTAAAAATGATGTGAAGAGAGCATGTGAAATATATAGCATATATCCATTTTTATATTTTTTCGCCTAGCATTTTGTTTTTCTTTATTTTGTCACGTAGAAAATTAGGAAAGACAAACTTCAGAATGACACAGCAATTTATTTAAGGCAAGAATAACATCCATTTTATATAATGCTAATTTAATTAAAAAGACATATTGGATCAAAATATCATTTATTTTTATCAATATTTCAGTTGGCTGAACGCCAACCTTTATCAAGGTATTATAACATTTTAAAGTGTGAAGTGTGTTTAAATGTTATAACACCTTGATAAAGGTTGGCGTTCAGCCAACTGAAATATTGGAAAAATAAATGATATTTTGATCCAATATATGCCTTTTTTAATTAAAGATTTATTTATGGATTGCTCTATTTTCAAAAAAATAATAAATATTTCGCTACACTATTTCAACGTTGCCAAATCAAAGAAAAATATTTTCACAGAATAATGCGATTTACATATCCTTTTTCTCTACGTTTTTCTAGGAACAATAAAATTTATTATTTTCTCTAAATCACCTATCTTTAATTCATCCAGATTTCGAGAGTACTATTAATTAACGTTGCCAACTTTAAAAAATATATTTCACAGAATAAATTGGATTTTTTTTAAAGTGCGTCTTGCACCATTGGTATCGTCTGAAATTCTTTCTCTCTAATTGCATCTGAGTGACATCTCTTTAAGATGTCTTTCCCGCTTTTTTTTAGCGGTAGACACTTGTTACCTTGCAGCTGTGCTGCGTTTTTTGAGGCATTTTTTTGTTCGTCTTCTAAAGAAGTGCTGTTTCTACTTGCGTTAAAACCTTCGTCTGCCATTTATTCTTTGTTTGCAAAAGACCCTTTTTTAAAGTTCTTTTTCGACAAAAGCTTTTTCAACGTCCGGTTGCTCTCAGTAAACACTGTATTTTTTCTATGATTTTTATAGAACTTTGCCTTTTTTAACTCTATTTTGTGAATAAATAAAATATTACAAGAGAAGGAATTACCAGACATCATCTTGAAGAAGGAATCAAAGCTTATTCCTTTATTTGTGCTGTATAATCAGCAAGCTTTCGGACTGTGACATCCTTCTACACTCGTCGCCGTCAATTTATATAAACAATAGATTTAAGTCAATTAACACAATTTATATTAAAAAAAACTTTTCAAATGTTGCTTTTTTCTCTCTCCAAAGTATATAGATGTATATGTAAAACTAATTTAGAGTATACGTTTAAAAAATGTATAGAGTTTTAAAACTGAAAATCTTCTCTTCAATGAATATATGAAATGTATATAACTGGAACTCTTTCTCCATAAATTTTCAATGATACATAAAATAAAATTCTGGACCATTGACCAAATATAGCGAACTTAATTTTTTTTTAATTTACATATTTTCAGCGTGCTAAAATATTATTAATAAAAATTTCGATGTGATGACACATTAATTTATGATCTCATAAATATAAAAAATAAAGATTTTGACCAAAAAAAAGGTTTAATAATCGGCCCATAATTTCTAGGGGTATTTAGGGATGATCCATGGGAGTAAATGGGGGGAAGTTGTCATTATGCAAATATGGAATTGGGGATGTTAAATGGCTTTCGTCAGGAAATGGTCTCCTTCATGATTAGCCTTAATCAGGCTCCATAGGAAATGGCCATGTTCACTCATCATTTCACTTTTGCTTCCCCTTCCCTATATCTACTTTTGGAATTAGAACAAAAACGAATTGTTGAAAATATATGATATTGCAATATGTATATATAGATATATATAGATTATATATATATGACATAATAAAAATATGATTTTTATTATTCATAAAATAATTAAAATTCTATAATCACAGAGTTAAATTTTAAAATGAAAAGGACTCCTTAACAAAAGGAATATAACCTAATTTTACTTTTATTGTAAATAGATAATAACATTGTAGTTGTATGTATGCAAAAAAGCTGTTTGCTTAAAAAAAATAATCAAAATAATAAATATTTTTTGGGACAAAAGTTATCATTCATTTTTACCATCCACGACTGCATGAATTGGTAACGTAACTAGAATACGTCTTTTTTTTAAATGACATATATATATTTTATATTTAAAAATATAATTTACATTATTTATTTATTACCAGTTGCAAATAAGACACGCTATATCCTATCTGGATAATTGCGCATGAAACTATTTAAAATAATTCATATTGTAGTAAAAAAAATGAATAGGTGGACGAGTGGGTAACACCCTCGATTCCCGACAGTCATGAACCGGGATCTGAATCCCGCGTTAACATTTTGTTTAATATGTGAATAACCTTCACTTTATTATTCATTGTTGTAAATATCATAAACTAGGTTGTTCTTGTTGAGCGGTACCTAATATAGTGATTTTTTATTCATATTGTAGTAGAGTAGGTAACAAAATTATCAAAAAGAAAATAAACAATTAAGAAAAAGAGCATTGAATAAACATATACATCAAACAAATAAGCAACAACATAAGCTAATAGACAAAACCATAAGGCACTAATAATGGCAAAATATTGAATCATTTTTTCTTTAAAAAAAAAAGTGTCCACTGCGGTATTTGATCCTGGGTGTTTGCTGTCGAAATTTAACAGTTTATACCTCATCGACCGACCTCCATATGATCTGGTTGAACTAGAAAATGTTACATCCCACTGTTGAAATATCATTAAACACTTATCATCTTATGAAAAAAGGCATCTCTTATCGTGCAACTGAAAGTTGCTGATGGCTTGCGCCATCTATCGGAATAAATATCAACTATTCTCGTTGATTTATAATTATTCCAGAATTGGCCAATTACCCACTCTTGATTAATCACATCATACAATATCACATTTGTACTATTTTTTGCACTTATTATATTCTTCTTCCTTATCTCCACTCAATCATATTAGGATATCAAGTTGTGACCCTTGATGATGTCTGTTTGACTACCATCATGATTAGGTGAAGTAGAATGCGTCTGCCTTTGTCATTAAGACTGGGAGCACTACTCAGTGGCAGGCCGACTTAGCTCCAAAAGAAATGACCAGCCTCTGACATGAGGAACAGACACCATATGCAGCTGCTCCTAACATGGAGTACAAATGCTGCTCATCCTGTATCCCTGGATTAGGAGCTCTTACAGGGTACTATAAGCCGGGCCAGCTGAGCCCAGGTTTTTTAGTGAGCTTGTTACTGCTCCCCCTCCTCCTTTTTCATCTGGGCTTGGGACCGGCAAAGGCGGAGTTAACACTTATTATGAATATAAAGACTATATTACATATAGGTCAATTTATTAAAATATATATATGTTTTGAAAATAGAGCAATCCATAAATAGATATTTAAGTAAAAATACATATATTACATCAAAATATAATTGGCATTCAGCCACAACTGAAATATTGGTAAATAAATTATATTTTGATCCAATATATGCCTTTTTTACTTGAAATATATAAATATATACGAATTTAATTATTTTTAGACATTTTATATCCAAAATGTAATCATTCCTTACACGCTATAGGAAGTTAATTTGAGAATATTTGCACATGTCCTTTCTTCAATTCTTTCTTCAACGCCAACACGCTCAATTACCACTATAGTGTATATCTATAAAGTTAAATATGGGTATTTCAAACTTATTTAGCGTTCCCCTTCAAATATATTCTAGAATTTCATTTATAAGGCAATAATATGCCATATACATATAGGAAATTAGAACATTAAAGCACGGATGTTACTTTTACACATAAAACAAACTTCTACTATCTTTACTGCGATGAAAAAAATATTGAGAGGGCTTGGCTCATCAGTTGTAAACCCTCCCAGCGGTTTAACCAATTTAATCTACCAGACCGCTTCGTAGAGTTCAACTACTGTATTAGACGATTCTGCTTATACCTTCAGTGTAGCATATATAAGCAGAATTGTCCAATACAGTATTAGAGCTATAAGAAACGATCTGGTGGATTAAATTGGCGAAACCGCTGGAAAGGTTCAGCACTGATGAGCCAAGCCCTCCTCAATATTTTTTTCATCGCAGTAAGGACAGTAGAAGTTTGTTTTGTGTATAAAGAAACATTCATGCTTTAATGCTTTCCTTTCTTATATTCAAGAAATTCTCGATTCTTAATACTGTCATTTTCAATGCTTACTTACTCTTTTATCAATTTTGTTATTCTTCTGTGTTATATAGTATTTGTTTATAAATCTACTCTGTGAACTTAATATAATTATAAATGCGAAATAATATTATATAATCCTTTAATTTCAGTGCTATAATATTTTACCTAATAGGTCGAAAATTGTAATATTTTATTGATCCTAAAAAATAAAATAAGAGTAAACATTTTGGGCTGAAACATATAATTACAAGATGCAATTTATAAGGAGGAAATTCTAATATTTGAAAGTGATGATGATAAATATTTGGAATATTCATAGAAACAAAGAAAAGGACGGGAAAAATGCGTTATCATTGAGTAAAGCATATTTAACTAGTTAGGTGTAATAACATATAGATAAAATCCTTGATTTTCTGTGCATAATTATATAAAAATAATTTTTAAAACGTTAGAATTTGAAGGCGATGATGATAAATATTTGAAATATTCACAGAGAGAATAAAAGGCGGGAAAATGGTGTTATAATAAAGATTGAAGCATAATTATCCAGTTGTAGAAAAACATCGGGATAACCCAGGTTTCTTGCATAAATATATTTTTAAAAAATTTAAAAACATAGGTATTTGTAAGTGTGATGATGATAAATATTTGAAATATTCATAGAGAGAAAGAAAAGAGCGGGAAGAGATGGGGTTAGCGTAAAGTGAAGTATAATTACCCAATTGAAATACATCCTTGCTTTTTTGTGCATAATTATAAAAAAAATAATTTGTATAACGTTTGAATTTGAAGGCGATGATGATAAATATTTGGAATATTTATAGATTGAAAGAAAAGAGCGGGAAAATATGACGTTTAGCGTAGAGTTAAAAAATAATTGTTCAGTTGTACAAAAACATCGGGATAACCCTGGTTTCTTGTATATTTATATTTTAAAAATTAAAAAAGTAAGAGTATTTGATAGTGACGATTATAAATATTTGAAATATTCATAAAGAGAAAGAAAAGAGCGGGAAAATGGGGTTAGCGCAAAGCATAATTACCCAATTGTAATAAAACATAAATATTTCAGGCTTTTTGTGCATAATTATATTTTAAAAATTAACAACGTAAGTATTTGAAAGTGATGATGATAGATATTTGAAATAATCACAGAGAGAACAAGGCGGGAAATGGCGTTAGCTTAGAGTCAAACATAATTACCCAATTGTAATAATATAGAGATAAAACTCGGGCTTTTTGTGTGTTTATAATAATATCAAAACAATATTTTTGAAACGTAATAATTCGAAAGTGATGATGATAAAATATTAGAAATATTCACAGAGAGAAAAAGGCGAGAAAACGTCGCTATCATAGAGTGAAGCAGGCGTTAAAACATCTTCCGACATGTTTACATGTCCCCGTTGCTAAAAAATCCCTTCGCTACGGTCAACGTCATCTGGGCCACACACCTTTCTCCTTCCTTCCTTCATCGTTTGGTTTCTCTACTAAATGTTCGTTTGGGACGTTATTTCTTTTGTTCTTCTGACCTAGACATTGCGTGACCTATATCGTTTGATTCTTTTTTTACTATGTTATTATTAACGTTGGCTTTTGTCTCTAGGTAAATATAGAAGATGTTTGTGAAATATTTTTAAATAATCGTCTGATATATATTCAGTGATTGAATTCTGAATAATTTAATTCGTTTTGACCATGTTATTAGAATCTATATTTGGTTGAAAAAGGTTTGTGATTGTTTTTTTATATATCTTCTGGTTACACATACACACAGTTAGTTATTTATTGTTAGAAGTCTAGAATAGTTTGATAAATATTTATTAATTTTGCATTAATGTATTCGATTTTTTGGTGGTATGTTTGAAGTAAAGTGTATTGTGTTTAATATTAAGTTTTTACCAAGGGATATTTTAAATGTCTATTTAAATCAATATTTGGTAATAACTTGTTTTTAAATTTTTATATTTGTTATATTTTTACACTTATAAAGAGTGGAGGTTCGAAGTTTGGTGAGATAATATGTAACATAGTTATATCATAATAGAAAACGTACACACCTTATGCAATTAAAATAGGTATTTATAAGGCGATGTATAGCACGCCATCTATATATAGCATTTTAAGAGTGAAATCGTCACCTTTAAAAATAAATTCGTTGCCTTTAAAAATACTATTGTTACGTGTGAAAATCAAAAGACAATATCATAAATATTAATTAAAACATTTGACATTATAAGTCCAAAACACTAATATAAGAGCAAATAACCACGAAATAAATTAGAAACAGATTTTATTGGATAAAAGTTCACAGTCTCCTGATGTAATTCTACTGATTGCATCAGTGATAACCTAACGTGATGTCATGTCGAGTAAGCAGTGATCTTACCAATGTTTTAATTTTGCAAAATGAAATTTCGATTGGATTTAACATATATGAATATGGTGACAAAAACTTCATTCTGCTTCTTAGCAGACTAACAGATGTTTCTGTGGACTCTTACATTATTTAAAAGTGACGAATTCACTCTTTAAATACTTTATAATAAATTAAAGCATATAAAAACGAATGTTTCTTCTATACATAAATCAAGCTTCTACTGTCTTTACTGCGATTAAAAAATATTGGGAGGGTTTGGCTCATCAGTGGTGAACCCTTCCAGCGGTTTCGTCAATTTAAACTACCAGACTGCTTCTTAGAGCTCTAATACTGTATTGTACGATATTGTTTATATATTGGGTACATTGAAGAGTGGAATCCTAGTTATGGTATGTAAGTAAACTATGGACATAAGTTATTAAAATAATGGTGATGTTTGCATTTGTGCGATGACTGGTCACTACATACCACCGAGTGTATCAATCCGCTAGGTTAGGTCAGGTTATTTTAAGATAAATTATTCCATTTTAGGCCGTGATGAAAATCCTTTTTGGTTTATAAGTTGTTTTAGCTCAGTTTTATCGCCATAAAGAAACACGTCGTTCAACGCTTTTTGGTTTTTGTATTTAAATTAGGTTAGTATAGATTAGGTTGTTTGAAAATTGTAAATACAATAATAGACAAAATTTAAGGAAGTTGTACCTTTTACCATGTATATCGGGACAATAACTCTGAAATATATTACAGTGACCTTTATTGTAGACACACGAGATAACCAAGTGTAAACAAGTTTGCCTCTGTCTCCTTAAAAAAAAAAAACAGACGACCGATGATATTAAAGACTTTTCACTTCCATAAGTTTTGTCTATGAGTGTATTTTCGCTAACCACGAGTAGGCCTAGCGCAGAATAATACAAACGGTGTTTTTAAGCGCCCGCAGAAATGAGTATCCTACAAAAATGTTTTTAAGGACAAAATGACCATTGTATTTGTATACCAAATATTAGTTTATTGATCAAGTCTCAACAGAATATATATGATTTAATATACGGAACACAAATACACACCCATGGACAAAGGTTTTGAAAGTGGAAAGTCTTTGATATCGCCGGTCGTCTATTTTTTATTTATTTATTTTTTATTTTTTTGAAGGAGACAGAGGTTGTTCACACTTGGTTATCTCGTGTGTCTTCAATAAAGGTCACTGTAATATCTTTCAGAGTTATTGTCAGAATCCCGATATACATGCTAAAAGGTACAACTTCCTTAAGTTTTGTCCATAAGTGTATATACACTTGGTTATCTCGTGTGTCTTCAATAAAGGTCACTGTAATATATTTCATAGTTATTGTCTGAATCCCGATATACATGGTTAAAGGTACAACTTCCTTAAGTTTTGTCCATGAGTGTATGTTATCTCGTATGTTTTCAATAAAGGTCACTGTAATATCTTTCAGAGTTATTGTCATAATCCCGATATACATGGTAAAAGGTACAACTTCCTTAAGTTTTGTCCATGAGTGTATGTTATCTCGTATGTTTTCAATAAAGGTCACTGTAATATCTTTCAGAGTTATTGTCCCGATATACATGCTAAAAGGTACAATTTCCTAAGTTTTGTCTAAGAGTGTATTTTACATTGAGAATCTCTTTAAAAATCCTATAAAAATAATATTTTTATTATCATTATTAAAGTCTCAATTTTAATTCACAATTTTATTTTAATATCTACGAATTGTACCTAATTTAAATGTAGATTTTTATTTTCATTTCCTCGAAAAAAAATGACGTTTATTAAATTTACAATTTTAATATCTTCATTAAATTCTTACCCCGTTTTTTTATGAACATATTTCACAAAGGTTTTTTTCTCTACTAATTTTCTTTCTCTTTTTATCCACATATTAAAAAATCTTGGCATTTATGAAGGGATAATTTGAAATTAATTTCTTGGAGAAGTGTAAATTTTTTCTGTAATAATATCTGTTTTAAAGTTAATACATAAAATGATGTTTTTTAGCTTTGAAAAATTTAATTTAAGCACTTTTTATTTTCTCTTTTTATTTTGCACGAAAAGGAGCCCACGTTTTATTTTATTTCAATTTAAAGCGCTATGTCCTCCTAGGGACACTTGCGCTGTCATACATGTATGACATTTGTCTATACATTTAGGCCGTGAATAGAATAGTCATATGATGTTAACAATGAGAAAGAGAGAAAAAACGAGAACAGAGAACCGTAAACAAAAGAAAGAAGTGTCTGGCAATATATTCAATCAGCATAATATAAATTATCAGTTTCTTAAAAGATATTTGTTGATATATAATTTAAAATATATCTACAAAAAGGTATTGAATTTGATATACATTTATTTACTGGAAATAAAAATACTTGGATCTGTTACAATTAAATTATTGTCGATTCTATAGTCTTGAAAAACAGGATAATCCAGTATTTGTCCGATAGATGGTGCTAGTAATCTTTTCCAACATTTAACTACACGATTAGTAAAACACTTTTAAAGGGAAAACTAGTTTAACAATACCTTATCTTTACAGAAAATGTTGGGGAAAAAACTTGCAACAGCCACAAAGAATCTCATGGTGTTGTAAAAAAAAATGTTTTACTACTTTTTTCACATCTAAGAGTTTTTCTTAATCTTTCAATCAATGCACTTCAGATATTCTTGAGAGTTTTTTACTTCTTTCTTGGTTTACTCTCCACTTTATTTTCTAACTTTTTTTTACAAGTTAAAAAATAACTCGAGTTCCGGTGAAAATAATTGGAAGGAAATAATTTGTAATTTTTCGGGGAAAAATAAACGAATTCTTGGTTTTTCTGCGATATTGTTAATTCAGCAGTGAAAAATATAATGCTGCGTCAACGTTTTTTACTGAAAGTTTTAATATTATTTTTTTAACCCGTAAGTTTATACGTATTTAGTTTTTTTTTTTGCTTATCCCTAGTACACGTGGTACAGGCCATGATAATCATGGTGGGTAGTTAGCGACTGCTTTTTTACTGTAAGTGCACCACATGTCTACACATGTGAAAGCAGTTCGACTTTGCACTTACAAATTTGCCAGAGCCCCGTTTGGTTACTTGCACTCGCTGGTGGGGTTGGACTTTTGCAAGAATCGGGGGGCCATTGGAGCATTTTTTTTTTAAACATAAAAAGTGTCCAATGCGGGAATCGAACCCGGGTCGTAGTGGTCGAAAACCAAACGGTTTAACCAGCCTTCCACCGACCCCACACGTATTTAGTGATTTCACATAATTATAATAAGATTTTGTATGTTTTAATAATTCTTATATTTTGATAATTATAAAAACACACTCGCTCTCTTTAAAATAAGCACAACTTAAAGAAGTTGTACCTTTCAGCATGTATATCGGGATTGAGATAATAACTCTGAAAGATACACTCATGGACAAAACTTAAGAAAGTTGTACCTTTTAGTATGTATATCAGGATTCAGACAATAACTCTGAAAGATATTACAGTGACCTTTATTGAAGACATACGAGATAACCAAGTGTATATTGTTACATCATGATTAATGGCGTATTTATTATATTATTTTTAATATATTTGAAATTTAAATTATATATTTATTTATTTTTATATTCTATGATATTTATTTAAAACAGATTATTTTTAGATTATCATCATTTGTATTTAGGTACACTGTGACTTCACTGCTCTCTTTGATGTGAGAAAATAAATAAATTATTCTGGTGGCTACATAAAGTAGACTTATCTCATTATTCCCTTTTATAAATTTGTAGGATGGTTGAAACACGCTCTGGTAAGATGCAAGACCCAGCACAGGAGAGAATCAAGGCTGAAGAGTCTGCCAAGCCGCAACCTGGTGCAACAATTGGTAGAGATGCTAGTTCCGACCCAGTTGTCCTGAATCCCAACATCGACATCCCCAAGTATGATGGAACAGAAGACCCTCGCCCATGGATTGAATCTCTTGAAGAAATTGGCTTCCTGTACCATTGGGCAGACTACATTATCTCCCGTTATGCTGCCATGAATATGATTGGTAGCGCCAAAACCTGGCTGAACCTACACAAAGTAAGTTTCACCAGCTGGGAAAATTTCAAGAGCCGCCTAATTGAGGATTTTGCCTCAGACGCCAACAAAGAAGAAATGAGGATGAGATTAAACAGGATACAACAGTGGAATGAACCTGCAATCAGGTTCGCAGAGGATATCCTTGTACTGTGCAACAAGGTCGACCCCCAAATGGAAGAAGAGACTAAAATAAACTGGGTTATTGGAGGGTTAAAGAAAGAATACTCTTTTGCCCTTCACCTAAACCCTCCTAAAAATACCAATGAACTTCTAGAAATTTGTAAAAAGCTGGATTTGTTCGAAAAGAATTACCAAGAACGTGCAGAAAAATCAAAAGCTCTTTATAATGGACCACGCTCTCCTCGTCCCCATCATCAAGAGCAATGGAAGAATGCTACGTCGTTCAGAAGACCATATCAGAACACCTCCAAGCCCCAGGCCCCCGCTCCGAGGTACTACCAGAACACCTCCAAGCCCCAGGCCCCCACTCCGAGGTATTACCAGAACAAGCCTCTGCCCCAGGTATCTGCCCCTAGACGATCTTACACTCCCAATCCTGAGCCAAAACCGGTCTACCCAAGTAAAACATACAATAAGAATCCAAATTCAAATAGGAATAGGACAGAAGACGGGAGACCAATATGTTTCAAGTGTAACAAGCCAGGACACGTAGCGCGGTATTGCAGAGTCAGGTTTGTAAGAATTGTGGAAGAGGACCCCATAGTTACACAAGACAAGGTCGAAGAAGAAATCCGAATGGATAATGGAACTCAGAAGTCGAGACCTCTGCTCTACTCTGACGTAAGTAATAGCCCGTACTCGAGTATCCCTACAAGGAATAGATATGCTGCATTAGAAGATTTAAACTAAACATCGCGCCTGAGTCCGTCAATCAAAGCAAGTCGACCATAAATGGAATTAAAAAGTTAGACCCCAAATATAAAATGAACATTAACGTGGATAGAATCGGTATCTGCGAAGCTTTGATTGATACAGGCGCCGATCTTTCAGTGGTCGACCTTAGTACAGCTCTTAACACAGGTCTTGAAATAATAAATCCTGATAAAATGTGCTCCGGACCCGATGGCAAAGAATTAGATATCGTAGGAAATATTATTTTAAATATAAAATTTGATGACAAAACAATTACACATCAATTTGTGATAATGAGAACACATTTGCGAATATTTATACTTGGACGTGATTTTCTTAAGAAAATGAACGCAAAAATTGATTGTCAGCGTGAAATAATCAAATATGACTTGACAGAAAATCGTGACGTAATCAAATATCAACAGAAGAAAATAAAAAGTGCAAAGGATGCCATTATACCAGAACTTTCTATTAAATTGATTAATGCATTTGTAGAAGCAGAGGATGGCGAATACATCATCGAGGAGAACCATAAAATGTTTCAAACAAATGGACTTCGACTAGCGAGAAGCTTAATAAATGTTGTGAATAAGGAAACATATATCTGGATAACAAACCCTTACCCTCGACCATTAAAAATATTAAAAAACCAAACATTGTGCTTTGGAAGCCAGCCAGCCGAAGTGAATCTTATGGAAGAAAGTGAACAAAAAGAGCATGAAGAACCCCAATTTCAGATAAACGAAAATTTAGCATATACGGAAAAGGAGCAATTGAAACAAGTTTTGGAAAGGTACGAGGATTTGTTTTCGTCGGGATTAGGAAGATCCAACTTAGCGAAACATCGGATCGATACAGAAGGCGCGAAACCGATCAAACACAAGCCGTATAGGGTGAGCGCGAAAGAGCGAGAAATCATAAAAGAACAAATTGATGAAATGCTCAGAGACGGCATAATTAGACCATCCTCGAGTCCATGGTCCTTCCCTGTAATCTTGGTCAAGAAGCGAGATGGTAAGTACAGATTTTGCGTTGACTACAGAAAATTGAATGATGTAACAGTGAAGGATGTTTACCCAATTCCCAGAATTGATGAAGTATTGGATACACTTCAAGGATCCAAATACTTTTCAGCAATTGACCTTAAATCAGGATATTGGCAAGTAGAGGTTGAGGAGAAAGATAAAGAAAAGACAGCCTTCACTACAGCACATGGCCTATATGAGTTCAACGTAATGCCCTTTGGTCTATGCAATGCCCCTGCTACATTTGAGAGGAACATGGAAAATATGCTTGGTAATCTTAGATGGCAAATTTGCTTATGTTATCTAGATGACGTAATCATTTATAGCTCGGATTTTTCAACACATCTCAAAAGAATAGAAGCTGTTTTAAAATGTTTTCGCGAGGCTAATTTAAAATTGAACAACAAAAAATGCCAATTTGCTTTCGAAGAACTGGAGATTCTTGGCCATATAACTAATCAACATGGTATAAAACCAGCGGAGCATAATATCAAGGCTATTAGAGATTTTCCTCGGCCCAAAAAGATAAAAGAAGTTCAATCATTTTTAGGAATGTGCTCATATTATAGAAAATTTATCAAAGGTTTTTCAAAAATTGCCGATCCATTAACCAGTCTTATAAAAAAGAATGTACCTTTTACCTGGACAGAAAATCAAGAAAAAGCATTTCAAACCCTTAAAGTAGCATTGATAAATCCTCCAATCTTAGGGCACTTTGACCCGAATGCAATTACTTACATTCATACTGACGCATCTAACATCGGCCTGGGTGCAACATTAGTCCAAAAGTTCGGCGATAAAGAAAAAGTTATCTCATATTTAAGTCGAACACTGAGCAAACCTGAGCAAAATTATTCGACTACCGAAAAAGAATGTCTAGCTGTTGTGTGGTCAATGTCCAAGTTACGACCCTACCTATATGGAAGGCACTTCAAAATCGTAACTGACCATCACGCACTATGCTGGCTTAAGAATCTGAAAGATCCGACCGGCCGATTAGCACGATGGGCACTGAAGATTCAGGAATATAATTTCGAAATCATACATAAATCGGGTAAAAAACATCTGGACGCTGATGGTCTATCTAGAGGACCCTTACCTGAAAACGAATGGGACGAAGATTATGAAAGACTATTTCTGAATCAAATAATAGACGAAAAGGATGATTTTATTGAGAATATTAAGGAGAACCTTAGTGGAAACAAGCGTTCAATTACACAGAACTTCAAAGAAGAAAATGGGTGTCTCTACAAGAAAAATCCAAATCCTGAAGGTAGGGCATGGTTGCTGGTAGTGCCAAAGAAGAGAAGGAAGGAAGTCATGAGTGAATACCACAACCATATGCTGAATGGCCATCTGGGCGTCGCCAGAACCACTTACCGATTGAAGAATAAATACTATTGGCCTTCCATGTTGAAAGATGTTTCAGAATTTGTAAAGACGTGCCATCTTTGCCAAAGTCGGAAAGGTTCAAATCACTTGCCTTCTGGACTTCTACAACCTATTCCCCCAGCTAACTACCCTTTTGAAAGAATCGGAATTGACTTTGTTGGCCCCTTGCCATCAACGAAAAGAAGAAGGAAGTGGATAATTGTGTTGACTGATTATTATACCAAGTATGCTGAAACAAAGGCAGTATCAGAAGCAACCGTGAAAGAAGTCTCTACATTTTTAATCGAACATATTATTTTACGTCACGGGGCCCCAAGATTTCTTATTAGCGATAGAGGTTCACAATTCACTAGCAATTTGATGAAGGAGGTAATGAAAATGTGCAAAGTGAAACACTGCTTCACAACGAGCTACCACCCCCAGACTAACGGACTAACGGAACGGCTAAATAGAACTTTAATCAATATGATCAGCATGTATGTGAACACAGACCAAAAGAACTGGGATGAAATCCTCCCTTTTATCACCCACGCGTATAATACCACGATTCAAGAAACCACAGGCTACTCTCCATTTTTCCTGTTGTTTAAAAGGGAACCCATGTCCCTCTTAGACGACGAGAATATCCCAACGGACAGTAACATGGACGATTACGACGAATATATAGAAAACTACTTAGATAAAATAGCAAGGACGAGACAGGTAGTCATTAACAACACAGAGAAGACTCAGGAAAGAATGAAAAGAAACTATGACAAAAAACACAATGAGAAAATCTATGAACCAGGACATTTAGTGGCAGTTTGGACACCAGTCAGGAAAATCGGAAAATGCGAAAAACTATTGAGAAAATATTTTGGCCCATATCGAATATTAAAGAAGCTGTCTAACGTAAATTACTTAATTGAGCCGAAAGATAATCCTGGCCAAGACCCATTGATTGTCCATGTCTCAAGACTCAAACCCTATTTTGAGAGAATTGATGAGGTAACTCACGAGGACGTGACGACCTCTGGAGAGGGGGAAGTGTTACATCATGATTAATGGCGTATTTATTATATTATTTTTAATATATTTGAAATTTAAATTATATATTTATTTATTTTTATATTCTATGATATTTATTTAAAACATATTATTTTTAGATTATCATCATTTGTATTTAGGTACACTGTGACTTCACTGCTCTCTTTGATGTGAGAAAATAAATAAAGGATTCTGGTGGCTACATAAAGTAGACTTATCTCATTATTCCCTTTTATAAATTTGTAGGATGGTTGAAACACGCTCTGGTAAGATGCAAGACCCAGCACAGGAGAGAATCAAGGCTGAAGAGTCTGCCAAGCCGCAACCTGGTGCAACAATATACACTCATGGACAAAACTTAAGGAAGTTGTACCTTTTAGTATGTATATCAGGATTCAGACAATAACTCTGAAAGATATTACAGTGACCTTTATTGAAGACACACGAGATAACCAAGTGTATATACACTCATGGACAAAACTTAAGGAAGTTGTACCTTTTAGCATGTATATCGGGATTCAGACAATAACTCTGAAAGATATTACAGTGACCTTTATTGAAGACACACGAGATAACCAAGTGTATATACACTCATGGACAAAACTTAAGGAAGTTGTACCTTTTAGTATGTATATCGGGATTTAGACAATAACTCTGAAAGATATTACAGTGACCTTTATTGAAGACACACGAGATAACCAAGTGTGAAACAACCTCTGTCTCCTTAAATAAAAAAGACGATCGGCGACATCAGAATATGAAACTTCCTTATATTTTGTCCCATAAGTGTATTATATAAATATATCGAAGAAATTTTATCTCTCCTTCGACCACATATAACAATTTCAGTAGTTCAGTATTCAATTCTAGTTGACAAACAACCACAACGGTGAAGAAGAAGACGCTCTGGCTAATACAGCGCCATGTCAATCTTCTAACCATATTGAAACGATTTTTTAAAATTCAAATACTTAATTGATCTAAAGAGACAAAGGTCGCCTCTCCCGTCAAAATAGACGTCAAAACTAGACGCCATCTATTGACCGTCGTCACAAACTAGCGGTCTCGGGTCGGTGACAAAGCCACAACACCAGCTTTGGCAAACTGAAAAGCGTCCACCTAGAGACCATGGTTTCGGGCTAATGGCCCTCGTCAGTCTAGGGCGGACTTTATTCCATGAGATCCACACGGGATCTAATGGAATCTTGACAATCTGCCAAAGAGGTGTTTTGCTGGCAAGGTGGCTGGGCCAAATCTATGGCTAAAATATAGATGGAAAATTTGCCGGGAGGATATTGATCTAAAGAGACAAAGGTCGTCTCTCCCGGTGTTGTGGCTTTGTCACCGACCCGAGACCGCTAGTTTGCGGTGACGGTCAATAGATGGCGTCTAGTTTTGACGTCTATTTTGACGGGAAAGGCGACCTTTGTCTCTTTAGATCAATATTCTCCCGGCAAAATTTACATCTATACTTATTTGAATAGAGGGGAAAATGCTAGGTAAAATATGTTTTGATAAAATAAGAGTTGATAGAACAAAACGGACAACATTTCTGGATTCAGAAAAACAAAATTATGAAGAAACATTTCTTAAAGCCCCGGCTAATAATGTTTTAACCAGTTTTATTAATATATAGTCGCGCTAAACAATGTTTATAACACAAATATGTTGTTTTCAAATAAATACATTAAGACAGAAAGACCTAGTAAATATTCCTCTGAATTTTATAAACAAACACACACATACGCACACTCATACACGCACACAAAAACCTTTATTAGAGATCAAGCCCCATACAGGATTCTCCCAGTATAACAATGGTTTTAATTGAACATAAATCAAGTACTATATACAACAATTCAGTATTATACCATGTTATAAATACACACACAAAAAACCTTTATTAAGGATCAAACCCCATACAGGATTCAACCAGTATAGCAATGGTTTTAATTGAACATAAATTAAGTACTATATACAATTCAGTATTATACCATGTTATAAATACACACACAAAAATCCTTTATTAAGGATCAAACCCCATACAGGATTCAACCAGTATAGCAATGGTTTTAATTGAACATGAATCAAGTACTATTTACAACAATTCAGTATTATACCATGTTATAAATACACACACAAAAAAAACTTTATTAAGGATCAAACTCCATACAGGATTCTCCCAGTATAGCAATGGTTTTAATTGAACATAAATCAAGTACTATATACAATTCAGTATTATACCATGTTATAAATACACACACAAAAAACCTTTATTAAGGATCAAACCCCATACAGGATTCTCCCAGTATAGCAATGGTTTTAATTGAACATGAATCAAATAAATTTTATATATAACGAACTATGGGATAAAATAGAGTGGCATCATTAAAAATCGAGATAAAAAAATGGAAGCAAATTAATAAAAATAATGGTTAAAAATCTTTACTCCATTTGGTGACAGCTGGTTCCCTAACTTGATTATATTTGGCTTTTTTATTATTCCTTTAGTTATTTCTTGCCACTTTTTTGTCGTTTTTTCTTCAAAAAATCTCTCTCTGAATTCAATAAGAAAAATCCATACCAGATATATGGGGGGGCATGTTTCAATATAAAATCCAAAAAAGGGAAATTTATGAAAAACTTGGCTTTTTTATATCGTAATTTTGTTTGAAATATATTTACATATAACCTTGACAAAGGTTGGCATTTAGCCAATCGAAATATTGGCAAATAAATCTTTTCATTCAATCCAATATATTTTTATCATCTTTATCTCTCTAAATATATATATAAATTACAATAGGAAGAATCGAAGGATGTTGTTTCTAAGGTCACTGTAATTTCTTTCAGAGTTATTGTCCCGATATACATGCTAAAAGGTACAACTTCCTTAAGTTTTGTCCATGAGTGTATATATACATGGTTATCTCGTGTGTCTTCAATAAAGGTCACTGTAATTTCTTTCAGAGTTATTGTCCCGATATACATGCTAAAAGGTACAACTTCCTTAAGTTTTGTCCATGAGTGTATATACACTAGGTTATCTCGTGTGTCTTCAATAAAGGTCACTGTAATATCTTTCAGAGTTATTGTCTGAATCCCGATATACATGCTAAAAGGTACAACTTCCTTAATTTTATCCATGAGTGTATATACACTTGGTTATCTCGTGTGTCTTCAATAAAGGTCACTGTAAAATCTTTCAGAGTTATTGTCCCGATATACATGTTAAAAGGTACAACTTCCTTAAGTTTTGTCCATGAGTGTATATACACATGGTTATCTCGTGTGTCTTCAATAAAGGTAACTGTAATATCTTTCAGAGTTATTGTCTGAATCCCGATATACATGATAAAAGGTACAACTTCCTTAAGTTTTGTCCATGAGTGTATATACACTTGGTTATCTCGTGTGTCTTCAATAAAGGTCACTGTAATATCTTTCCGAGTTATTGTCTGAATCCCGATATACATGATAAAAGGTACAACTTCCTTAAGTTTTGTCCATGAGTGTATATACACTTGGTTATCTCGTGCGTCTTCAATAAAGGTCACTGTAATATCTTTCCGAGTTATTGTCTGAATCCCGATATACATGATAAAAGGTACAACTTCCTTAAGTTTTGTCCATGAGTGTAGTTATCTCGTGTGTCTTCAATAAAGGTCACTGTAATATCTTTCAGAGTTATTGTCTGAATCCCGATATACATGATAAAAGGTACAACTTCCTTAAGTTTTGTCCATGAGTGTATATACACTTGGTTATCTCGTGTGTCTTCAATAAAGGTCACTGTAATATCTTTCCGAGTTATTGTCTGAATCCCGATATACATGATAAAAGGTACAACTTCCTTAAGTTTTGTCCATGAGTGTATATACACTTGGTTATCTCGTGTGTCTTCAATAAAGGTCACTGTGATATCTTTCCGAGTTATTGTCTGAATCCCGATATACATGATAAAAGGTACAACTTCCTTAAGTTTTGTCCATGAGTGTAGTTATCTCGTGTGTCTTCAATAAAGGTCACTGTAATATCTTTCAGAGTTATTGTCTGAATCCCGATATACATGATAAAAGGTACAACTTCCTTAAGTTTTGTCCATGAGTGTAGTTATCTCGTGTGTCTTCAATAAAGGTCACTGTAATATCTTTCAGAGTTATTGTCTGAATCCCGATATACATGATAAAAGGTACAACTTCCTTAAGTTTTGTCCATGAGTGTAGTTATCTCGTGTGTCTTCAATAAAGGTCACTGTAATATCTTTCAGAGTTATTGTCTGAATCCCGATATACATGATAAAAGGTACAACTTCCTTAAGTTTTGTCCATGAGTGTAGTTATCTCGTGTGTCTTCAATAAAGGTCACTGTAATATCTTTCAGAGTTATTGTCTGAATCCCGATATACATGATAAAAGGTACAACTTCCTTAAGTTTTGTCCATGAGTGTATGTAAATATGTTTAGGAAGTTTGAACTATATGCTGGTTATAGTTGGCACTTCATCTATGAGGTATTCTTATAAATAAAGATATTTTCTAACAATATATATTGTTATAACACTATTTCATAAAGTTAATAAAAATTAATTAATAAGGATGGGAATTTTAACAGGAGAAAGATATTGATCTATAATAATTAATTAATAAAAAAATAGTTTTTTGAAGAGAATTTATTGAAATTTACTAATGAGATAAAGTTTTTACCAAATATCAGACTTCTAGGTGTGCCCTGGACATATTTTAAAAATCGTTCACAAAATATTTAAACGGAAAAATAGAAATTAGCCAATTCTCGAACACCGAGTTGTCTAAAATTTTGTCAACTTGCATTATCATCAGGTTTGAGCAAGTTTACCAAATTTCAGACTTCTAGGTTAAGGTTAAGTATATTCAAAATTACAATGTAAAAAAAAAAGTACAAATGTGATATTGTACTGGGATAAGGTGCATAAATTGAGAAAAAGACATCTCCTTATCGTGCAACTGAAAGTTGCTAATGGCTTGCGCCATCTTTCGGAATAAATATCAACTTTGTTGAGGTACAGCTTGCACCACGCTGATGAGGGCCAACAGCCCGAAACGCGTCCGTGGTCAGCTTTTCTTGATTAATCAAGAATGGGTATTTGGCCAATTCTGGAATAATTAAAAATCAACGAGAATAGTTGATATTTATTCCGATAGATGACGCAAGCCATCAGAAACTTTCAGTTGCACGATAAGGAGATGCCTTTTTCTTAATAATATATTGTTATAACGACAATATTATAAAATTAATAAGGATGGGATTTTGACGGGTATTTTTTTTCTATAATAAAATTAATTAATAAAAAATCGTTTCAAAAAAAGCATTTATAAAAAATCACTAAGGAAAATAAGTGCACCAACTTTCAGGCTTCAGGTGTGTGCCCTGAAAATAGATTCAAAATTGTTCATAAAATTTTAAAAGGAAAAATTTAAATTAGCCATTTCTCGACCAACTCAGAAGTCTGATATTTTGTCAACTAGCATTGTCATCGGGTTTGAACAAGTTTACTAAATTTCAAACTTCTAGGTTAAGGTTAAGTATATTCAAAATCGTTCATAAAATTTGAAAGAAAAATTTGAAATTAGCCAATTCCCGACCACCCAGAATTCTAAAATTTTGTCAACTTGCATTGTCATCAGGTTTGAGCAAGTTTACCAAATTACAGACTTCTAGGTATTCTCTATAAGCATATTAAAAGGTTTGATTACAAAATTTGTGGACAGACAGATATGGAAGCAATTTAAATAAAAACTTTAAAATTCGAAGCGAATTCCTTACTCAATGGAATTTATTAATTAAAAAATCATTGTTTTACCATATGACGATAAATAGATATTGAGAAATCATTGTTTTACCATACGGTAATAAATAGAGAGAAAAAATGAAATATAAATAACGAAAACGTAATTATTTATATGGGTATAGATAAATATTTATCAAAGAGCATTATTTATCTCTCGGTATTTTTGTACAACAATTCATCTGGCAACACTGTACGACAAGCATTTCATCTTAGTGCAAATAAAAAGGCAGACGATGATAAAAGACCAGACGTATTGATTGGTAGAAATCCTTTTTTTTTTTTGTAAACTTCTAGAATCTTCTATTATTCATTTTGAAATGGAAAAAACTTCTTCTTTTCATCAATTTAATTTTCTATAGAGGGAGCTGATTTTTTGTATTATTAGAAAAAAATTAATACATCGTTAATTGCATGGAGCAGAAATAAATTAAAAATGTGTACATTTTAATTATAAGATATCTATTTTTTCTCTTTTATTTGGAATAATATGTGCATAGTGTGAGCTCAAATTTATAAGATACATGTATGTTTTATTTTATTTTATTATTACAGAAGCACGAAGTCTATCAGACGATTTTGCTATATTAGAATTATTTACATATATATCTTTAATTGTTTACACGATGAATTAGTAGTGATGTATAAATCTGTGTACAAATTGCTCTAAACTTGCCAATGTTTTCATAAAATTGAGTATATATAGAAAGATGATTTGGCATTATGTCAAAGTAAGCAAGTACAATTTGGTTAATTAGAGGGCAAGCCAACACTCTGGTGTATCAACATCTAGACATATAAAAAAAGATAATTCAATATAAATTATTAAAATAAGGACAGTGAAATCTCACGATATGGCATGTTTATAACACATATCATATGCCTAGGGGAAATATCAGATACCGTGTTGATAGAGGTTTGATGGTGGATGTCCCGTTAGCTAGTAAATTGATGATATACTTTACTGTTTATATACAAACAGAATGTAGAAGTATCTTTCTCACTAATGTCAAAATATCATTTCATTCTGATCGATTTGGTTGCAAATTATACATTATCTCAACTCTTGTCAAAATCTAAACACGTTTGGTAAGCACTAAACCTCTACAATAGGAAGGATACAGAGAAGATCAGCATGGCCCCTGTGATACCACGGTACAACTACTACAATAGGAAGGATACAGAGAAGATCAGCATGGCCCCTGTGATACCACGGTACAACTACTACAATAGGAAGGATACAGAGAAGATCAGCATGGCCCCTGTGATACCACGGTACAACTACCACAATAGGAAGGATACAGAGAAGATCAGCATGGCCCCTGTGATACCACGGTACAACTACTACAATAGGAAGGATACAGAGAAGATCAGCATGGCCCCTGTGATACCACGGTACAACTACTACAATAGGAAGGATACAGAGAAGATCAGCATGGCCCCTGTGATACCACGGTACAACTACTACAATAGGAAGGATACAGAGAAGATCAGCATGGCCCCTGTGATACCACGGTACAACTACTACAATAGGAAGGATACAGAGAAGATTAGCATTGCCCCTGTGATACCGCGGTACAACTACTACAATAGGAAGGATACAGAGAAGATCAGCATGGTCCCTGTGATACCACGGTACAACTACTACAATAGGAAGGATACAGAGAAGATCAGCATGGCCCCTGTGATACCACGGTACAACTACTACAATAGGAAGGATACAGAGAAGATCAGCATGGCCCCTGTGATACCACGGTACAACTACTACAATAGGAAGGATACAGAGAAGATCAGCATGGTCCCTGTGATACCACGGTACAAATACTACAATAGGAAGGATACAGAGAAGATTAGCATTGCCCCTGTGATACCGCGGTACAACTACTACAATAGGAAGGATACAGAGAAGATCAGCATGGTCCCTGTGATACCACGGTACAACTACTACAATAGGAAGGATACAGAGAAGATCAGCATGGCCCCTGTGATACCACGGTACAACTACTACAATAGGAAGGATACAGAGAAGATCAGCATGGTCCCTGTGATACCACGGTACAACTACTACAATAGGAAGGATACAGAGAAGATCAGCATGGTCCCTGTGATACCACGGTACAACTACTACAATAGGAAGGATACAGAGAAGATTAGCATTGCCCCTGTGATACCGCGGTACAACTACTACAATAGGAAGGATACAGAGAATATCAGCATGGTCCCTGCGATACCACGGTACAACTACTACAATAGGAAGGATACAGAGAATATCAGCATGGTCCCTGCGATACCACGGTACAACTACTACAATAGAAAGGATACAGAGAAGATCAGCATGGTCCCTGCGATACCACGGTACAACTACTACAATAGAAAGGATACAGAGAAGATCAGCATGGTCCCTGTGATACCACGGTACAACTACTACAATAGGAAGGATACAGAGAAGGTCAGCATGGCCCCTGTGATATCACGGTACAACTACTACAATAGGAAAGATACAGAGAAGATTAGCATGGGCCCTGTGATACCACGGTACAACTACTACAATAGGAAGGATAAAGAGAAGATCAGCATGGCCCCTGGGATACCGCGGTACAACTACTACAATAGGAAGAATACAGAGAAGATCTGCATGGCCCCTGTGATACCACGGTACAACTACTACAATAGGAAGGATACAGAGAAGATCAGCATGGCCCCTGTGATACCACGGTACAACTACTACAATAGGAAGGATACAGAGAAGATCAACATGGCCCCTGTGATACTACGGTACAACTACTACAATAGGAAGGATAGAGAGAAGATCAGCATGGCCCCTGTGATACCACGGTATAATTTCTACAATAGGAAGGATACAGAGAATATTAACAGGGCCCCTGTGATACCACGGTACAACTACTACAATAGGAAGGATACAAAGAATATTAACAGGGCCCCTGTGATACCACGGTACAACTACTACAATAGGAAGGATACAGAGAATATTAACAGGGCCCCTGTGATACCACGGTACAACTACTACAATAGGAAGGATACAGAGAAGATCAGCATGGCCCCTGTGATACCACGGTACAACTACTACAATAGGAAGGATACAGAGAAGATCAGCATGGCCCCTGTGATACCACGGTATAACTACTACAATAGGAAGGATACAGAGAATATCAACATGGCCCCTGTGATACCGCGGTACAACTCCTACAATAGGAAGGATACAGAGAAGATTAGCATGGGCCCTGTGATACCACGGTACAACTACTACAATAGGAAGGATACAGAGAAGATCAGCATGGCCCCTGTGATACCACGGTACAACTACTACAATAGGAAGGATACAGAGAAGATCAGCATGGGCCCTGTGTGATACCACGGTACAACTACTACAATAGGAAGGATACAGAGATGATTATCATGGGCCCTGTGATACTACGGTACAACTACTACAATAGGAAGGATACAGAGAATATCAACATGGCCCCTGTGATACCGCGGTACAACTACAACAATAGGAAGGATACAGAGAATATCAACATGGCCCCTGTGATACCGCGGTACAACTACTACAATAGGAAGGATACAGAGAAGATCAGCATGGCCCCTGTGATACCACGGTACAAATACTACAATAGGAAGGATACAGAGAAGATCAGCATGGCCCCTGTGATACCACGGTACAACTACTACAATAGGAAGGATACAGAGAAGATCAGCATGTCCCCTGTGATACCACGGTACAACTACTACAATAGGAAGGATACAGAGAAGATCAGCATGGTCCCTGTTATACCACGGTACAACTACTACAATAGGAAGGATACAGAGAAAATCAGCATGGGCCCTGTGATACCACGGTACAACTACTACAATAGGAAGGATACAGAGAAGATCAGCATGGGCCCTGTAATACCACGGTACAACTACTACAATAGGAAGAATACAGAGAAGTTCAGCATGGCCCCTGTGATACCACGGTACAACTACTACAATAGGAAGGATACAGAGAAGATCAGCATGGCTCCTGTGATACCACGGTACAACTACTACAATAGGAAGGATACAGAGAAGATCATCATGGCCCCTGTGATACCACGGTACAACTACTACAATAGGAAGGATACAGAGAAGATCAGCATGGCCCCTGTGATACCACGGTACAACTACTATAATAGGAAGGATACAGAGAAGATCAGCATGGCCCCTGTGATACCACGGTACAACTACTACAATAGGAAGGATACAGAGAAAATCAGCATGGCCCCTGTGATACCACGGTACATCTAATACAATAGGAAGGATACAGAGAAGATCAGCATGGCCCCTGTGATACCACGGTACAACTAATACAATAGGAAGGATACAGAGAATATCAACATGGCCCCTGTGATACCACGGTACAACTACTACAATAGGAAGGATACAGAGAAGATTAGCATGGTCCCTGTGATACCACGGTACAACTACTACAATAGGAAAGATACAGAGAAGATCAGCATGGCCCCTGTGTTACCACGGTACAACTACTACAATAGGAAGGATACAGAGAAGATCAGCATGGTCCCTGTGATACCACGGTACAGCTAATACAATAGGAAGGATACAGAGAAGATCAGCATGGCCCCTGTGATACCACGGTACAACTACTACAATAGGAAGGATACAGA
Source organism: Cordylochernes scorpioides (assembly GCA_030710605.1). Taxonomy (NCBI): domain Eukaryota; kingdom Metazoa; phylum Arthropoda; class Arachnida; order Pseudoscorpiones; family Chernetidae; genus Cordylochernes; species Cordylochernes scorpioides. The sequence continues at coordinate 21,006,720 of CP092874.1, forward strand.
GAAGATCAGCATGGCCCCTGTGATAACACGGTACAACTACTACAATAGGAAGGATACAGAGAAGATCAGCATGGCCCCTGTGATAACACGGTACAACTACTACAATAGGAAGGATACCGAGAAGATCAGCATGGTCCCTGTGATACCACGGTACAACTACTACAATAGGAAGGATACAGAGAAGATCAGCATGGCTCCAGTGATACCACGGTACAACTACTACAATAGGAAGGATACAGACAAGATCAGCATGGTCCCTGTGATACCACGGTACAACTACTACGATAGGAAGGATACAGAGAAGATTAGCATGGTCCCTGTGATACCACGGTACAACTACTACAATAGGAAGGATACAGAGATGATTATCATGGGCCCTGTGATACTACGGTACAACTACTACAATAGGAAGGATACAGAGAATATCAACATGGCCCCTGTGATACCGCGGTACAACTCCTACAATAGGAAGGATACAGAGAAGATTAGCATGGGCCCTGTGATACCACGGTACAACTACTACAATAGGAAGGATACAGAGAAGATCAGCATGGCCCCTGTGATACCACGGTACAACTACTACAATAGGAAGGATACAGAGAAGATCAGCATGGGCCCTGTGTGATACCACGGTACAACTACTACAATAGGAAGGATACAGAGAAGATTAGCATGGGCCCTGTGATACCACGGTACAACTACTACAATAGGAAGGATACAGAGAAGATCAGCATGGCCCCTGTGATACCACGGTACAACTACTACAATAGGAAGGATACAGAGAAGATCAGCATGGGCCCTGTGTGATACCACGGTACAACTACTACAATAGGAAGGATACAGAGAAGATCAGCATGGCCCCTTTGATACCACGGTACAACTACTACAATAGGAAGGATACAGAGAAGATCAGCATGTCCCCTGTGATACCACGGTACAACTACTACAATAGGAAGGATACAGAGAAGATCAGCATGGTCCCTGTTATACCACGGTACAACTACTACAATAGGAAGGATACAGAGAAAATCAGCATGGGCCCTGTGATACCACGGTACAACTACTACAATAGGAAGGATACAGAGAAGATCAGCATGGGCCCTTTGATACCACGGTACAACTACTACAATAGGAAGAATACAAAGAAGATCAGCATGGCCCCTGTGATACCACGGTACAACTACTACAATAGGAAGGATACAGAGAAGATCAGCATGGCTCCTGTGATACCACGGTACAACTACTACAATAGGAAGGATACAGAGAAGATCATCATGGCCCCTGTGATACCACGGTACAACTACTACAATAGGAAGGATACAGAGAAGATCAGCATGGCCCCTGTGATACCACGGTACAACTACTACAATAGGAAGGATACAGAGAAGATCAGCATGGTCTCTGTGATACCACGGTACAACTACTACAATAGGAAGGATACAGAGAAGATCAGTATGGCCCCTGTACTACCACGGTACAACTATTACAATAGGAAGGATACAGAGAAGATCAGCATGGCCCCTGTGATACCACGGTACAAATACTACAATAGTAGGGATACAGAGAAGATCAGCATGGCCTCTGTGATACCACGGTACAACTACTACAATAGGAAGGATACAGAGAAGATTAGCATGGGCCCTGTGATACCACGGTACAACTACTACAATAAGAAGGATACAGAGAAGATTAGCATGGCCCCTGTGATACCACGGTACAACTACTACAATAGGAAGGATACAGAGAAGATCAGCATGGCTTCTGTGATACCACGGTACAACTACTACAATAGGAAGGTTACAGAGAAGATCAGCATGGTCCCTGGCCCAGGATGACGAACCAAATCGCGAAGGTTTCCCAGTAGGGGGAGAGCTGAGGTTAAAACTGCCGAGTCAGGGGTCCAACTGGGGGTGTAGGGGTCCGTGATAGATGAGCCCAACGTGCTCACCAATTCATTAGTCCCGAGCTCCGCCCTTTCTGGATTTTCAAGTCCATTTGTCTTATTTCTTTTCCCAGAGCCCAAAGTTCTTTGGCTTAGGGACTTGTGGTTTCCTCTTTTTTCTTCATTATATATGGACCACCTAATTGGGATTACCTTTTAGTTTATTTTCACCCTTTTCCCGTCTAAAATTTGTTAGGAGTATAATGGTAGTTCTTTTATTGTTGGCGTGTAAAAATATCTTTCTTGAATGCCACTGTTCTCACTTTCATATTGTCGGAACAAAATTACATATATTTATTTACAGTATGAGTCATTACTCTCTAATAAACCATGATTATCATTTCCTGGTACTAAATGTGTAGGCATATGGATTGCTTACAGTACAAGCTGCCACAGCCCTCTACTAACTATCGTGGCCTGGTACTACATATGTAGTATTTAGTATGCTATGTAGTTAATAGTAATGTTCGAATAAAGAGTTTTGAAACGTTACATATGTAGACCTGTGGTGTAGTTACAGTACAAGCTGTCACAACCATCATCATGCCCCGGTACTACATGTACACTACCAGATAAAAGAATCAACACAGAGAAGAAGACATATGCAACAGAGGAAGAGTTATGCAACTAGGAAATTTACAAAGAATGCCAACGACAATTACGTTGTGTGACGAAGCAGATGTGCGAGGACTGTACAAAGTCCACATGGCGAAACAAACATAACTCACCTATTTACATATGCACCTATGCAAATTTAGAGACAATCGTTCTTATAATTATATACCAGTTTGTATCTTGGCATACATATTGGTTCACAGACAATGTATTTTCAATATATAGAGAAATATCGAGCCCCCTAAAAGTTACATAAATGGAGATTTCAAACAAATATTCTATTTAAATATTCTCAAATTTCGTATTTGCTTATGCGACAGAACAGTGGTCTAGCTTTTAAGTGAAAAAGTTCATCCAGAGTGTCTTGCAAAAAAATGGCTTGATTATCTCAAACTTTCGGGCCTTGAAGCTCTTCTACAAGAGTAATGTTAACTATAAACCTTTAATAGTTAACCATATATGGGTTATAGTTAAACTTACCTTCCTGTAGAAAGGCTCCAAGGCCCGAAAGCTTGAATTGATTAAATAATCTTTACAAAAAAAAAAAAGCTTTTCACTCAATGAATTTTTCTCTCGAATGATATCTATTAGGGATTATTGTTTTTTAGAAGTGCTCCAGATTCCTATAGACTGCATATTACCGTTGTAAACTGTACATATTTAAGGTAAACTCTTCAATTTAGATCATCAACTAATCACATCTCTATGTGTGATTTACTTCAATACCGTTAGTTATATTTGTTATGTAATTAAAGTAAGTAAGAAGGATGAATCCGTAACCAATTTAACTTTACATATTATTTATTAAGAAAAAGGCATCTCCTTATCGTGCAACTGAAAGTTGCTGATGGCTTGCGCCATCTATCGGAATAAATAGCAACTCTTCTCGTTGATTTTTAATTATTACAGAATTGGCCAAATACCCATTCTTGATTAATCAAGAAAAGCTAACCACGGACGCGTTTCGGGCTGTTGGCCCTCATCAGCGTGGTGCAAGCTGTACCTCAACGACCAAAAAACTGGTCCTTCAGGCATCCTGAAAAATCATGAAACGGGTAGTTAAGGCCAGAATTGCGTTAGAACGCTACACAATGTGAAAAAAAGCCTTTTTCTTAATTTATGCACCTTATCCCAGTACAATATCACATTTGTACTATTTTTCATAATATTTATTATTAATAGTAATTATACAAAACAAATCTTGGTATATATGTTTTACATTAAAACAACAAAAACAACAATTATTATATACATACAAGTTCCTTTCCAAACACGAGCTCATCTATAGCCATTGTTACTCTGTGTAATATTCCAACAAAATTTTGGCAGAGCAATGACCCGAGATTGAATCCCGCATTGAGCACTTTTTTTTTCTGAAAAATAATGGCTTCAAAAATAAGGCCTTTGATTCTTGCAACAATCCACTCCTACCAGTGAATGAAAGTTATCAAACAAGGTCATGGCAAATTTGTAAGTTCAAAATTCGAAAAGTTTTCTACAATGTGAAAAATAGTACAAATATGAAATTGTACTGGGATCAGGTGAATAAATTAATAAAAAGTCATCTCCTGATTGTGTAACTAAAAGTTTTTGATAGCTTGCGCCATCTGACGGAATAAATATCAACTATTCGTTGATTTTTAAATATTCAATAATTGGCCAAAGACCCTTTCTTTATTGACCAATAAAAGCTAACAACGTACGCGTTTCGGGAATGAATTAAGAAAAAGGCATCTCCAGTACGTACAGTGTAGACATGTGGTGCACTTACAGTAAAAGCAGTCGGAAACTATCCAACATGATTATCATGGCGTGTACTTGGAATAAGTACCACACGACGTTATTTATATACGAAGTAAACATGTTAAAAGGTAGAACTTCCTTAAGTTTTGTCCATGAGTAGTGTGTAAATAAGGAGTATTTCAAATTATATGTAAATAAGTCACTAATTTACATATTTAAAAAAAATAAGTGGAAAAATTAAACTGGAGAAACCGCTGGGACGATTCACCATTGATGAGCCAAGCTCACCCATTAATTTTTCCATTACAGTAAGGGCAGTAAAAAATATTTTATTTTTAAAAGAATAATACACGTCTATAATAGTTTCGAATTATCAAATAATCAGTGTCGACCCTATCATTTACTCCACGGTATATGCAAATAGGAATAATTTTCAACAAAAATATGGCCTAATCTTACATATTGAATATTTAAATATCTTACGATATATTTAGATATTTAACAAAAATCTGATTTTTTAAGAAAAAAAATTCCCGTTTGTTAGTCTTTGATAGATTTTACTTTCCCAAAGTATTGGTTTCCTTTTGATTTTTCTAGAGCTTTTCAGTGTTTCTCGAACTTTTTTTTTTTCGGAAGTTTTTCTTTCTGTGAAATTCTTTTTATTTTCTCTCTCTCACATCTTTCACCTTAACTATCCCTTAGAGAATTCTTCTCAGAAGATTGGATCATTTTCGGCTGCAATTTTTCTTTGACATGATTCATCATCAAGGTGATAATAAAAGTTTTACAGATATTAAAGTTCTTTTGGCATTGTGTGAGATCATCACAATCCGTGGTCTAGTATTGTGATCATTCGATTTTAATTTTATGTGAACAATATGTACCCAGGAGTTATTTGAATAAGAGAAAAATTTGAATTTGGACAAAACATTTCTTTTTCCAATAATTTTTTTTTTCAAATATTTTTATAAAAATATCATTTTTATAATGTAAACAATAGTATTTGCCTGTTGAAGAGCAATATTTGCTCGAAAGCTTGAAAAAAAAAAACCTCAAATATTAAAAAGAAACTTTTTGCCAAAATTATAATTTTTTCTCTATTCAAAAGATTTTTTATTTCATTATATTTTTATTTTATTATTACAGAAGCACGAAGTCTATCAGACTATTGTGCTATATTAGAATTATTTACATATATGTAACGTTTCTATGATAATCTGTAACACGCCAATATGCAGAGGATATTGTTTTGCGTAAAGAAAAAGGAGAACAATCAACCGTCTGACTAAATTTATTTCAATCACGCGCCTTTTATATAGTTACAAATATTTACATAATTCCTGATAGCGTAAAAATTTACATCTACTAATAATTTATAAGCAGAATGTGACATATATATCTTTAATTATTTACACGATGAATTAGCAATGATTTATAAATCTGTGTACAAATAGCTCAAACTTGCCAAAGTGTTCATAAGATTGAGTATATACAGAAAGATGGCATTATGTCAAAGTAAGCAAGTACAATTTGGTTAGTCAGAGGACAAGCCAACACTCTGGTGTTTCAACATCTAGACAGCATTCATATGATTTCATTATATGAATTATCTACTATATAGAAAATATACGTTTTAATGGTTTATATATCAATTTATTCGTCCTCTGATTGGCTTTTTGCTGTCATGTGACCTTAATCAGTCAATCAGCATTGTGTTAATTATTAATCAACGTGCAGGGCTTTTTAGGTAATAGCAAAAAATGAAAAAAAAAGTCTCAACTCCCAGCAGTCTCCTAATTGATATTGTGCCCCTTCCAAAAAGAGACACTTCATATTTATATCGGTAATTACGGTTTAAATTTCAGCTGAGAAAGAGCCTTGTCGAAAGGCTCTCATTCATGATTAAATAATACTAAAAAGAGTTATGATGTAAATCTTTCTTTTATAGTCCTTATCGAAAACTGAAATCATATTCGATTACTATTCCCCATCCTTTGATCATATAGTCTATCTACACACTCATGGACACAACTTGAGGAAGTTGTACGTTTCAGCATGTATATCGGGATAATAACTCTGAAAGATATTACAGTGACCTTTATTGAAGACACACGAGATAACCAAGTGTGAACAGCCTCTGTCTCCTTTTAAAAAAATTGACGACTGGCGACAAAATATGAAACTTTTTTAAATTTTGTCCATGAGTGTAGCAGATTCTAGGAAGAGAGAGTCAGTAATCACACCACAACACCAGCTTTAGAAAATTCGGAAAGCTTACTTAGATACCATGGTTTTGGCTTATGACCTTTGTCAATCCATAGTAGTTTCGGTTTGATCAGAGGTAAAAGAGATTTATGAATTATTCTAAACTTATTAAAAGTTATTTACGTAGGCACGTTAATAGATAACGAATTGACTGAGCCAATTCAACGGATATCTCGTATGTATCTTTTGTTTCTATTTTGACAGGAGAGATTTCGAATAAAAGAATATAAATAGGATTGAGAGAGAGAGCGAGAAAGAATCTTTTACCAAGAAAGGTCCACGTGTTGGAGCTGTGGTGAGTTAGTTGACGCCATACTAATGGAGTGGGGGGTAAAGAAGAGAGAAGCATTTCCCCAGATTCGATAAGAGAAAGGAGAAAGTATTCAACAAAAGAATGGACAAAGGCGTCACGGGGGATGACCAAGAATACGGCCATTGTCCACTCACAGGTCGATCTCAAATATCGATCACAGATCGATATACCTGGACCTCACTCCCTCTCTCTGTCAACGGTGCATTCTTCTACTCTGGGGACATTGATCCTACCGAATGTACACACAGATATTCGGTCTTGTTCTCTACTTGTTTGGTCTATCCACTGTTACATACTTCCACTCTGGGGACATTGCTCCTACCGAATGTACACCCAGTATTTACCTGTTTGGTCTATCCACTGTTACATACTTCCACTCTGGGGACATTGCTACTACTGAAGGTACACACAGAATTTACCTGTTTGGTCTATCCACTGTTACATACTTCCACTCTGGTAACATCGCTCCTACCGAATGTACACACAGAATTTACCTGTTTGGTCTATCCACTGTTACATACTTCCACTCTGGGGACATTGCTACTACTGAAGGTACACACAGAATTTACCTGTTTGGTCTATCCACTGTTACATACTTCCACTCTGGTAACATCGCTCCTACCGAATGTACACACAGAATTTACCTGTTTGGTCTATCCACTGTTACATACTTCCACTCTGGGGACATTGCTACTACTGAAGGTACACACAGAATTTACCTGTTTGGTCTATCCACTGTTACATACTTCCACTCTGGTAACATCGCTCCTACTGAAGGTACACACAGAAAGTATTTATTTGGTATACCTATTTTATCTATCCACTCTTACATGATAGTAAATTATGTAACAATCGCAACACCTAATTGTATTCATTGTTGATGCATTCCGCTATTTTCAGTCTGTTAACGCATTCACTTTGCAGTAAACTCGATCCATCCGTTATCTGAAGGGAGCTGTGTGTATGTAGAAATTTATCTCACGTTTCTTATAATTCTGGAAAAGCTAATTCTTTGAATATTGAAATATATAGTTATTTTCTGTGAAAGTTTGGAACATTCAATTGTCTTTAGCCTATTGACCATTGCTTCGTGTTGTAAATTTTCATGTGCCAAGATCAATACCCTAATTATTTTTAATAGTAATTTCTCTCTCTCACCTATAAAAAAAAACCTGTATGTTATAAATATTTAAAAAAAAAACAGTAAAAATAGATAAATGCTTAGAAAATTGTATCAATTTCCACCTATACAAAATCTAAAATAAAAGATTGAGCATTTAAATCATTTGGAAATTCTCAATGCATTTTACAAGTTTGAAATGAGTTAGGACAACACTAATCAATATTGTCAAGTAGCTCCATCCAGATGGGACACCTGTCAATCATCCCTGGACCCCGGGGGGGACCACAGGTGTGAGGGCTTCTCGGAAGCTGATCTGTAAATAAGGAAAACGAGACGGTGGCTGACGCCATTCATTAGGATTATCTTTTGACTTGGGGTAAGTTGTACACACTCTCTCTCTCCCTATAAATACCCCTTATAATAAATTATTTATTCCCAAATTTGCCCTTGCTTTATTTATCTCCGCGACAATATAATACGTTTTGAATCCTGGTCCTATATTTTGGCGGTTCCAATTAGAATTCTCATTAAGTTGTGAAAACATCAGGATTTCTAGAGTGAGAGTCAACAAATACGTAGTGGGGATATGGGAAAGTGCATGGTCGTTCTGTATAGACCAGAGGTCGGAAAGCTGCGAGCCACATGCGGCTCTTTGAATGTGAAGCTGCTGCTTTTTATATAGTTCCATATGTAAATATTATTTATGTGAGTACTATTTATTGTTGGCAAGAAAATGTTGTGGCTCTTTAAAAACATTGAAATTGTAATTTTTGACTCTTCCGAATCAAAGGTTTGTCAACCTCTGGTATATAGCAATGTTGGTGTTGTGACTTGATCATCCCTCCCGATTCTGTTAGATTGCAGGGACAATAGAGGGCGTATATATTTTTGGTTTGTTTTGAAAGGAGAGGTATCTTTTTATTTCTATAGGATTGTTGGATTATTTATTTCACTAAAGAATGCGATGAAAATTGTTCCAGAAAGAAAGAGAGAGAGATTGAGATTGAAACTGATTTATTACAAAGTACATATAAGATTATATAAGGTTAAATACAGAATAAATATAAATATGAATAAATATGATTATAAATTGATAAATATATGAATAAGTAAATGTAAATATATAAAATAATTGATAAATATACATAAATATAAAAATATATACAAGGTCTTCATTGGTGGCGCCCTCCGCGGGAAAGACTCCGCCACCGATGGACTACGAGAGTTCTTTCCCACAGAGAGGGCAGGTCGATGTGATGGCTGGTGTTACCCAACTCAAGACCAAGATGGTACTTGTAGATGGTAGCCTTCGCCACACTTGTGATATTTATTGCCTCGAGATGGAGGCCGGAGAGAGATAAGAAGTAAAAAATAAACTTATCCCTGGAAGCCTGATGTTTCAAACATAATATTGATAGAAATAATTATGAATGATTAACACTTATTTTGGATCAAAAATATTTATTATAACTTCCAATAGTTCAATGAGGCTGTTCGTCTATCTTCCTCGGGGATTCTAACCTTGTAAACAAATTATCCACGGGGATGTTTACAAGGTTAAAATCCCCGAAGAAGATAGGCGAACAGCCTCATAGAACTATTGGAAGTTATAATAAATATTGTAACATAGTATTTATTTTAATTTTTATTATTTTTTTTATTAACAGAGTGGCCGTTTTTTTATGTTTATATCTGGCGACTCTGTAAATTTCCATCGTGGCTTATCTTTTGTTTACAATTCATAGTTTGTCCTTTCCCTGAAATAATTGTTGTCTCCTCCTGAAGTTTTTGTCTTCCCTAATTTTCCACGTGGCAATATTTTTGATCCGAAATAAGCGTTAATCATTCAAAGTATTCAGAATGGATTTCTCGATTTTCAACAAGAAAGAAGTATATATATATGATTTTTCAGGATGCCTGAATGACCAGTATTTTGGTCGTTGAGGTACAGCTTGCACCACGCTGATGAGGGCCAACAGCCCGAAACGCGTCCGTGGTTAGCTTTTCTTGATTAATCAATAATGGGTATTTGGCCAATTCCGGAATAATTAAAAATCAACGAGAATAGTTGATATTTATTCCGATAGGTGGCGCAAGCCATCAGCAACTTTCAGTTGCACGATAAGGAGATGCCTTTTTCATAATATATTTATAATTTACTAGACGAATGACCCGGGCAACGCCCGGGTTTACCCGATTAAATGTTTTATTCAAACACTATTCGTTACAATTATAAATTGGCGCCGTGGATGTCACTCTTGTGAAACGTCCCGCTCCAAACTTTACAGTCAGATTAGTTACGATATAAATCTTCAAATCGAGCGAGCGTCTATAAATATTTCGATTTAGATCAAGTATTCTAATTATCAAGCGAACACTATTATTAATAAAATTTTGAGAAGATTTCGATTTTAAACGTATTTATAACTTTGATAGAGGGCGCTGTTCGTGAGCTAAGTAGAATAATTTGAATATATAGTTTTAATATTTAATTTATATATAATTTAAAATAGCCTATCGTTTTCCTCGTATTTTTTTACCTATGTATGGAAATTTTGGTTTGAATTAGTGAACTACTGCGAATTTGTATACCGGACATACAAACCAACAAACAAACAAACAAACATACAAACATTCATTTTTATATATATAGAAGATATAATATAAATGAGTTTTTAAAATTGTTTTAAAAAAATGCATCGGCCGGGAATCGAACCCGGGCCGCCCGCGCAGCATTCTACCACTGAGCCACCGATGCGTATTCAAAATGGCCATATTTGGGTATTCATTCCATTCCGGATTACTCCGCGTAAAAAAAAGTTCTTCAAATGAAAAAAAGAAATAGCCAAAAATACTAAGCAAATTGTATCCAAAAATTTTCCTCAGGTTTATAAAAAGCGACATGCAAAATTTGGTACCAATTGGTTCAGTAGTTTTTGAGTTTATCGCGAAACAGACAGACAGACAGACAGAAATTGACTTATATATATATAGAGATTAGTGTTTAGGTATTTGATTTAATTCATATATAGTTAATATAATAGTATTTATTTTTATTATATTTTTTATAAATTAGTTTTAAAAATTGTAAAAAAAAAATGCATCGGCCGGGAATCGAACCCGGGCCGCCCGCGTGGCAGGCGAGCATTCTACCACTAAGCCACCGATGCTTTAAAAAAAATGGCCATATTTAGGTATTCATTCCATTCCGGATTAGTCCGCGTAAAAAAATAGTTCTTCAAATTAAAAAAAGAAATAGCCAAAAATAATAAGCAAAATGTAGCCAAAAATTTTCCTCGGGTTTATAAAAAGCGACATGCAAAATTTGGAACCAATTGGTTCAGTAGTTTTTGAGTTTATCGCGAAACAGACAGACAGACAGGAATTGACTTTTATATTGAGACGTTACAGAAACAATTTTCAATTGTACATAAATTCCTTTAAAATGTTATTTTAATTTTTCATGTGTTTATTTTCATTTAATTTTTTATTCATCAAAAGTCAATGATGTACATACTAAATTAGTAAAAACTCAATAAAAACGATATGTAAAAATATACATAAACAAATGGCTGGTAAAAGAAAGCGGCAATAAAGCGAGTTTAGGTAAAATGTCTATTTCATTAACAAACATTTCACTTTTAAAATAATAAACTTTAAAATTAAAGTTTTACAAAACTAAAATTAGCGTTTTAAAAATAAAAACGTGGCATTTGGCGCAGCCGGCAGGATACGGAAAAAAAAATGGCGGAAAATCCAAACAACCGGTTGCAAAAATTCAACGGCTCGAAGTCGGCAATTAGGCCTGAGTCATGGATCAAATTATATGATTTTGAAAATAATTCTTTAAAGGAAGATGAAAAAATCAAAAATCTTATGTACTACTTGACAGATTCAGCACTTGAATGGTATGCAGACGAGATTATTTCAAATCCTGCAATAAAAAGATGGGAAGTTGTAAAGGAAAAGTTGATTCAAAGATTTGGTTCATACAACGCAAATCCAATTGTCTCAGCATCACATCGAAGATTAAAACGAGAAGAATCAATAGAAAATTATTTTCAAGATAAAATTCGCCTGTTAAATCAAACCCATCTAACGAAGGAGGAAAAAATTTATTTATTAACAGATGGACTTCCAAATGATTGGAAAGATTTAATTGTGGCTGCACAGCCAACTGACGCCACAAAATGGTTTCATATCGCAGCTTCAATTGAACAAAATAGGGCTTCAATTCAGTTTAAGCCTAAAAACAAAATACATCTCGCGACAAAAAATAATGATAATAAAAAAAATGTTTGCCCATTCTGGTGTCCAATATGTTCGAAAAAGGGAATAAAAATTAAACATTGGGTCACAGATTGTGAGGATTATGATCCTAATTATAAAAAGGATAGACCTAATCAAAACACTTCAGTGAAACAAGTATGCGGAGCCCCGGAATTGTTGAATGTAAGTACTTTGACAAATACCCCTACACAAGGAGCTTTCAAGCTTATCAACATAAGTGTTGAAGTAAATGGAATTCCTGCGCAAGCATTTGTGGATACTGGTGCAACAGTATCAATAATCAATTGGCGATTGTTCAAGCGAACCCGTCTTCAACTTCAACCAAATTCAGACATTCACATCAGCCAAGCGGATGGTGTTACCAGGACATGTGGAAGCCTTCAGACCAAGGTAAGAATAGATAAACTAAATAAACCTGTAACTCTCCATGTAATGAAGAACTTTAAATATCCACTCTTGATCGGATTAGATGTTGCATCTCTTTTTAATCTTTTAATAGATGTCAGAGACAAAACAATTTACACCAAATTTGATGGATTACAAAATCCAATTCTTGTAAATCATCTAGAAGAGATAAGAGAACATGAATTTAAAAAATTACTTGAACACAATAGGAATGTATTTTCTCAGCATGCCATTGATTTGGGAAAAGTAGCTATACAACATAAGATCATCACGAAAAGTGAACAACCAATTTCTCTTAGACCCTATCGTCGTCCTCTAAAAGAGTATGAAGAGATAGCTGAACAAGTTAAAGAACTTCTCGAACACAAGTTAATAAGAATTTCAGATTCTCCTTGGGCATTTCCTGTTGTTATGGTTCCCAAGAAGGATGGAAATAAAAGGATGTGCATTGATTACAGACGTCTTAATGAGATCACACTGGATGACAGGCAACCCCTACCTCACATACAGGACATGTTTGATCGATTGCATGGATCCAGATTCTTCTCTACCCTTGATGTTGCATGGGGTTATTGGCAGATCGAAATGGACCCGCAATCTATTCAAAAAACTGCATTCGTCACAAACGATGGTCATTATGAGTTTTTAGTGATGCCCTTTGGTTTAAAAAATGCTGCTTCAACGTTTCAAAGGATAATCCAACATATTCTAGGTGAATTATTATGGAAAGGAACTTGCTCTTTCCAAGATGACATATTGGTGTACACGAAAACATGGCAAGAGCACATAGAGCTTCTTAATAAAGTTTTTGACAAATTAAGACAGTACAACATGAAATTAAAATTGTCGAAATGTATTTTTGGAAGAACTGAAGTAAAATACCTCGGACATATCATCAGTCACAATCAATTAAAACCTGATCCAGGAAAAGTAAAATCTATTCAAGACTTTCCAAGACCTGATACTGTAAAGAAAGTTCGTCAGTTCATGGGATTGGCAAATTATTACAGAAAATTTGTAAAGGACTTTTCTAAAATTTCATTCCCCTTGGTTCGACTCACTCGGAAGAATCAGCCCTTCATCTGGAATGAGGAAGTAGAGGAGTCATTCGCTAAACTTAAAATGGCACTATCTACAAAACCTGTCCTTGCTATTTACAACCCGGACTACCCCTCTAAAGTTTATACAGATGCCTCCAAATATGGAATTGGAGCAATCCTAACACAAATTGGTCCAGACAATGAGGAACATGTAATTGCTTATTACTCCAAAACACTGCAACCACACCAAGAGAATTATTCTGCTTATGAGATGGAATGCCTAGCCGTGATACAAGCAACTGATCACTTTCATGTATACATAGAAAACCAACCATTTGAAATCATCACTGATCATGCGGCGCTCCAATGGCTTTTCACCATGAAGAAACCGAAACCTAAGTATTTTAGATGGATTCTTAGTTTATCCTCGAAATCATGTAACATCGTTCATCGTTCTGGAAAGCAACAAACTCATGTTGACGCCTTATCAAGACTCCCAGTTGTTAACATTGCAACTCAAGAACTTCAAGAACACCAACAAAATTCAGATTTGAGTTTCTTGAAAAATTCCCACACTCACGACGGTGTGGTAATGATCAAACAAAAAGGAGTTTTTAAAGCAGTTGTCCCAAACTCGCTTACCAAAAAAATATTGGAAGAATATCACGATTCATTGAGTCACCCATCAATAACCAAAACATGCAAACTTATAACTCAATGTTATTGGTGGAAAGGAATAACAACTGATATCAAGAATTATGTTCGATCTTGTAAATCTTGTCAACTAGTGAAGGTCAGACATCAACCAACTTTAGGAGAAATGATCACTCCAACGTCAAATATCCAACCATTACAAATGATCGGTTGTGACACTATTGTACTGGGAACAGCAGCAGCTAACACAAAGCATAAATTCATTCAAGTTTTTGTTGATCACGCAACTCGTTATCTATGGGCATATCCCACAATAACAAACACTGCTCAAGCTGTCACTCAATGTCTTGATAAGATAATCAAATCTGTTAATTCGATTAATACTATCTTAACAGATAATGGCAAAAACTTTATATCAAAAGAGTTCAACAAATTTCTTTCTTTACAAGGAATTAAACACACATATACTTCGCCTTATCATCCTCAGTGCAATGGCATTTGTGAGAAATTAAATGATACGATAATGACAAAACTGAGAATAGCTGTTCTAGAGAAACCTAGATGTAAATGGAGCACATTGTTACCGCAAGTTGTCAAAAATTATAATTCCACACCACATGACGTGACTGGTTTTTCACCGCTTTTCTTAATGTATGGAATCGGTAATGAACCCGAATTTGCCGACCAAACTCCAATTACAATTGAAGAAGCCAGGAAGAAAGCTAGCCTGCGGACAGAACAAATTAGAAGTAGGTGGAAGATTTAACACGATAGCCATCACTCCAAGTATGTCTTTAAAGAAGGAGACTTAGTCATAAGAAAAATTGCCTTCAACGACCCTCGTCTCATCAAGACATCACCAAAATATGAAGGACCATTTGTCATTCAAAAAAGATATCTGATGTAACCTACGATATCTCTCTGAAAGACCAAAAGCAAGCAAGACGCGTTCACATATCTCAACTTCGACCATTTATTACCCGAGAATAAATGCTTCAAGAAGGGGAATATGAGACGTTACAGAAACAATTTTCAATTGTACATAAATTCCTTTAAAATGTTATTTTAATTTTTCATGTGTTTATTTTCATTTAATTTTTTATTCATCAAAAGTCAATGATGTACATACTAAATTAGTAAAAACTCAATAAAAACGATATGTAAAAATATACATAAACAAATGGCTGGTAAAAGAAAGCGGCAATAAAGCGAGTTTAGGTAAAATGTCTATTTCATTAACAAACATTTCACTTTTAAAATAATAAACTTTAAAATTAAAGTTTTACAAAACTAAAATTAGCGTTTTAAAAATAAAAACGTGGCAATATATATAGAGATAGGATTCCCCTAATCATTATCACAGGATTACGGATTTCGCCAAATTACAATTACTTTTCACTAAAACGTTTTAGTTAGATGAAAAAGGGCTTGTCCGAAAGCTTCCTTTAATTAAATAAATTTTAAAAAATGCGGCCTCTTATGCTTTTTTTTTCTGTAAAGAATTCATATTGTTTGTGACGATAAATTCAAATGTGTTTGTAATCGCGTAACATCTGTCTTATCACACAAGAATTATCAACGAAGAAATGGCCATGAGGCTAAAAAAAGAAGTTGAACATTCCAAACCGCCAAAAAAAAGGAGCATTCCTCAATATCAAAAGAATTCCGATATCTCACCAAAAGACCAAACCAAAGATCAGGCGACAAAGAAGGAAGTGACAATGTCCCCGTCCGTATCCTCACCTCGATAGTCTTGTCACGTCCGTGGAGGGAGGGGGGGGGGACAGCTAGGGGACAATTCTCCTTTGATTTGCATAGATGGTGAGTGATATGTAAATATGGGATTTTATCTATTGAACGCTTTTTGTTATTTGTTTTTTAATCTTTTTATTTATATCATTTTATACTATTCATTTTTTATAATACCTCCGTACACTTTCGCTAATCATATTTAGAGACATTTAAATGCTTCCCTATTTTTATATACAAATGCACAATCGGGTATTCAGAAATGATATTTCAATTATGAATCGATTGGTATATTAATTGTGTTGTCGTTTAAATATCTTGTTTGTTAATTCGAGATTTCGATATAGTCAGGTCAGGGGTTTGTATTTACATATGTAAATGTGGAAATTTAGCTCTGGAGACAGAAATGTTCAACTATTATCCTAAGAAATACAAGTATATTTGTACCAGGTGATGATAATCATGGTGGGTAGAGGGTTGTGACAGCTTGTACTGTAAGTACACCACATGTCTACACATGTAGTACCAGGCCATGATAACATGGTGGGTAGAGGGTTGTGATAACTTGTACTGTAAGTACACCACATGTCTACACATGTAGTACCAGGCCATGATAACATGGTGGGTAGAGGGTTGTGACAGCTTGTACTGTAAGTACACCACATGTCTACACATGTAGTACCAGGCCATGATAACATGGTGGGTTGAGGATTGTTACAGCTTGTACTGTAAGTACACCACATGTCTACACATGTAGTACCAGGCCATGGTGGGTAGAGGGTTGTGACAGCTTGTACTGTAAGTACACCACATGTCTACACATGTAGTACCAGGCCATGATAACATGGTGGGTAGAGGGTTGTGATAACTTGTACTGTAAGTACACCACATGTCTACACATGTAGTACCAGGCCATGATAACATGGTGGGTAGAGGGTTGTGACAGCTTGTACTGTAAGTACACCACATGTCTACACATGTAGTACCAGGCCATGATAACATGGTGGGTAGAGGGTTGTGATAACTTGTACTGTAAGTACACCACATGTCTACACATGTAGTACCAGGCCATGATAACATGGTGGGTAGAGGGTTATGACAGCTTGTACTGTAAGTACACCACATGTCTACACATGTAGTACCAGGCCATGATAACATGGTGGGTATAGGATTGTTACAGCTTGTACTGTAAGTACACCACATGTCTACACATGTAGTACCAGGCCATGATAACCATGGTGGGTAGAGGGTTGTGACAGCTTGTACTGTAAGTACACCACATGTCTACACATGTAGTACCAGGCCATGATAACATGGTGGGTAGAGGGTTGTGACAGCTTGTACTGTAAGTACACCACATGTCTACACATGTAGTACCAGGCCATGATAACCATGGTGGGTAGAGGGTTGTGACAGCTTGTACTGTAAGTACACCACATGTCTACACATGTAGTACCAGGCCATGATAACATGGTGGGTAGAGGGTTGTGACAGCTTGTACTGTAAGTACACCACATGTCTACACATGTAGTACCAGGCCATGATAACATGGTGGGTAGAGGGTTGTGACAGCTTGTACTGTAAGTACACCACATGTCTACACATGTAGTACCAGGCCATGATAACATGGTGGGTATAGGATTGTTACAGCTTGTACTGTAAGTACACCACATGTCTACACATGTAGTACCAGGCCATGATAATCATGGTGGGTAGAGAGTTGTGACAGCTTGTACTGTAAGTACACCACAGGTCTACAAGCATAGAAACAACACAATACCCACTTACATAACCTTCTAAAATAAAAAAAGACCACACACACAATCCAAACATAAATATAAAAGTTTAATTACAAAGTAACAGACGACTTCATTAGTCACATCCAGACCACGCCACACAAACAATTAATAAAAAAGACAACAATGGCGTGAAACAAAGGTTGGACACATTGCAAGGAAATCAAAGACAAAAAAGTACCAGAACTCTCCCCGGAGTGGAGACGGAAAGTTTTTTGTTCCGGTAGAGAATTCTTGTTGGCAACTTTTTTATTCCACGGGAGCTTCGCCTGGGCTCCTCCTTGGCTTCCTGGAACAATAAAAAAGTTTTAAATTGTTCACTCCAGGGTGACTAGATCGTTTTGACTATCAAAAAAAACGAGACAATCTGTGGTCATCACCCTCTGAAATTGGCGGGCGACACTCGGTGACATTTGATGTTCTTCCTTTTTTTTTTAGTGGCGATAAAAAAAAGTGGTGTTTAGTTTTTACCGTCACGTTTTGGTTACAAGACTCTCTAGTTGTGTATTTAGCATCAAAAATACTTGCGTTTTTTTTTTAGAAAATCGAAAATGGAGAGTAAAGAGGTGTTTTTAGTTTTTGTTAAGATGTTCTTTGGTGGTTCTTTAGGTACTTTTTGTTTGGGTGAAACAGACTGGCTATATCCTCAACCAGATTCTTCCAAGATGTTCAATCCATAGCTATAGTCTGGTGACTTGGTTGTCTAGGTTTCTCTCTTCACTTAGTACACCAATGTTAGTACACTCATAGACAAAATTTAAGGAAGTGGAAAGTCTTTGATATCGTCGGTCGTCTGCTTTTTTTTTTAAGGATATCTCTTTAGAGATGAAAGTATAGATATACAATTAATGAAAATAGATATAAATACATTTAACATAGAAGGAAATACACACTCTCTCTCTCATGGACAAAAACTTAAGAAAGTGGAAAGTCTTTGATGTCACCGGTCGTCTGTTTTTTTTTTTTTTTTTTTTTTTTTTGAAGAAGAAGAAGACAGAGGCCATTCCCACTTGGTTATCTCGTATGTCTTCAATAAAGGTTACTTTAATATATTTCAAAGTTATTGTCTAAATCCAGATATACATGGTAAAAGGTACAGCTTCCTTAAGTTTTGTCCATGAGTGTAAAGTCCTCTCGATCTCTCTTCTCTTTGGAACCTTCAATGTTTCCTTCAATCAATCTTTAATTACTCTAATCTGTTTTCAGATATCAGAAAATTTGCGAATTACTTTATGAAAAATTTTTGAAAAAAAAAACCTTACGCAATATGTTTCTTTATTATGAAACCACCACGAGCTTACGAGCTCTCGCTTTTTTATTTTTACTTATCCCTAAGTACACGTGGTACAGGCCATGATAATCATGGTGGGTAGTTAGCGACTGCTTTTACTGTAAGTGCATCACATGTCTACACATGTGAAAAGCAGTTCGACTTTGCACTTACGAATGTGCAACAACCCCGTTTGGTTACTTGAACTCGCTGGTGGGGTTTTGACTTTTGTAAGAATCGGGGGCGATTGGAGCAATTTTTTTTTTTTAATCAGAAAAAAAGTGTCCAATGCGGGAATTGAACCCGGGTCGTAGTGGTCGTAAACCAAACGGTTTAACCATCCTTCCACCGACCCCCCTCGCTTTTAATAAGTTTAAGTGAATCCACTTCTGTTTCCTTAGTATTTCAATGAGGCATCTTTTCTCATCTTTTCAATCCCGGTAGTGTCAACACCATGTCATATGGTGACATTTGCTGTCTATGGTGTTTGTAGATAAAGTCTTCTGCACAACATCTAGGAATCCACCTCCAAAACCACTATATTAGGTACCCCTCAACAAGAAAAACCTAGAACAAGAACAAGTCCGCCCTAGACTGACGAGGGCCATTAGCCCGAAACCATGGTCTCTAGGTGGACGCTTATCAGTTTGCCAAAGTTGGTGTTGTGGCTTTGTCACCGACCGCCAGTTGCGGCGACGGTCAATAGATGGCGTCAGATTCTGACGTTTATTTTGACGGGAGAGGCGACCATTGCTTCTATGGAAGAGCAACCTAGTTTATGATAATTGAAACAGTGAATAACATGTGAAGGTTATTCACATATTTAACAAAATGTTAACGTGGGATTCAATCCCGGTTCTTGACTCGAAGGTGTTACCCACTCATTCACCGACGATTCTCACATCTAGAAATGTTTTTAAAATGTTGACGTTATGTGGCGCTGAGTTTGTTGTTGACACACATTAATATACACAAAGCAATAACGCGCCATCTATACATATAAAATGAAAGGATTTAAAAGCACAAATGTTTCTTTTATACATAATACAAATTCTGTCCTTACTGCGATGAAAAAATATATTGGGAGGGCTTGGATCATTAGTAGTGAACCTTCCCAGCGGTTTCGCCAATTTAATCCACCAGACCGCTTCTCAGAGCTCTAATACTGTATTGGACGATTCTGCTTATATACGCAGCACTTAAGGATGGAATCTCAGAAATGGTTTTCAAGAAAACTATGGACATAAGCTTATAGGACAGTAGAATTACATTCAATATTAAAATGTTATAATACCACACACACACACACACACACACACACACACAAAAGCCTTTATTAAGACACACAGGTCTTACAGAGGATTCTCCTTGGGGTTACAAAACGGAGAAACCTATGAAAGTGGGAAATAAAAAAATGGAGAAAGATTATATACATTTGGTAAATATATACAGATTATAAGAAAGAATAAAAAATAAGAAGAATAAAAAAAATCAAAAAAAGAGAAAAAAATTTTTTTTGGAAATATGGATGGGAGAAGTGGAGAGCGAAAAGAGGAAAGAAAACAGGTATTTACATATGGAACAAGACCATTTAAGCTCTCACACAGCACAGGTGGGCCATGTATTTTTTAAGAAATCTTTAAGAGATTTCCCAGGAAATCCTCGTGTTCAGGGTTGTAAGGTAAACACCGTTTTATCATTGTTAACTTATCGTATCTGCCTAAACAAATAATTGGATGTTCGTTCTGTCTTTCTCATCAAACAGAAATTTTTGGTATGTTTGAATGTTCGGTTAAGTCTTTCTTTTTTACAGCATTTTTATGGAAGTTATATAGATTTAGAGCTACTGAACTATTGTCTATAAAGTTGGATAATAAAGAATATAATGTGAAGTGTGTATGGCCTATCTTAGAGAAGAGTATTTTTCTTTCCGTGTCAAGAGGCATGCATTCAAATATATAATGTTCTAATTCATTTTCGGTTCTATTTTTGCATAGTTGGCAATACAAGTCTTCTGTCCTTAGATATTTTATATGGTCTTCTCGATATAAAACAAATAGAATTCTCAATTGCGCAATGAGGCGTTTAGCCGGCAGTGGGAGTTCACTTAGTAGATAGTTCTCTGCTGCGAATGTTTTATGTAAATATTTGTAGTGTGTGTGTAGCTTCGAATTGGTTATTCTTGATTGGTCGGTTTGGATAGACTGTTCTATAGTGATTCTGATAATTTGAGGTATTGCTTTCTGTAGAATATTGGGGTCTGAACAATTCTTTAACCACATGAATCCAGTTGAATTTAGGATATTCATTAAATTTTCTGTAAAACCTATAAAGGCATTCGTCAGAGTGGACGTTTCCCATAATTGGGCTAGACAGATTGCGGGCAATCTGGATTTTTCCATTTTTAATATTCTTAACCAGAACTTTAGAATTAGTTTGGTTGCTGTGACTCCTAGTGAGAAGCGTCCGGTTTCCATGCGTAGTATGTAGCCTGGTGTGTTACTCGGCAAGTTCAATAGTCGTCGGAGATAGTTATTCTGAATTTGGTCCAAGATTTTGTACTTTTCGTTTGCCCAAATTGGAGCAGAATACAGCAGAGTTGACAGGATAATCGAGTCTAATAGTTTCATTGATGAACCAAATGAGTTCAACCTGGATTTCTCCATAATTTTCCATACTTCGCCGGTAGCTGCAAGCGCTTTGCCTTTAAAGTATGAAGCCACTTGACTAAACGAGATTGTTGTTGTGAGGGGATAGCCAAGATAGAGATATTTCGATGTCACTGTCAACAGTTGGTCTCCCCAGAACCATTTGTCCGATTTTGCAGGGCGGCCACCATTTCGGAAAACCATTATCTTGGATTTTGATTCGTTCAGGGTTAGATGATTTGTTTCGAAGTATTTTTTCAACATGTTGATTTTTATTTGTAGATTGATTTTTGATTCTCCTATGAGAATTATGTCGTCGGCATACATCAAGAGGTGGACCGTTCCAAAATTAGGGAGGTATATGCCTGGTAGAGTAGAGTCATTAAAAATGTTGATTAAATCAGTTACAAAGAGTATAAATAGATAGGGTGATAAGGGTTCTCCTTGTAACACTCCCGATCGGATTTTGATGGGTTCAGTAAATAGTCCATTCCATCTCACCGTCGTTGTCATTTGTTCGAAGTAGTTCCTGATAAGGTTAACAAAGCGGAAATCCAGACCTAATTCACCCAATTTTGACCACAGAAGTGAGTGGGGAACAGTGTCAAAAGCCTTTTTTAGGTCCACAAAAAAAAGCATAGAGTTTTCTTCTTTTACGTCTGAGAGTCAGCTGTATCAAGGACAACAGTGTGAATATGTGATCTTGACAGGAGTAGCCTTTTCTGAATCCGGCCTGGTTTTCTGGAATAATTGATCTACCTTCAATCCAGTTGCGTAATCGCGATTTTAGTATTGATGTGAAAAGTTTTGACAGATTACTAATAAGGGCAATTCCGCGGTAGTTTGATGGATTATCCCGGTCACCGCTTTTAAAAATAGGATGGATGATAGATTTAGACCATATTAAGGGATATGAACCAGAATTAATGATTCTGTTGAATATATTTTTTAGAGTAACAAGGTGTTCGAAAGGTAGGGTCTTTAATGCTTCATTCGGAATTTCGTCAGCGCCACAAGCTTTTTCATTTGCCAGACTGGAGATTTCTCTAGTTATTTCTGTTATGGAGATTTCACAGTAGAGTTCAGGATCAATTCGTGAGAGAGTAGATAGGTCGCTTCCTATCGTCGTTTCAGCAGAGAGCAGTTTGTTGTAAAAGCATTGCCACTCTAAAATTGTTATATTTCCTTGTATATAGCTTTTGTCTTTCAAGGTAGCTATAGTTTTCCAAAAGTTTGCGGAGTCACGGGCATTTTAAGAAGTTCTTGTTTTTCCTGAAGATATTTTTTCTTGTTGAAGTTTATTAAGGTCGTGTACCTTTTCCTATTTGAGACATAAATATTGCGGTCTACGTCAGTGTTCGTTTCCTTAAAGGTTGTGAGGCTTGCCTTAGCAGATTTTTTGGCTAAATAGCATTCCCTGCTATACCAGGGTTTCGATTTTGGGCGGCCAGGTCTGACCTTAATGCGCATATCTGCAGCAAGCATTGCGTTTAGTATTTGTTTAGAAAATGTATTAACTAGGCTGTCAAGATTCTGGTCTGTAGAGACTTGATTGTTGTCAAGATTCTGCGAAAAGAGGGATGTGTTATCAGGTGCCCATCTGTATCTTTCAAAGCAGGGATAGACGGTTTCTTTCGTTCGTTTGAGATTAGATAAGTTAGACATGTTTATTGTTAGTGGAAGGTGGTCCGAGTATGGGTTATTATCTACTTTGAGGTCAACAACGTGCTCCAGCAGGGAATATGAGACAATAAAATAATCGACAACAGATGAGCCACGACTTGAGATAAATGTGCAGTTTCCAGTTTTGTCACTTATAGTTCTGCCATTAATTATTGTCAGTAGATTATTATCTAGGAAGTTTATGAGTTGTTCCCAATGTTTGGAAAGCACTGGGTCTCTAGATTTGCGTTCAGGTGAAAGAAGTAAGGGACGTTCTAGTGGGTTGTGTAGGTATCCATAGGTGCCGGTACGGATGTTTATGTCACCCGCTAGAACTATTTCATAGCCGTTAGCCAACCTATCTTCGACATGTTTGGATAAAGTAATGAAGTTTGACAGTTGAGAATCGTTTGGAGAAATATATGTAAATATATAACAAATTTGTATGTTGAAACAACGCTTGAAAGGTATAGATATCCAATTATGCTCTACAACGACTTTCTCCAACATAGTTTTTAGTTTATTTTTAATTCCTACTATTATTCCACCCGAACATCTTCCCAGTTTGGAGCTTCTAGTTGCCAGTGATTCGAATAAGTGGAATCCTCTGGGGCCGTTTTTTAAGTGATGGTCGCACCAGGTTTCGGTCAGAGCAAATATTTCGTATCTCTCTAAGTGACTATAAAGAAGAGGAAAAACTGAATTGAGTCTATACAGCCCGTTAAAATGTTATAATACCTTGATAAAGGTTGGCGTTCAGCCAACTGAAATATTGGTAAAATAAATGATATTTTGATCCAATATATGCCTTTTTAATTAAAGATCTAGGAATGTTTAGTGGTGTTTTTTATTTCCATATTTACAGACTCTCAGATGTTAGAGTTTCCATCGAGGCTATCCGAAGAGTTGAGATTGATTTAGAATATTTCATATTTACATATAAGGGTTCGGCAGACGAGAGATATAAACTGTCGATTCTCGACAGCTAGACCCGGGATCGAATCCCGTATTGGATACCTTTTTTCTGTAAGGGACAAAGGTCACCTCTCCCGTCAAAATAGATGTCAAAACCAGACGCCATCTATTGACCGTCACCGCAAACTAGCGGCCTCGAGTCGGTGACAAAGCCACAACACCAACTTTGGCAAACTGAAAAGCGTCCACCTAGAGACCAAGGTTTCGGGCTAATTGACCTCGTCATTCTAGGGCGGACTTTATTCCATGAGATCCACACGGGATGGCGTCTGGTTTTGACGTCTATTTTGACGGTAGAGGCGACCTTTGTCTCTTTAGATCAATATCCTCCCGGCAAAATTTCCATCTATACCTTTTTTTTTTAATTAAAAAATTGCTTCAATGGCTTTTGATTCTTGAAAAAAGTCCAAATTCGAACAATGAAGGCAGATATAATCAAAGGAAATCTGGCACATTTGTAAGTGCAAAGTTGCAATAACACAGATTACAATTTAAAAAAAAAACATCTTCAGATTGTGAAACTGAAAGTTCATGATGACTTGCGCCATCTATCGGAATAAATATCAATTAATCGACTATTTTTAATTATTCCAAAATTAATGAACAAATACGTTTTCTTAATAAATCAAGAAAGTCAACCACATAGGCATTTCGGGATGTTGACCTTTGTCAGCGTGACTGTAACTCAACAATTAGTTAATTTTTATTCCGATAGATGGCGTAAGCAATCAGCAACTTTCATTAATACGATTAGGATAAGCTTTTTTCTTAATTTTTACACCTGATCCCAGTATAATTTCACACTTTGGTGTTATTTTTCTCACATAGATCTTCCATGCCAATAAAATACCAAGAGAGGTCAATTAGAAGTCAGATGACGTCAGATGGATGTCCAGCAGTGATTCAGAGCTTGTAATGGATACCCCGTCAATTTCCGGTAGTTATAGGAGTTGGGTATGGCCGGATGTGACGTCATTACACCCCGCACATGCGCCGTGGGGGACATCCATTAAATTTTAGAGAGTTTCCTTTGTCCACTTAGTGGATTAGTCGGTCCCCGTGGGATTTGTGGACGGTTTTATGTTTCCCTGATTTAATCCCAGGGCCCGTCTCTAAATCCTTTTTTTTTTGTTACTAATCCCACGTACACGTGGCCATGATAATCATGATGGGTAGTCAGTTACTGTCTTTTACTTTTAGTACACCACATGTTTATACACTCATGGACAAAACTTAAGAAGGTGGAATTTTTTTTGACTTGAGTCTTTATATCTCGTATGTTTTCAATAAAGGTCACTGTAATATATTTCAGAGGTATTGTCTAAATCCCGATATACATGCTAAAAGGTACAAATTCCTTAAGTTTTGTCCATGAGTGTATATACACTTTGTTATCTCGTGTGTCTTCAATAAAGGTCACTGTAATATCTTTCAGAGTTATTGTTTGAATCCCGATATACATGCTAAAAGGTACAACTTCCTTAAGTTTTGTCCATGAGTGTATATACACTTGGTTATCTCGTATGTCTTCAATAAAGGTCACTGTAATATATTTCAGAGGTATTGTCTAAATCCCGATATACATGCTAAAAGGTACAAATTCCTTAAGTTTTGTCCATGATTACAATTTTTTTTGTTACTATTTATTATGGTAGATGGCAGTAATAATCATCTTTCAACATTAATTTGCATAAATAGAGATGTCAACTTCACTTCTTTATTTTTGTTAAAAAAAACAATGGTTGCCTGTAAAGTCGGTTTTACGGGCGAAGATTTTACGTGACAACGGTAGAATATTTATTTATATGAATATAATTAAATTGCACAATAGGAACAAGGAATTGAATGAAAATAAGAATTGCACAAATTTTAACTATAGAAATATATTTTGTTTACTAAAACATTGTACATGTAAACTTAAACTTAACTAATTCCTATTTGAGTGATTTTGTTGAGGATAGGACGATGATAGGAGAAATATGAAATGAAAGGAAGTGTTTCTGCTGTAATGTGTCTTGCGAAAGTCAAGTCGATAGTTGTTCCTTTTAACGTAGTTGACTTAGAAACGTTTGATACGCAATCAAGATTATACGTATTTTTCATGAATTTAAGAAACGAGTTGTCAGGCTTTACGTTTTTGTTAAAATCACCACACAGAAGAATCGGTATACTAGAATCAACTTGCACGAACGGTGGCACGTACTGGCTGTTGTGAATGTACGGCCGAGTCCTTGCCATAGTAACATTCCAATATCCTGCATACTAGCTCCTGGATGAATATATACAGCACCGAGTATAAACTTGAAGCTAATATTAGCGGCGAAGCAAGTAACTTCAGTCATGCACATGTCACCCTTGGTTTTAATGACACGAGTTACGTCTGTAATCGCAACTTGGAACACTTCCGCCGTAGATGTCGATGATAATTTACGATAGATCGCCACTCCACCAGCCGCGTTGGTATTTGAAAATCAAAACACTTATTCAGATCGAAGGTTCAAATTTTTGCTAAATAAATTTGAAATTAAATAAAATTTGTAATTGTAAATGATGAAGTTGAAAATTAAAACATTTACTTAAATTAGATGTTAAAATTCTTGCTCAACACAGTTTAAATAAAGTTTTCTTATATCTGCCACTTTTTCTTAATATTTGTAATTTTAAAGAATCAATTCGAAAATCAAAACATTTATTCAGATCGAAGGTTCAAATTTTTGCTAAATAAATTTGAAACTATTTAAAATTTGTAAAATAATAATTAATTAATTAATTAATTTTAAACTAATTATTTACTTAACACTATCAACATTTATCAATAGTATGACATAACCTATAAACTCAGTTTCTCAACTTTTGTGTCAATCTAACAATTAATCAATCAATCATAGTTTACGATAATGAAATATCAGTGTACAATTATTTACCTTTATTGTTGTAGTTGTTGTAAATGACGAATCTAAGCACTCCACATTTTCACTACAGACACAGCTGACGATACTTTAACCACACGTGTGAACTTGTATTATGACGCTTTCTTGTTTTTCCAACGCCAAGAACGTTCGAGAAAGACAAAGACAGAGACAAGCATGCGCCGATTCAATGCGCCTAATTCTCTAGCGCTGCGCGCGCAGCACTCTCGTTCGGTGACTCATCGTAACGTTACCGGGCGTTACACTTTTTCATAAGTGACTCCCAGCCGCAACCTAATTTAAGACGTTGTCACGTCAAAAAAACTCTAAATATAAAATTGCCCTTTTTATAGCTGAAGATAATAAAGAAAGCCTACCTGTATCTATATATAAAAAAGACGAAAAACAGTGTAAATTAGAGCTTTTCCTTCCTCTTTCTTAGCTTAATTAAACTTAAAAACGGGAGCAATCCTACAAAATGTGGTAAAATATTCATTATTGCAATAACTTATTAATACTTTTAATATTTTGTTACATAGCAAATATCTTTCATTGCCTCTCAGTTCAATTATGTAAATAAGGTGAAAGTTTTTAATAAATATTGTCTTATATCCTCTCTACATTTGTCTTTCCTCATTTTTCTACATAACACAATATATTTGAAGACAATTATATCACACACACATACAGCTTTATTAAGACCATCGGTCTTATACAGATTCACCACAGGAAGGAAGCATAGATAGAGCTCCTATACTCCAGACAGCACAGAACTCAGCCTCCAGGTCCGACACATGTCCAGTGGCCACACCGTACATAGGTTAGCGTATTTTTCCTTTTTAATATTGATAATCGACGTATTCCTTGTTTTAACATATTCTAAGCGGTCGAAATCATTGTTCGATTTTGTAAATTATTCCAGAAGACAATTATATAATGCAGACTTAATATTTCCTTTTTAGTTATTATCGCATTTTTTAAACGCCTTACCATGTATATATACAAGCATGATGACATTGCAGAAACCGACGTGAGCTAAATACAACAAAAATATGCCTAAAATGAAAACTACGCATGCGTATTTACTGGCATTGCTAAATTAAATTATTGTGTAGGCTTTGTTCTATACAGTAAAATTAATTTTACATTTTTCAAAAGTTGTTTTATATTTTATAAAAGTTCGGGAACTCTTTGATCATACCGTGTATATCGGCTATACTTGGGTGCAGCGTAGAACTACCCGGGTAAATATTTCTGACGATATAATCAATGAAGTGGAGAAACTCTGGTCAAATAACACAAAAGATGGAGTACAGGAAACGGAAGCTGAACAAACTAGGAAGACAGACGATTCCGCTGATTAATTCGGCCGTTAAACTTCGATATAAACACACTCGGTCCGTGGTCAAATTTTATTATCTTTTTTTTCTACGAAATTATATATATTTTGAATATTTAAATTTTCCTTAGGAGTTTTTTTTTCTCTCTCCAGAATTATATAAATATAATATTTTATTTAATATATTATTGAGATTTTATTTTTGTAGAAAAATATATATTTATTTTTTTTTCTGAGTAGAAGAACGTATTTAATAATTTTTAGATTAGCATTTTTACACCAAAAAAAAAAGAAAAAAAAAACTTTGAGAAAAGTTTTCCTTATCTTACTTTATTATTTTTTCCAAGTTAAAAAGACTAAAAAGTCGTTTTTTTATATAAAGTCTTCCAAAGTTTGTTGAAATGTAAATAAAAATATTTTCATTAAAATATAAAAAAGTAAACATAAATTTAAAAATGTAAGTCAATGTCATTAATCATTTTCCGATCATAATATCTAAGTACATAGAAACACTGAAGCTTTAAAAAATAATAAAGATTGTTTTTTACTGAAATTGACACATTTTCCATATTACTTTTTAAAAATTAGAACACAATTTTCTACACGCTTTACAATAGACGGCACTTGCCTATAACACCAATTTATATAACACGGCAAAGAGATAGAAATATAATATATTTACATATCTTTATATATTTACATATCTTTATATATATATATATCTCAATTCATAAAATTATAAAAAATAATATGAGAAAAAGTAAGACTATAATAACTACTATCATTGCAGTAAGGTCCGTATATAGATAATATTTAATGATATTATTAAAAAGAAAGACATTCACCAAAAATAATTATTACGAATTTTATATTTAATCAATATTTCCATAAGGGAGATTACAAATATGCGATGATACATATTGGATATTGCAAGACTGCCTTCTCTACTGAGTGAAAGGATCCATCAAAGGACACTACTGTAAACCTGACATGTCTCTATAATGTCTATTGTGAAAACAACAAATTGCATAAACTTAGCTGTATATTTATAAATTGAAAGGATTTAAAAGCACGAATGTTTCTTTTATATATAATACAAACTTCTACTGCCCTTACTGCGATGAAATATATATTGGGAGGGCTTGGCTCATCAGTGGTGAACCCTCTCAGCGGTTTCGCCAATTTAATCCACCAGACCGCTTCTCAGAGCTCTAATACTGTATTGGACGATTCTGCTTATATACGCAGCACTGAAGGGTGGAATCACAGGCCTTGTCTTTATTGTTTGCGGAAGAGCATTGCTCGATGCAAATATTTAAATGTAATGCTACTGTCCTATAAGCTTATGTCCATAGTTTTCTTGAAAACAATTTCTGTGATTCCACCCTTCAGTGCTGCGTATATAAGCAGAATCGTCCAATACAGTATTAGAGCTCTGAGAAGCGGTCTGGTGGATTAAATTGGCGAAACCGCTGAGAGGGTTCACCACTGATGAGCCAAGCCCTCCCAATATATTTTTCATCGCAGTAAGGACAGTAGAAGTTTGTATTATGTATAAAAGAAACATTCGTGCTTTAAAATCCTTTCAATTTATATGTATAGATGGCGCGTTATTGCTTTGTGTTAGCTGTATATTGTAGAACGACATTTGAAAATTATCCCGCATGTGTTTCTTTTGAATGAAAAATTGAAATTTATTTTAAGGAGAAATAACGAATATTTCTAACCATAGGGATGAAGTATGAAAGGATGAATTGTGAAGAGTAATGATAAACAGAAAAATAAAGTGTCCAGATATGGGAACACTGTGGATTCGATTCCCATCCCTGGACACTTTTTATTTTTCCGTTTATCATTACTCTTCACAATCCATCCTTTCAATTTTTCATTCAAAAGAAACACATGCGGGATAATTTTCAAATGTCGTTTTACAATCATAAGCCGCATTATATTGTATTATAAATATTAGCTGCGTATGTAAATATGGCGTATGTAAATATGGTGTATGTAAATATGGTATATGTAAATATACTTCTAAAGATATCAGCCACTGTACATACATGGACTTTCTCACTGATTTCTTGTGGCCTTGTGTGTGCACATGCGTGTTAATAAATAACTAATTATTATTAATAAGTAAAGAGAAGACATTTAAACACGCAAAAGTGGGGATAGAAGTTTGTTTTATGTGTAAAAGAAACTTGCTTGCTTAAATATTTGCTTTTCTTATATATAGACTATCAAAAAGCTAGAGGCTGCTTGGCCGGCATTCATATTTCTTAAATTTAAAGATACTTCGGCCAGTAAATCTTTTATTATCTCGACGTTTAGACAAAAAAAAAAGCTTTTGTCCTTGTATGATGGTTGTTGAGTGGTGTGGCTTGTGGAAAGGCTGCTGATAAAATTATAATTAAAATTAATTTATTTAAAGCAAGAGAAATTATAAAGAGAAAAGAAGCAATGGTTGAAGTAACGGCCGTCGGAGTTAGCCCTAGATGTTTACCGCTGAGTGGCCAGAGTCTCTGATGACGTCCCGCGCGCATGCGTAGTCAGGTTGACGCCCGCGGATGCCGAGGCCGTCCTAGTCCGGCTCGCTGAAGCAAAGTGTAGTCGCCACATCCTTGTCAGAAGCAAATAAAAACTAAAACATTTAGCAAAGCCTTAAAAATTATTCTGAAATATAATTTTTAACGCCTTGCTTAATGTTTCAATTTTTATTTTCTTCTGACAAGGACAAACATTTTTTGTAGAAACGTCGAGATAATAAAAAGATTTACTGTCCGAAGTATCTTTAATTAGATATAGATTGCGCGTTATTTTCCTATAATTATTAATATTAGGAATTTCTTATAGCGCGGACAGGGGTGAAAATCTACGAGAGAACCAATCAAAATTTTCCGTAGTTCTGTTTACCGAAACAACAGTTATGAATGACTATCATAACCCTTGAAATAACCAAAAACTGATATCCCTATACCAAGTCTTTCCTATAAAATCAATTTGAATGATAACCGTTATAAAATTAATTATCGATAATGGTCAAAATGGGGGGGGGGGGGGGGGGGTAAGAGATAATCCTTTCATGGATCAGGATTTCCCCCCCTTAGGGACGGAGATGATGATAGAATGATGATAAGGGGTTATCCCTTAGTCAATTTATGAGCCAACTCTCCATTTATCTTAATTTACGCCTCAGAGCCACATCCCTAAATACTTCATAGGAAGAAGTAAAAAAAAAAGTCATTTTTCTTTCCCCAAGAGTTAGAGGAAAGTGTTAGATTTCTATTTAGTTTGTATTTCTTCTGTGATAGGATTACTCTGTGAGCGGAAATATACCGAGGGGGGGGGGGAGAATTTATGGTGGAAAATATCTCAATGTATAGTTTGATATATGCGCTGTGTTTGAATTTAATATTCTAAATGTAATTTTTATATATGGTCTGTTTGTATTTTTCATATTCTGAATGTATTTTATAATTTTTCCGTTTGAATTTAATATTATGAATGTGTTTTTTTATATATTTTCTGTTTGGTGCATTTCCTATTCTCAATAGATTTGCATAGGCTTACTAATCAACTCTGCATATCTTACAATGTTAATGATAAAAGAAACAATAAATATGTAATGCTTATATCATTAGTCCACCCTCTATAGATATATTTACATAAGCATACTAATCAACTTTGCATATACTAAAATATTAATTGTAAAAAAACAATATTCAGTATTTACTTGATATCATTGGCTCACGCCTTATCTATATATTTGCATAGACTTACTAATTAACTTTGCATATCCTATAGTAGCAATGGTAAAAAAACAATATGTAGCGTTTACTCGATACCATTGGTCCAAGCTCTATCTATAGATTTGCATACCCTACAATATTAATTGTAAGAAAAAAATATATTTATTGCTTACTTGATATCATTGGTCCATTCTCTATTTATAGATTTGCATAGACTTACTAATCAACTTTGCATACCCTACAATAGTAATGGTAAAAAAACAATGGTGTTCTATAGGACTACTAACAAGAGTTACTTCCACCCGGAAGGGAAGATTAGAGAATCTACCTCATTAAATCTTCCCCTATTCACACACGCACCCGGGCATATGCAACAATGGGACTTCTTCATTCAATCGACAGCGCTGCTGTATTTAATCTCAAGGTGATTGTTGATCAAGATTATCTCTGTGTTACTATGGCCTCCGTAACCTGAATACAGCAACAAGGTCAGTTTATACCTCGTTGAAATTCCTATGGCAACCACCTTTTGTTTTTCTTTATTTAGAAAGCTAAATGGTTGGTTGAGCTTTCACTACGCTGATAATGGCCAACAGCTCGAAAACACGTTTGTAGTTAGCTGTTGATTGAATCGGAAAATCTTTTTACTTCTCGTAAATGAAGAAAATCAACGTTTAGTTTATATTTATTCCGATAGATGGCGTTAGCAATCTTTTAAAAGTTTAGAGATCTATAATAAAGTGTTGTTTACATCTTTATTTAAAAAGATCAGTAGATATGCAAAATGGGGGAAAGTAAATATGACATATTTGTTTGGGAAAATGATGCTTTTATGCTCCATACATTTGGTTTAGAGATTTTGTCAATCTATTCGTTAAAGAAGGATATTTCTAAACCATGATACCTTCATGAGTTCAATCGTGGCGGTAGTATGTATATGTAGTATTTATATATATACTAAAAATAAAAAAGGAATATCCTGACCAGGAGCACATGTGCTTTTTAGATGGCAGACCGCCATCTGGTGGAACAGAAATCAATTAAACATTGATTTAGCCTGTTCCCTGATATTTGGCCAATTTTATTTATATTTTTAATATCAACACCTGACATTTTTATTTTACATTTTTTCTATTATCATTTTTTCACATGTTAAGCGTATTTACGCAAGTTTGGCCTTATATAATCATTTCTTGGTTTTTCAAGAAGCCTCTTGGACCAAAATTATTTTTGGTCGCAGTGGTACAGCCTACTCCACGCTGACGAGCGTCATCAACGCGAAACGCGTTCGTGGATGGTATTTCTTGATTTATCAAGAAATTTGGTTGGCCAAATATCAGGGAACAGGTTAAATCAATGTTTAGTTGAATTCTGTTCCACTAGATGACGCTCTGCCATCTAAAAAAAGCACATGTGCTTCTGGTCAGGATATGCCTTTTTTATATATATTTAATATCAACACCTGGCTTTTTATTTTTTTTTCTATCATTTTTTAATATATATTTATATTAACACAAAGCAATAACGCGCCATCTATACATATAAAATGAAAGGATTTAAGCCAAGCCCTCCCAATATATTTTTTCATCGCAGTAGGGACAGTAGAAATTTGTATTATGTATAAAAGAAACATTTGTGCTTTTAAATCCTTTCATTTTATATATATTTATATATGTAGTATATATATGTTGTATTGAAATATTTTATTTTAAAATGTTATGTATTAAAATGTTATTTTGTTTAAAATTATAATTTCATAGATATAAATACTCTGTTTAAATCGACCGCCAGAGGTCACGCTTACCATATAAAATCTCATTGTTGTTGTTCCCCTTGAATATGATAGCATTGAAAAAAAACATTGGAATTATGTAAATAATATTTTGTTTTATTTATCCTTACGCCTCAAGACAGGCATTACTTTAATCAAATTAGATTATCTTGATGATTATGCTATGGAGTTATTTGTTGGTTCTTTTTAGTGGCAATATGATTTTAAAAATGTTAAAGATAGCTTATTAAAATATTGAAGATGTGGGAAATAGGTAATGTTATTTTGTTGTTGTTCTCCTGGCCGACTGCCCCGCATATGGTGTTGTGTTAAAAAATTGGTGTAAATTGTTTAAATTATTTGAAAATGTTTTAAAAGTTAAATATGTAATGGGAGATATATTAGCCAATTTACATATATTTAGGTTTACAATGTAAAATTATGACATGATATAAAAGTAAATTTTTAGTAAAAATGGGCTAAATTATTTGCACAAGTTTAAATTTGAAGATAAAAAATGGCATGAGGTATATTATGGCATTTAGGAGCTCACCATACAAAGGAAAACTAAGGATTAAAGGGTGTGTGGTATTAAATGGCAAAAAGAGCTATGGAAAAATTGATATCTAAAAATGATTTGACAAAAGGAATATATCTCTAAATATGCGAATGAAAACTATTGAGAAGCATGGGTGAGAATTACAAGTTAAAATAGGGTGAGATTTTATATGGTAAGCGTGACCTCTGGCGGTCGATTTAAACAGAGTATTTATATCTATGAAATTATAATTTTAAACAAAATAACATTTTAATACATAACATTTTAAAATAAAATATTTCAATACAACATTTCCCCCCTGTGAAGAGAATAATATAGGTTAATTAAGAGTAAAGTGATAAAAAAATATTGTTAAAAAAAATAAAATGATTAAAATGTGATACTCAATAATCATATTGGTTTTGGAATGGTAACCAATAGACAGGAAAGTACAATAATGATAATGTGAATAATTATAACAAAAATGTGGTGAAGAGTGAAAATGTGGTTGATTGAAAATTGTGGTAAAGAGTGAAAATTGTGGTAAAGAGTGAAGAAAGTGTTCCATAATCGTATTGGCTTATTGTGAACCAATAGATTGGACAAAAAAAAAATACACAAATATTATTTAAAATGAGGAAGAAAAATAAAATGAATGAAAATACAAAAGTGAAATTAGAAGGTGGTTTTCCATAATCGTATTGGCTTGTTGTGAACCAATAGATTGGAAAAAACATGAGAAAATGACATTAAAAATAAGAAAAATGCATGATATTTACAAAAGTATATAAATGAAAAATGATGAAGAACATAGAAAAAAAAACAATATGAAAAATAATTGCATTTGTAAAAGATAGGTGGAAACATTTGATGATTATAAGAAGGACATTTGTGAAAAGCAAGAAGTTGGCACAAAGTTTATGTACAAAAAGCAAATGTGAAAACAATATAAAAAATAATTGGCAAAATATATATGGCCGACCCAAAACATTTGTACATTATGTAAATAATATTTTCATTTTTATTCTTACCATTAATTTTTCTTTACATGTTCATATATGGAATATATGGATTTTATATGGTAAGCGTGACCTCTGGCGGTCGATTTAAACAGAGTATTTATATCTATGAAATTATAATTTTAAACAAAATAACATTTTAATACATAACATTTTAAAATAAAATATTTCAATACAACATTTCCCCCCTGTGAAGAGAATAATATAGGTTAATTAAGAGTAAAGTGATAAAAAAATATTGTTAAAAAAAATAAAATGATTAAAATGTGATACTCAATAATCATATTGGTTTTGGAATGGTAACCAATAGACAGGAAAGTACAATAATGATAATGTGAATAATTATAACAAAAATGTGGTGAAGAGTGAAAATGTGGTTGATTGAAAATTGTGGTAAAGAGTGAAAATTGTGGTAAAGAGTGAAGAAAGTGTTCCATAATCGTATTGGCTTATTGTGAACCAATAGATTGGACAAAAAAAAATACACAAATATTATTTAAAATGAGGAAGAAAAATAAAATGAATGAAAATACAAAAGTGAAATTAGAAGGTGGTTTTCCATAATCGTATTGGCTTGTTGTGAACCAATAGATTGGAAAAAACATGAGAAAATGACATTAAAAATAAGAAAAATGCATGATATTTACAAAAGTATATAAATGAAAAATGATGAAGAACATAGAAAAAAAAAAACAATATGAAAAATAATTGCATTTGTAAAAGATAGGTGGAAACATTTGATGATTATAAGAAGGACATTTGTGAAAAGCAAGAAGTTGGCACAAAGTTTATGTACAAAAAGCAAATGTGAAAACAATATAAAAAATAATTGGCAAAATATATATGGCCGACCCAAAACATTTGTACATTATGTAAATAATGATTATATTAATTTTAAGTAAATATAGAATTTTAACATTTAATTCTATATCACTATTTACATATTTATATAAAATAATTGGCAAAATATATATGGCCGACCCAAAACATTTGTACATTATGTAAATAATTATTCTTGAATCAAAAATAATTTGATTAAAGTAATGCCTGTCTTGAGGCGTAAGGATAAATAAAACAAAATATTATTTACATAATTACAAAGTTTTTAGCTGGCCAACGGGAAACAACAACAATGAATATTTATAGAGAAAGCGTGACCTCTGGCGGTCGATTTAAACAGAGTATTTTATCTATGAAATATAATTTTAAAATAAAATAATACTTTAATATAACATATATATTGTATGTAGTATATATGACATAGTATTCTCCTAGGTTCTAAGCTTTCATACAAAATACTCTTTCACAGCGTTAATAAATCTTTATCAACTTTTTATTTACATATCAATAAAGTAATCCTTTGTATCAATATTGAAGTTAAAATATCAATCTTTCAGGGAACATTTTAATTTCAGAATCTTTAATTCACAAATATTTAGCTTTCGGACATGAAAACTCTTCTACAAAACACGATACAATAAATAAACAACAATAACAACAAACAAAGCCTTTATTTAGGGCCTCTCGCCCTATACAGGATTCACCAGTTCACAAGGGATGGGGAGAACACTGTGTGGCCGGGATATAATCCTGTGGAATATCGCCACCGCTATATACCTATTCTTTGTTTAATTAGTGCCGGAAATGAAGGACAAAGTTGCCCCGTTTTATCATTTAGTTTTCGTCTTTCCTCAGACAGAGCAGCACAATCAAATAAGTAGTGCAACATCTACATTGTTATTCCTGATCCACAGAAAATGCATTTCATGTCTTCACCCCTCATTAAAATCAGATGGTGTTCTCTGAAAAAATTGAAAGGGTTCTAAATTGCGCGATTTATCTGATGACAGGAAAAGGGAGTTCACTTAAGAAATATTCTTCGGTGGTAAACGTTGTATATATGTCTCTATAGTGGGAATATAACTTTGATTGGGTTATTCTTGTTAAGTCATTTTGTATTGTTTGCTCTATCGCCGTTCTTAATATTCCTGGGAACTCATTCCTTAGTGATGATACAATAAATAAATAAATCGTGTTTATCTCCTGTAGAAGATTGTTCGTGCCCGCGAAAGATTAGAGATTTTGAAAATAAACTTCTCCTTCTGGCAGCCTGATATTTTAACCATAAAATTTTGATTTGAATATTTTGTCTTCAATAGACGTGGAATGCAAAACTTTTTTCACTATTTAAAGTACAACTCGGGTATTTAAAGTTCTTTCTTTTTTTAAATCCGAAATTGAGCTCCGTTGGGAGAATGTTCAACTGAAACTCTAAAGGTCCCTGGTTCGATTCCGGGTTTCGGCAATTTTTTTTTTCCAATGTGGTCTAGTGGTTAGGATACTTCATTCTCAGTCAAGAGGTCCAAGTTTGGTTCTTGTCGTGGGAACTTTTTGTACAAAGAATAACGCGTCTAACTACGGATCAGAAGATTCCAAATTCGAATCCTGGAACGCGCGACTTTTTTTTGTCTATGGCCTTACCACATTGAAAACACCGTTTCTCGTCCGATCACCGAAGTTAAGCAATGTCAGAGGCCCGGTCAGTACTTGGGAGGGTGACCACTTTGGAACACCGGTGCAGTAGGTTATTCCCTTTTTTATTTTTTATGATTTAGTTTAAAGAGTTCTTATAAAACGAATGGTGCACGCGGGGGAAATAAATGAAGTTCTTTATTCATCCTACTCTATACTAATGATTGCCCAGTGTGTTTTATTCAAGCAACAACAAAAGCTCCCTAAAACGTAACCTTCCAAACACATTAACCTACAAAAAAGAACTTAAATCAGGGTAAATACCAAAATGTTTGGCAAGGAGAAAGTAAAGCAATGTCCATTTGTAAAGGTCAGAACAACTATTACGGTTGTGGCAGTTTGTGATGTAACTTCACTGCCATTTTTACATATATAACACATATTTACATATTGGTAGAATATTTACATATATAACACATATTTGCATATATAGGTAACACATATTTACATATTGGTAGAATATTTATACTTATATAATACATATTTGCATATATATATATATATAACACATATTTACATATTGGTATAATATTTACATTTATACGACATATTTGCATATATATAACACATATTTACATAAATACAACACATATTGACATTTATACAGCATATAAGTACAGCAACATATTAATATAAAACCATAAAACCTTTACATATTGGTAAATACAATATTTCAGTTAGCTGAATATCAACCTTTTTCAAGGTACAACAACGTATTTATGTAAAGGTTACATATATACCATAGGTATTAGTGAAAAAAGTGAGAAGTTTTGCTAAAAATCGGCTCTACCATTTTGTGACATCCGCTCACCCAGAATACCACTAAACCATAGCAACTGTACTGATGAGGGCTCTAGCCCGAACCTTGGTATATAAGTTGGAAAATCCAAATTTGCCGAAACTGTGATATTGTGGAACATACCCACTCATAGTAATCTACACAATGTTGTTAGAGATGGTCAAAAAATGAATTATTTTTTTCTTATTTATAAAAAAAAAAAAAGAAATGGTTCTTCCGTGTGAGAACCATCTTCCAGCAAAATCACAACACATCCTGTTTCTAATTGAATCAGTACGATTTGAACTTTCGCGTCTGTTACCTTTCTAAACCTTCGAATGAAATATCATAGGAACGCTCGAAAATAAACTAAATCGAACACATCCAAACCACAGGAAAACTGTACAGTTGTTGACCATCCTTCAACATATTGCGGAAGCTTTCGATACATCGTGCGAGATCTTCTTTAAGTTGAATGGGAAAGGCGTGAGAGCCAGCCGTGGCTCCATTATGCAAATATGTCTCCGTATTTGCATACAATCTTGGCGGCCGGACTGTTGATGAGTAATTGCCTATATTTAGTATGGCCGCTATATGTTTTGGTTTTAATATATTTAAACTCCCATCAATATATATTTACTGTATGTATATACACTCATGGACAAAACTTAAGGAAGTTGTATCTTTTAGCATGTATATCGGAATTCAGACAATAACTCTGAAAGATATTACAGTGACCTTTATTGAAGACACACGAGATAACGAAGTGTGAACAAAATTGTCGCTGTCTCCTTAAAAAAAATAGACGGCCGGCGACATCAAAGACTTTCCATTTCCTTATGTCTTGTCCATGAGTGTAACTCGCATAGATCATAACAATAAGCATGGCCGCCTTAATTGCAGTTGTATTCTTGTAATTCCATTCCCATATGAACTCTTCTAGCCACTTCCCAGTTTAAACTTCAGTCATTTACTTTAACATGAAATGTTATTTAAAAAAAAAAAAAAAAGACGACCGGCGACATCAAAGATTTTCCACTTCCTTAATTTTTTTTTCTATCAGTGTAAACATTTTTTTGTATGTGTTTTTTCTTTCAATATCTTTAAAACATAGAAAGAAATGGGATGTAAAAGTTGAGTAAAGTATCCACATAGATCAGAGCAGGAAAGACATCAGTAGAATGCACCACGCGATAAGCTGGGGACCCACAAAGAAAAGAAGGAGATGAACAGTACTGTAAGTGCATTCCAATTAATCCGAGATAATTGGGAGAGTAGAATGGGAGGTTCCATTGTTGGATGGCCAACGATGGGATATCTCCTCGGCCATCTTGGTCAGGGTCACTTGCTATGGGCCTGGCTCATCACTGCCACCTACCTCACCCTATAATTGGAACACCCAGCCCTACCAGACCATATCCTCTAGGTCAGCTACTCTTCATAATCCGCTCTGCTCCCCCGCTGATTGTTTTTTTTTTTTTTTTACCTTTTTATCTTTTTATCCATGACGCCAGATTTCTAGTTGACTAACTATTGAAAGAAGAAGAAACACAAGTTGTGGAGAAACGCTTTTTTTATATACA
Organism: Cordylochernes scorpioides; assembly: GCA_030710605.1. Taxonomy (NCBI): domain Eukaryota; kingdom Metazoa; phylum Arthropoda; class Arachnida; order Pseudoscorpiones; family Chernetidae; genus Cordylochernes; species Cordylochernes scorpioides. The sequence continues at coordinate 21,047,428 of CP092874.1, forward strand.
AGCTGAACCCATCTCTGTATAATGCTTCTATTCAATGTTTTCATATAATGGCTGAAGTTTTGAGTGAATTGTTGTGGCTGAAATGTCACTGGACTTAAAGAGGAACTCGGTCACCGACCGTTGTCGGATTCTTGTGTTCACATTATGCTCCATATCTGAAAAAATACAAAAGATAAATCAATTCTAAACACAAGTTAATAAGACCAAATCCAAATAAATAAATAGTGTGTGACGTTTCGGTAACAGCGTTGTCATTCAGTACTTTTGTCTGAAGATGGTAACAACGCTGTTACCGAAACGTCACACACTATTTATTTATTTGGATTTGGTCTTATTACCTTGTGTTTATAATCTATAATCCAAATTGTGCCTTATCAATAAATCAATTCTGATTACAGATATAAAAAGCAGAGTGTTTTAATTACAAGAAAAAAATATATATTTTATGATAATAAATTAGTTATATATTTTGCTAGGGGTGATTGTACATTACTTATTGACCCAATCTTGTAAAAGGACAATCATATAGCTTTCGGACAACACGTCCTTTAACGGGTACAAAATAATATTTATTATTTGTGTGAATATTTGATGCCTGGGGGAAATCGTTTATTATAAAGAAAAATTAGTTTTATTATTAATTAAAAAAATGTATTTTCACAAAACACCTATCTCCCGATTTACACGGTACTTGTTTTACACGTTTTCGCTTTTACACGGTTTTCCAAATAAGTTTTTTGACGTGACAACGTCTTAAATTAGGTTGCGGCTGGGAGTCACTTATGAAAAAGTGTAACGCCCGGTAACGTTACGATGAGTCACCGAACGAGAGTGCTGCGCGCGCAGCTGCGCGCGCAGCGCTAGAGAATTAGGCGCATTGAATCGGCGCATGCTTGTCTCTGTCTTTGTCTTTCTCGAACGTTCTTGGCGTTGGAAAAACAAGAAAGCGTCATAATACAAGTTCACACGTGTGGTTAAAGTATCGTCAGCTGTGTCTGTAGTGAAAATGTGGAGTGCTTAGATTCGTCATTTAAAACAACTACAACAATAAAGGTAAATAATTGTACACTGATATTTCATTATCGTAAACTATGATTGATTGATTAATTGTTAGATTGACACAAAAGTTGAGAAACTGAGTTTATAGGTTATGTCATACTATTGATAAATGTTGATAGTGTTAAGTAAATTATTAGTTTAAAATTAATTAATTAATTAATTATTATTTTACAAATTTTAAATAGTTTCAAATTTATTTAGCAAAAATTTGAACCTTCGATCTGAATAAGTGTTTTGATTTTCAAATTGATTCTTTAAAATTAAAAATTCATCCATTCAATTTCAAATGTTCAACAGGAATCACCACTCTCAAAACAATGGAAACGGTGCCTTCAACTTCCAGTACTTCAATGGAGACGGAGGATATCGTGCCGTCAACGTCTGCAGTACCTTTCGTTGTTCCACACACCACCTCTACCGCCAGAACGAATGCTCAGCGACAACGTGAGTACAGACTACGAAAAGCATTGACCAGAACTCCTGAACAAGTAAGAGCCTTTGCAAAAGCGGCTGCGGAGAGGCAACGCAGGTTCAAGCTACGTAAATCTGCTAACATAGCCCTCACCAGCGGTACGTCAGAGTCACCTGCTTCAACGTCTTGTTCTGTGGTGGAGAGAACAAGCGTTCCTGTCGTGGCGGAGAGAACGAGCGTTCCCCTAACTAACGCTCAACGGCAACGTGCATTCCGACAACGTAGAGCAGCATCTTCTCGGACTGATGTACAACCGACTACTTCTTCAAGCCAAACAGCAATACAACTGGAACAATCCACCTGGTATACCAAATGGTCATCGTCAATACGGAGATTTCAATCTACTTTCCTGGACAACGATTTTGGCCATGCTTGCTCGGTTTGTGACAGATTGTGGTTCAAGAATGACCTTAAAACCATCACTGCACTACAACTGAAGGTAATCTCGGATTGGTACGTTAAGGAAAATCGGCAGCTACGCAAGGAGGATTATACAAAGTCTAGCAACACCTGTAGACAATCACTGAATAAGCGTAAGCTTCCTACTCTCGCAAAGGTCAACGGCTTCTCATATCCTGACATACCTCCAGGTCTACCGCCTCTGGATCCTATCAGTGAACGTTTGGTCTCACCGCGCCTTCCATTTATGCAAGTCCTATCATCGTCCTATCCTCAACAAAATCACTCAAATAGGAATTAGTTAAGTTTAAGTTTACATGTACAATGTTTTAGTAAACAAAATATATTTCTATAGTTAAAATTTGTGCAATTCTTATTTTCATTCAATTCCTTGTTCCTATTGTGCAATTTAATTATATTCATATCAATAAATATTCTACCGTTGTCATGTAAAATCTTCGCCCGTAAAACCGACTTTACAGGCAACCATTGTTTTTTTTTTTGTTTTTATCGCACTATACTAAATGCTACTGTGATTGAACACATGCGCTGTGTACACATCTCACGAGGAATCCCGAGCTTATGTGCACACGCACACTGTGTCTGTATTTCTAATTTTTCAAATTTTTCAATTTTCGATTTACACGTTTTTCTCAGGAACGTATCTACCGTGTAAATCGGGGGATAGGTGTATAATACAACTCTCTACAAATACAGTTAAACCTGTCTATAGTGCCCCCTCTAAATAGCGCCTTCCTCTCTATAGCACTCTTTTAAATACGTAGTACGGTGCGATTTACATTAAAAGTGACCTGTCTATAACACCCCCTCTCTATAGTACCCTGTTTTGGTGAGTCCCGAAGGGGGCGCTATAGACAGGTTTAACTGTATATATTTTTTTAGAGAATAAAAATAAATTAGTTAAAGATAAAAACAAAAGTTTTATAGATTTAAAACAAATAAATTCGACAACATTAAAAGAGTTTGCAAAACGAAAATTAAAATTATACCGCGAATGTTTCTTTTAAAAATCGAAATTTATTTTCAAAGAGAAATAGCGACATTTCTAACTTTGAGGATGAGGTATGGAAAGGTGAAACATGAAGAGTAATGGAGAAAAAAGAGTTTAAAGATAGGTAGGTCATCTTTTGATGAGGAAAACCTTGGCCGCATTTCTGGTTCTGGTTTCTACCGAATGTTCTAACTGGCCATAAAATGGAACTAGTTTAGTGGAATTCCATTAAATCCTAGAAATCTTTCTAGAGATGGTCTAGTTTTATTATATAGTTAGAATCCACACATAAAACACGATAGACACTGAATCTAGTTAAGTAAACTGTATATGTGATATTTCTGTAATAGTCATTGCTACTATGTAGGAGAAATATCATGTTGTCGAATTTATTTGTTTTAAATCTAAAAAACTTTTGTTTTTATCCTCTAACTAATTTATTTATATTCTCTAAAATATATACAGTTAAACCTGTCTATAGCGCCCCCTCTTGGGACTCACCAAAATAGGGTGATATAGAGAGGGGGGTGCTATAGACAGGTCACTTTTAATGTAAATCGCATCGTACTATGTATTTAAAATCGGGCGCTATAAAGAGGAAGGTGCTATTTAGAGGGGGCACTATAGACAGGCTTAACTGTATTTGTAGAGAGTTGTATTAATTCATGATTTAAGTTAAATTGGGAGAAAGGTAATTTAAAATTAGAAAGTTTTCACAATAGGGGAGTTTCTTTCTTTATTATTTTTTTATTTATTAAAAATGTTCTCTCTCTCTCTCCAGCTTTAAAACGGCAATCAGTCATCGACAGACTTATAGAAAAACATGGACCACGTCTAACTCTAGGAGTGTTTTGTAAGTCTACGTGGAAATCTTGGATATATACAACCTAAATTTCAGGTGAATTAGTCCTAAGACTGGTATACCATCTCAATCACACACACACAAAAGCCTTTATTAAGACACACAGGTCTTACAGAGGATTCTCCTTGGGGTTACAAGACGGAGAAACCTATGAAAGTGGGAAATATACAAAGGGGTAAAAATGGAGAAAGATTATATACATATGGTAAATATATACAGATTATTATTTGAATAATCCTATGGAAAATAAGAAAAAAAATTGGAAATATGGATGGGAGAAGTGGAGAGCGAAAAGAGGAAAGAAAACAGGTATTTACATATGGAACATACATATAATGGAACAAGTCAATTTAAGCTCTTCTGCTCACACAGCACAGGTGGACCATGGCTTTTTCAAGAAATCTTTAAGAGATTTTCCAGGAAAATCCGAGTGTTCAGGGTTGTAAGGTAAATATACCATCTCAATCAAGACTCCACCAAGATGATCGTTCCATAGCCATAGTCTGGTGGTTCTTGGTTTCTTTCTTCACTTAGTCCACACTAATGTAGTATGTCCACTTGATCTTGTATCTTGAAAATAATTTAGGCCAAATATCTTTAATTCTAACTACAATCTACTATCTTAAAGATAGAGGCTGCCTGGCCGGCATTCATAATTCTAGAAATATAAAGATAATTCGGCCAGTAAATATTTTTATTACCTTGACGTTTCGACAAAAATCTTTTGTCCTCGTCAGGAGCAAACAAAAATTAAAACATTTGGCAAGGCGTTAAAAATTATTCTACTATTAAATAGTTTTTAAAGCCTTGCCAAATGTTTTAATTTTTGTTTGCTCCTGACCAGGACAAAAGTTTTTTGTCGAAACGTCGAGGTAATAAAAAAGATTTACTTGCCGAAGTATCTTTATTTTAAAAAAATACAATCTACTATCTTTATAACGGCCCTCTTTCCTAGTGATTAGACGGTTTGTCTGTTAAAAGGTATGTCCTTTATTAAATATGGATTTTGTTCAATGTTTTTTTTTTTTTTGCTTATCCCTAGTACACGTGGTACAGGTCATGATTAATCATGGTGGGTAGTTAGCGACTGCTTTTTACTGTAAGCGCACCACATGTCTACACATGTGAAAAGCAGTTCGACTTTGCACTTACAAATGCCAGAGACCCGTTTGGTTACTTGCACTCGCTGGTGGGGTTGGACTTTTGCAAGAATCGGGGGCCATTGGAGCATTTTTTTTTAAATAGAAAAAAGTGTCCAATTCGGGAATCGAACCCGGGTCCTAGTGGTCGAAAACCAAACGGTTTAACCAGCCTTCCACCGACCCCCCTTGTTCAATGTAACTTTGAACGGATTAAAAGAGGCACCTCTTCTTTTACTTGTTAATATGCATTAGCACGATGGCACTGTACATCACCCTAGTAAAATATTTTACTAATGATGATAAATAATAAGCCACAACACCAGTTTTAACAAATACAGACAAAAGCCAACAACCAGTATACCAAGGTTTCAGGCTATGTCCCTCATCAGTACAGGGACGGCTTCCGTTACATAACATTCTACGATAAGGGTTATGAAATCAGTCTAATTTACTAATATATAGCAGTCGCCAAGTTCTACCCACCATGATTATCATGGCCACATATACTAGGGATAATTTAAAGAAGAAAAAAAAAAACAATATATTTATATTGTACGTTATATCGTAATGGTATTATAAAGGATGGCTGTTATAAAAATAATAGACTGTAAGGAGAAAGGAGAAAAAAGATATCAACATGGAAAATTGCCAAATTGAAGCAACTTCCATTTGCAACAATCAAAATAAAACGAGGACCATCTAGCAATTAATTAAGCAACTAATCGTTTAATTCTATCTAGCAGCAGATAAATTACAATCAATATAAAATGGCGGGAAATAAAATAAAACCAAACGACTCTATGTTTATCGTCTGCTACGGCGGCGTTACTCTGTGATGGTAATTTCTCTAGCGATAAAATACAATTTGACCCAAAGACAACCATGTAGACAAAATAGTACATCTTGACCTCTATTTGTTTAGTGTAGTTTTCCTTCTTTTACTGTTCACGCATCGTCTGCTTTTAAATAAAAACGTTTTTTTCCCGATTGGTTAACCAGCGTATGACTAAACTTATTTACATACTATTTGGTCTTTATGCTAATATGTTAATTATTAAATATATATGTTGTAAAAAAGAATGAGATTTTTGTTGATTTTTGAATATTAGAGTTATATAGAATTATTACTTGATGCTGATTATTTTGAGAATAGAGAATATTGTTGAGCATTTACTTGAACTTAGTATCCATGAGTTTTATTACGCTATTGTTTTGCAGTCGTGGTAACAGAATAATATTAATGAAAATAGTTATAAAAATAGCTTTAATTGAGCTAAAGGAATATATAAAAAAAAACATAATTTGATAAAAGTACTGCCTGGCTTAAAACGTAAGAATCTAAAAAATGAAAAACTTATTTACATAATGTACAAAAGATTTGAGCCGGCCATCGGGAAACAACAACAATGAGTTTTTATAGGGGAAGCGTTTAACAGAGTATTTGAATCTATAAAATATGATTTTAAATGAAATAGTATTTTAATATAACATATATATATAATTTTATTATATATTTTTTTCTGTTGATATATATTATGCTAAGAGATTCTTATGGTTAAGTCTTTTGACGCAATACACGAGTTTGAGGCGTAAAAAAAGTGTATATTGACAAAGAAGATTCACATCTTTTTATGCTCACATTTTTCTAATAAACCAATCACAGTTTTCCTACTAGAATAGAACGCCCATATAGCATTCTTCCTAAAATAGCCATGCCATATAAACGCCTACACTTATATTTGCATATTTACCTCATTTTTGACTTGCAGCAACAACCATACGATATTTGCTAAGAACAGATACAACTATGAAAGCGATAAAAAACACAAACAAATAAGAAAAAAAAAAGGCATCTCCTGATCTTGCAATTAAAGGTTGATGATGGCTTGTGCCATCTATCGGAATAAATATTTGGCGTAAGCCATCATCAACCTTTAGTTGCAAGATCAAGAAATGCCTTTTTTCTCTCTTAATTTGTTCACCTAATTCCAGTACAATTTAACTGTTTTACCATTTTTCACAAACAACAAAGCCAACTAAAAGTAAATAATTACTTTAAATAGGACTCATACCACAACAACCACTTAACAATGCCACACACACTAGCAACCATTGTAAAATGACTTTCGAGAATTATCCCGCATGTGTTTCTTTTCAACGAAAAATCAAAATTTATTCCAAGAAGAAATAACGATTATTTCTAACCTTAGGGATGAGGTATGAAAGGATGAATTGTGAAGAGTAATGATAAACGGAAAAATAAAAGTGGAAAGGGATGGGAATCGAACTCACAGTGTCCCGCTTACCGGGCAGATGCCATGTCCACTAGGCTACCCTGGACATATTTTTCCGTTCGTAAATAATACATAAAGTAATTTATTATACAATATAATGCGGCTTATGATTGTAAAACGAACTAACAACCATAATGGCCGCCTAACCATTACTACATCAATTCCATCAATAGCCACCTTACCCCATATTCATACTACACCAACCATCTCACCATGTGCATACATTACTCTGATAGTTTATTATCCTATAATAAGACTCATATCGTATTAACTCCGTACTATAGCTACTTCACATAGCATACTACCGTATATTATCAGGAGAGATATCACGTTCGCGGTTCTATACCGCGATTATAGGAATTATCTCCTCGAGCGATTCCCTCCTGAAAACAAGATAATTCTCTCCAAATTCCTCAACATTGTCATTGAGCATGTTGGAGGCAAGAACTCTGTCATTGACAAGGGTCTGTCCAAACTCAAGACAGCTTGTAGCTCCTGATAGGATCCAGATGTCTCTTTGCAGAAGGCTTTGTCTGTTGTAAATATATTTCTTTATTTTAGCTCTAATTGTAAACTCTCATTTTGCTGTTGACTAGATGTCAATAAACTATTTTTAACACAAAGTAATAACGCGCCATCTATACATATAAAATGAAAGGATTTAAAATCACGAATGTTTCTTTTATACATAAAACCAACTTCTACTGTCCTTACTGCGATGAAAAATATATTGGGAGGGCTTGGCTCATCGGTCGTGAACCCTCCCAGCGGTTTCACCAATTTAATCTACCAGACCGCTTCTCAGAGCTCTAATACTGTATTGGACGATTCTGCTTATATACGCAGCACTGAAGGATGGAATCTCAGAAATGGTTTTCAAGAAAACTATGGACATAAGCTTATAGGGCAGTAGAATTACATTCAAAGTTTGTTACAGTAGAAGTTTGTATTATGTATAAAAGAAAAATTCGTGCTTTTAAATCCTTTCGAACTATTTTTAATTGTCAAATGTCACTACCGCATACTAAACATTACACGAAAACGTATAGCATAGAGATGAGTTAACTTGTCAAACCTATTTGTTTCACACAAGACACCCCTCACTCTAGTCACCAGAACTATATATCATAACTATATAATACACTGCGGCCTGTGATTGAAAAACGACACTTGAAGTTACACCGCATGAGTTTCTTTTCAAGGAAAAATCAAAATTTTATTTTAAGGTGAAATATTGACTATTTCTAACCTTTTTGGATGAGGTATGAAAGGGTGAATTATGAAGAGTAATGATGAACGGAAATATAAAAGTGTTCATAATTCACCCTTTCATACCTCATCCAAAAAGGTTAGAAATAGTCAATGAAAAGTAATGATGAACGGAAATATAAAAGTGTTCATAATTCACCCTTTCATACCTCATCCAAAAAGGTTAGAAATAGTCAATATTTCACCTTGAAATAAAATTTTAATTTTTCATTGAAAAGAAAATCATGCGGTGTAACTTCAAGTGTTGTTTTGATATCATTACTATATTGCGATCAAATATTTAAAAAAAGCTTCTTTTTTTTAATCGTGTAGGTAAAATATTTTATTGGACTTCAGATTATTGGATTTCTAGCGAACATCAATCAATAAATGGCAGAGGCGATTGAAGTCTATCAGCTTTCATGTTGACATTTTCTTTCGTAAAAAGGAACCTCTTGTGTAGAACATGTTTATTCCGCTAGCTTTCGAATGACATCATTCTTCATCGGTCGTGAAGATAAACTATAACAATATATATATGTTGTACAATGAGAGACAAGTAATATGTAAATTTGTAACTAACATAATGGCAGATATAATTACGAATAATCATAACACCATCACGTCAAAACCATATAGCCAAATAACTACAGCAATATACTCATGGGGACAAAACTTAAGGAAGTTGTACTTTTTAGCATGTATACTGGCCCGCAAAATTAAAAGGAACAACTTTTTTTTTTCATTTATCTCAAATTTTATTTAAAATTTATCTATGAAATTTTATACACAAATTTAGTATTCCATTATTGATTAAAATACCCGAAATCAAAGAAATCTAACACGCATTTTATGCAAATTAGCCGGTCAAGCAATGATCTTGCAGTCAGTGTATAAATATCTTAGGCTCGGTGACCCATACTAAGAATTAGGGAGTTTATAAGCTACTGTGAAATCAACGCCCACTCTTGTGTTAAGGCTGTTTCTAGCTCATGAGTGTTTCTAGGAGGGGGTTGGAGGGATGAGATCCGCCGTCCTAGGTTGTCCCATACATGCTCAATGGGATTTAGGTCTGGAGATCAAGCTGGGCAATTCATCCAAGGAATTGCTTGGTTTTGGAGAAAAGTGTCGACCACACCAGCCTTATGTGGACTGGCATTATCATCCATTAGAAGAAAGTTTTCTCCTTCAGCGTCTATTTTGAAGAGAGAGGTGGCCTTCCTTTTTATGATCCAATATCCTCCTGGCAAAATTGCCACACACCAACCACGTCCCAACCACACTTGAACGGTGGGGAAGACTCCCTGGCTGAAAATTTATATTTTTGTAAATACAGTAGAACTTGGATAATTCGAACTTCTTTAATTCGAAAACCTCTTTAATTCGAATATTTATCTTGGTCCCTAGAATTTCCTATATAAATAATTTAACATCTTTAATTCGAATTTTTGGATAATTCGAATTTTTTTTATGGTCCCTTGGGGTTCGAATTATCCAAGTTCGACTGTATTAATTCTTATTTAAATTATTATATAATAAGGCAAAATAGCCTAGCTGCGAAAGCTTTAGACTTTAGAACCTGATGTCCCTGGTTCGAGCACGCTTTTCGCTATCTTTTTTATTTTCTCTAATTATTTTTGTAATCTCTTCCTCAAGCCACAGTACCAATCACACACAAGCAATGATAAGGCAAAATAGCCTAGCTACGAAAGCTTTAGACTTTAGAACCTGATGTCACTGGTTCGAACACGCTTTTCGCTATCTTTTTTATTTTCTCTAATTATTTTTATAATCTCTTCCTCAAGCCACACCAACCACACACAAGCCACAGTACCAACCACACAGAAGCCACACCACAGCGCCACAGAAGCAGGAACCACCACCGTCTAACCACCGCCATTATTTCCCGTAGCTTGTTACAGCTGCACGGACTTCAATTGGTCCGTACCGTAACTTCCCCCACACCACTTAGCTGCACCTCTGTGGTCTTACTGCTTCCTTCTGACTGACTACCTACACTCATGGAGACAAAACTTACGGACTTTGTACCTTTTACCATGTATATCGTGACAGTAACTCTGAAAGATATTACAGTGATCTTTATTGAACACCCCTGAGATAACCAAGTGTATATACACTCTTGGACAAAACTTAAGTAAGTTGTAACTTTTAGCATGTATATCTGGATTCAGACAATAACTCTGAAAGATATTACAGTGACCTTTATTGAAGACACACGAGATAACCAAGTGTACATACACTAATGGACAAAACTTAAGGGAGTTGTACCTTTTAGCATGTATATCTGGGGATTCAGACAATAACTGAAAGATATTACTGTGACCTTTATTGAAGACACACGAGATAACCAAGTGTATATACACTCATGGACAAAACTTAAGGAAGTTGTACCTTTTAGCATATATATAGTGACAATAACTCTGAAAGATATTACAGTGATCTTTATTGAAGACACACGAGATAACCAAGTGTGAACAGCCTCTGTCTCCTTCAAAATAACAAACGACCGACGATATGAAAGACTTTCCACTTCCCAAAGTTTTGTCCATTAGTGTATATAACATATACATAGCTCTCCACATCTTATATTCTACCACTATTAACCACAAAGCACCAATCGCCCAACATTATCTTTCCTACTTATAAAAGGCAATATAACAAGCCATCTATATATATAAGAAAATCTTTATATAAAAAAGACATATATTAGATTATCAATTATTTTATTTCCAAAGCGCTATATCCCGCAAGGGATACTTGCGCCAAACAAGGAGAAAAGTTTATTTACATAAGTTATTTACATTATTCAACGCATGAAAATATTAGAGATCCAGATTTTGTAGAAAGTTTAGAATGTATTTACAAAATGAATTGAACTTTAAATATGATTTTTTATCGGAAATCAAATCGTTAAGCTCACAAACAACTAGTTCCTTCTTCATTCTATGATCTTGAAATGCTGGGCAATCGATCAGTAGATGTCTTAGATTAAATAAAAGATATTTTTTCAGTCCAATATATGTATTTTTATTCTCTAAAGATTAGAATATGGATTTTGCTCTATTTTCAGAGAAAGATATAAGAAAATAAAACCATTAAGCATGAAGTTTTCTTTTTCAAGATAAAACAAATACTTTATACTGTTTCTACTGTGGTGAAAACATATTGGAAGGGCTTGGTTTATCAGTGACAATTGACAATTAAAAATGGTTTATTGATATCTAGTCAACAGTCAAAGAGAGAAGTTTACAGAGTTTAAAACAGTAGAGAAAATATATACACCAGACGAGGCCTTCTCCGAAGTTACGTTTGGATCCTTAAGGAGCTTAGAATGGTCTTGAGTTCAGATAGGCCCTTGGTTCATCAGTGGGGAACCCTCCCAGCGGTTTCGCCAATTTAATCCCTCCCTTCTTTCACCAGACTGTTTTTTTAAAGAGTTCTAATACTATATAGGACGATTCTGCTTATATATACGACAAGGAGGAAGAAATAGGATGATCAAAAATATCAAAAAATCATAAAAACGATATCATCAAAAGACTAGCCTTAGTAAGGATGCTTTAAGAGGACAAGAATCCTGCCAGTTACCAACCTATGTGTTGAGGGGAACCAATAGATAAGATTTAATTTATAATCCAAATTGGGTATGACCTATTTATTGAAATCGACCGTTTCAGGGTTCCTATCTAATGTATTTCTACTGTCCTCAAAACTTATGTCTATAGTTAATCTAAAATATCCATTCCAAGAGTCTAGCATCAGTATCACTATAAAAGGAAAGCCGAAAAATGTAATATAACAGCTGTATGATAGATTAAACTGGCGAAACCGCTGGGAAGGTCAACCACTAATGAGTCAGGTCTTCCCATTAATTTTTCATTGTAGTAAGGGCAGTAGAAAATTGTTTAATTTTTAAAAGAATCATACGTGAATAGTTTCGAATTCTCAAAATAGAGGAGAGTTGATACAGTAGCATGTGATGTGTCAACCCAGTATCGAGGCTGCAGTACTAATGAGTATTGTCCTTGGGGAATTTCACAGCTAATTATCCTTGGAGCACTTTCCTCCATTTGTCCATCTGATTCAACAGTAAAATGTCAAGAACACTCTCTTTAAAATACACCTTAAAACTAAACTCTATAACGAAAAAAACTCCTCAAAACCCTTCTCTAAACTCTATAATGAAAAAGTCCCGAACGAAAAACTCCTTTAAACTAAACTCTATAACAAAAAAGTCCCTAAAACTAAACTCTATAACGAAAAAACTCCTCAAAACCCTTCTCTAAACTCTATAATGAAAAAGCCCCGAACGAAAAACTCCTTTAAACTAAACTCTATAACAAAAAAAGTCCCTAAAACTAAACTCCATAACGAAAAAGTCCCGAACGAAAAACTCTTTAAAACTAAACTCTATAACGAATAAGTCTAACACAAAACTCCTCAAAACTAAACTCTATAACGAAAAAGTCCCGAACGAAAAACTCTTTAAAACTATAACGAAAAAACTCCTCAAAACTCTCTCTCTCTCTCTAAACTCTATAACGAAAAGTCCCTAATGAAAAACTCCTTAAAACTAAACTCTAAAGCGAAAAAAGTCCCTAAAACTAAAATCTATAACGAAAAAGTTCCTAATGAAAAACTCCTTAAAATTAAACTCTACAGCGAAAAAAGTCCCTAAAACTAAACTCTATAACGAAAACGTCCCTAACGAAAACTCCTTAAAGCTAAATCCTATAAAGAAAAAGTCCTAAAATCTTAATTATATCACGAAAAAAGGTCGCTGAAGAGAAAAACTCATTAAAACTAAACTCAATAACGAAAAAAGTACTTAAGACTAAACAATATAACGAAAAAAAAACTCCTTAAAACTAAATTCTTTAACGAAAAATTCACTTAAATTAATATTTATAGTG
>CP092874.1:21060949-21091157 GCA_030710605.1 Cordylochernes scorpioides
TTCCTATTTCTCCCTCATTGTCGTATATATAATCAAAATCGTCCTATATAGTATTAGAGCCCTCTTTACAAACATTCTGGTGTAAGGGTGAGAGATTAAATTGGCGAAACCGCTGGGAGGGTTTCCCACTGATGAACCAAGGACCTGTCTGAACTCAAGACGATTCTAAGCTCCTGATAGGATCCAGACGTAACTTCGGAGAAGGCCTTGTCTGGTGTATATATTTCTCTACTATTTTAAACTCTGTAAACTTCTCTCTTTGACTGTTGACTAGATGTCAATAAACCATTTTTAATTGTCAATTGTCACTGATGAACCAAGCCCATATGTTTTCACCACAGTAAAAACAGTATAAAGTATTTGTTTTATCTTGAAAAGAAAACTTCATGCTTAATGATTTTATTTTCTTAAATCGTTCTCTGAAAATAGAGAAATCCATATTATAATCTTTAGATAATAAAAATACATATATTGGACTGAAAAAATATCTTTTATTTAATCTAAGAAATCTACTGATCAATTGCCCAGCATTTCAAGATTATAGAATGAAGAACGAACTAGTTGTTTGTGAACTTAACGATTTGATTTCCGATAAAAAATCATATTTAAAGTTCAATTCATTTTGTAAATACATTCTAAACTTTCTACAAAATCTGGATCTCTAATGTTTTCATGTGTTTAATAATGTAAATAACTTATGTAAATAAACGTTTCTCCTTGTTTGGCGCAAGTATCCCTTGCGGGATATAGCGCTTTGGAAATAAAATAATTGTAATTGTAATATTATAAGATTTAGATAATAAAAAGACATATATTTGATTGAATAAAAGATCTATTCAAGCTAATATATGGCTTTTTTATATATAAAGATTTTCTTATATATAGATGATGGGATATATTGCCTTTTATAAGTAGGAAAGAGAATGTTGGGCGATTGGTGCTTTGTGGTTAATAGTGGTAGAATATAAGATGTGGAGAGCTATGTATGTGTTATATACACTCATGGACAAAACTTTGGGAAGTGGAAAGTCTTTCATATCGTCGGTCGTTTGTTATTTTGAAGGAGACAGAGGCCGTTCACACTTGGTTATCTCGTGTGTCTTCAATAAAGGTCACTGTAATATCTTTGAGTTATTGTCACGATATACATGCTGAAAGGTACAACTTCCTTAAGTTTTGTCCATGAGTGTATATACACTTGGTTATCTAGTGTGTCTTCAATAAAGGTCACTGTAATATCTTTCAGAGTTATTGTCTGAATCCAGATATACATGCTAAAAGGTACAACTTCCTTAAGTTTTGTCCATGAGTGTATATACACTTGGTTATCTCGTATGTCTTCAATAAAGGTCACTATAATATATTTCAGAGTTATTGTCTGAATCCAGATATACATGCTAAAAGGTATAACTTCCTTAAGTTTTGTCCATGAGGGTATATACACTTGGTTATCTCGTGTGTCTTCAATAAAGATCACTGTAATATCATTCAGAGTTATTGCCACGATATACATGGTAAAAGGTACAACTTCCTTAAGTTTTGTCCATGAGTGTATATACACTTGGTTATCTCGTGTGTCTTCAATAAAGGTCACTGTAGTATCTTTCAGAGTTATTGTCTGAATCCCGATATACATGCTGAAAGGTACAACTTCTGTAAGTTTTGTCTCCATGAGTGTAGGTAGTCAGTCAGAAGGAAGCAGTAAGACCACAGAGGTGCGGCTAAGTGGTGTGGGGGAAGTTACGGTACGGACCAATTGAAGTCCGTGCAGCTGTAACAAGCTACGGGAAATAATGGCGGTGGTTAGACGGTGGTGGTTCCTGCTTCTGTGGAGCTGTGGTGTGGCTTGTGTGTGGTTGGTGTGGCTTGAGGAAGAGATCACAAAAATAATTAGAGAAAATAAAAAGATAGCGAAAAGCGTGTTCGAACCAAGGACATCAGGTTCTAAAGTCTAAAGCTTTCGCAGCTAGGCTATTTTGCCTTATTATATAATAATTTAAATAAGAATTAATATTAACAAAAATATAAATTTTCAGCCAGGGAGTCTTCCACATCGTTCAAGTGTGGTTGGTGTGGAACTCTGTTTGGTTGGTGTGGCTGTGTGTGGTTGGGACGTGGTTGGTGTGTGGCAATTTTGCCGGGAGGATATTGGATCATAAAAAGGAAGGCCACCTCTCTCTTCAAAATAGACGCTGAAATGGAGAAAACTTTCTTCTAATGGATGATAATGCCCGTCCACATAAGGCTGGTGTGGTCGACACTTTTCTCCAAAACCATGCAATTCCTCGGATGAATTGGCCAGCTCGATCTCCAGACCTAAATCCCATTGAGCATGTATGGGACAACCTAGGACGGCGGATCTCATCCCTCCAACTCCCTCCTAGAAACACTCATGAGCTAGAAACAGCGCTAACACAAGAGTGGGCGTTGATTCCACAGGAGCTGATAAACTCCCAATTCTTAGTATGGGTCGCCGAGCCTGTCTATCAGTTAAAGGCGATCACACCCCATATTAACAACAATATCCAAGATATTTATGCACTGACTCCACAAGAAGATCATTGCTTGACCGGCTAATTTGCATAAAATACGTGTTAGATTTCTTTGATTTCGGGTATTTTAATCAATAATGGAATACTAAATTTGTGTATAAAATTTCATTGATAAATGTTCAATAAAATTTGAGATAAATGAAAAGAAAATGTTGTTCCTTTTAATTTTTCGGGCCAGTATACATGCTAAAAGGTACAACTTCCTTAAGTTTTGTCCCCATGAGTGTATTGCTGTAGTGATTTGGCTATATGATTTGACGTGATGGTGTTATGATTATTCGTAATTATATCTGCCATTATGTTAGTTACAAATTTACATATTACTTGTCTCTCATTGTACAACATATATATATTGTTATAGTTTATCTTCACGACCGATGAAGAAAGATGTCATTCGAAAGCTAGCGGAATAAACGTGTTCTACAAAAGATGTTCCTTTTTACGAAAGAAAATGTCAACATGAAAGCTGATGGACTTCAATCGCCTCTGCCATTTATTGATTGATGCTCGCTAGAAATCAAATAATCTGAAGTCCAATAAAAGAGAGAGAAAATAGAGGTAACCCGGGCTCCTGGAGCATAAATCGCCAACTACCCGGGCTGTACAGCTACAGTCTAGAAGTCTAGTCATGGGGGGGGGGGGGGACAGATTGCTGAGGTGAATCAGGTAACCAGGTAGTTCCAGGCCAGTAGGGAGTCAGGAAGTAGGGACAGGGCTGAAGTCTTGTACTTCAAGCAGTGTCTGTAGCCTGTGTAGCATAAAAGCTGGACAGGAGAAGAGGAGGTGGTCCACAGTCTGTGACTCTTCCCGGCAGTGAGGACAAGTTGGATCTAGATCTCTATGCCAGAGCGCTAGATCTGCCAGAACGTGGCCGTGACAGGTAAGGATGGTAGTGGTGGCCATCCCAAGACGTATTTTGGACAGGAATGACCTAAGGCGGATTGGGGAGGTCGCAAATCTTTTTAGTTTTCTGTTATGGTAATCCTGGGTGTAGACTGAGGTCCAAACTTCCATAGCAGATGAGTGGGCACGGCTGCGGGAAAAGCTTTGGGGAAGGAAGGAGTAGGATTGTTCCAGGTTAGAGTTTGCTGCAGTCTTTGCTGCCTGGTCAGCCAGTTCAACTTTACCCAACAGAGGCTGACCTGAGGTGCTTGGTCTAGCGCTAGAATTATCTCCGCAATTAGAGCCGTTTGGGCTGGACCAGGAGTACATATAGCGGCCAGTGCAGATCTGCAGTCAGAAGCTATAGTGACTCCTGGGTTGACTGGCATACATTCCGCGAGGCGAGTTGCCCAATCCAATAAAATATTTTATCTACACGATTTAAAAAAAAGAAGCTCCTTTTTTATATTTGATGGCAATATAGTAATGATATATAGTTCTGTTGACTAGAGTGAGGGGTGTCATGTGTGAAACAAGTAGGTTTGACAAGTTGACTCAGGGGTGTCTTTATACTATACGTTTTCGTGTAATGGTTAGTATATGCGGTAGTGACAATTGGCAATTAAAAATAGTTAATCGACATCTAGTCAACAGCAGAAATGAGAGTTTACAATTAGAGCTAAAATAAAGAGAAATATATACACCAGACGAAGCCTTCACCAAAGAGACGTCTGGATCCTATCAGGAGCTACAAGCTGTCTTGAGTTTGGACAGATCCTTGTCAATGACAGAGTTCTTGCCTCCAACATGCTCGATGACAATGTTGAGGAATTTGGAGAGAATTATCTTGTTTTCAGGAGGGAATCGCTCGAGGAGATAATTCCTATAATCGCGGTATAGAACCGGGAACGTGATATCTCTCCTGATAATATACGGTAGTGTGCTATGTGAAGTAGCTATAGTACGGAGTTAATACGATGTGAGTCTTAGTAAATTAAATTTAATTGCCATCTATCGTTAAAATTTTACACAAATAGATTTACTGGCAATGCGTTTCTTTTAAATATCATCAAATATTATCTCTACAGACCTTACTGCAATGATATGAGTTATTGAATGAGAGGGCTTGGCTCATCAGTAGTGAACCCTCTCAGCGGTTTCGCCAAATTAATCTCTAGACCGCTCTACTATTGTATTGGATTGGTTTGGAGTATACCCTGTATTTTCTATGGAAGGCAGCTTAGGGGTGTTTTTAGTGAACTATGGACATAAGCTTATAGGTCTGTAGAGGTACATACAATTAATTTCAAGGTATTGCATCGAGCAAAGCTCTTCCGCAAAATATGTTTTCATAACCAATATGTATATTAGTAAATTAAATTTAATTGCCATCTATCGTTAAAATTTTACACAAATAAATATAGTCTTATTATAGGATAATAAATTATTAGAGTAATGTATGAATGTTAAGATGGTTGGTGTAGTATGAATATGGGGTAAGGTGGCTATTAATGGAATTGACGTAGTAATGGTTATGCGGCCATTATGGTTTTTAGTGTGTGTGTGGTATTAATATAAAGTTAGGTGGTTGTTGTGATATGAGTCCTGTTTAAAGTAGTTATTTACTTTTATTTGGCTTTGTTGTTTGTGAAAAATGGTAAAAAAGTTAAATTGTACTGGGATCAGGTGGATAAATTAAGAGAGAAAAAAGGCATTTCTTGATCTTGCAACTAAAGGTTGATGATGGCTTGCGTCATCTATCGGAATAAATATTTGGCGCAAGCCATCATCAACCTTTAATTGCAAGATCAGGAGATGCCTTTATTTTCTCTTAGTTCTTTGTGTTCTATATGGCTTTCATAGTTGTATCTGTTCTCAGCAAATATCGTGTGGTTGTTGCTGCAAGTCAAAAATGAGGTAAATATGCAAATATAAGTGTAGGCGTTTATATGCCATGGCTATTTTAGGAAGAGGGCGGCTATATGGCCGTTCTATTCTAGTACGAAAACTGTGGTTGGTTTATTAGAAAGATGGAGCATAAAAGAATATGAACATTCTTTGTCAATATACACTTTTTTTACGCCTGAAACTCGTGTTTTGCGTCAAAAGACTTAACCATAAGAAAATCTTAGCAGAATATCTATATCAGCAGAAAAAAAGAGAATTATATATTTTAAACAAAAATATTTAATAATTAACATATTAGCATAAAGATCAAATAGTATGTAAATAAGTTTAGTCATATGCTGGTTAACCAATCGGGAAAAAAACGTTTTTATTTAAAAGCAGACGATGCGTGAACAGTAAAAGAAGGAAAACTACACTAAACAAATAGAGGTCAAGATGTACTATTTTGTCTACATGGTTGTCTTTGGGTCAAATTGTATTTTATCGCTAGAGAAATTACCATCACAGAGTAACGCCGCCGTAGCAGACGATAAACATAGAGTCGTTTGGTTTTATTTCCCGCCATTTTATATTGATTGTAATTTATCTGCTGCTAGATAGAATTAAACGATTAGTTGCTTAATTGATTGCTAGATGGTCCTCGTTTTATTTTGATTGTTGCAAATGGAAGTTGTTCCAATTTGGCAATTTTCCATGTTGATATCTTTTTCTCCTTTTTTTTTTGTAATACCACTCTCTGTTTATTTTTAAAATAAATATTCTTTTATTTTTATAATAGCCATCCTTTATAATACCATTACGATATAACGTACAATATAAATATATCGTTTTTTCTTTTAATTATCCCTAGTATAGGTGGCCATGATAATCATGGTGGGTAGAACTTGGCGACTGCTATATATTGGTAAATTCGACTGATTTCATAACCCTTCTCGTAGTATGTTATGAAATCGAAGCCGTCTATATACTGATGAGGGCCATAGCCTGAAACCAAAACCGAAATGGTATACAGGTTGTTTGAATTTGTCAAAAACTGGTATTGTGGCTTATTATTTATCATCATTAGTAAAGTATTTTACTAGGGTTATGTACAGTGCCATCGTGCTGATGCATATTTACAAGTAAAAGAAGAGGAGCCTCTTTTAATCCGTTCAAAGTTACATTAAACAAAATCCATATTTAAAAAAGGACATACCTTTTAACAGACAAACCGGCTGATCACTAGAGAAGAAAATGGAACGCTTCACGATTTTGCGTGTCATCCTTGCGCAGGGGCCATGCTAATCTTCTCTGTATTGTTCCAATTTTAGTATATGTACCGCCGAACAAGCGTGTACACTAGGGAAGAAAGCTGTTATAAAGATAGTAGATTGTATTTTTTGAAATAAAGATACTTCGGCAAGTAAATCTTTTTATTACTTCGACGTTTCGACAAAAATCTTTTGTCCTGGTCAGGAGCAAACAAAAATTAAAACATTTGGCAAGGCGTTAAAAACTATTTAATATTAGAATGATTTTTAACGCCTTGCCAAATGTTTTAATTTTTGTTTGCTTCTGACGAGGACAAAAGATTTTTTTTGAAACCTAGAGATAATAAAAATATTTACTGACCGAAGTGTCTTATATTTGAAGAACTATGAATGCCGGCCAGGCAGCCTCTATCTTTAAGATAGTAGATTGTAGTTAGAATTGATGATATTTGGCCTAATCCTTTTTCAAGGTACAAGATAAAGTGACTTAATACATTGGTGCGGACCAAGGGAAGAAAGAAACCAAGAACCACTAGACTATGGCTATGGAAGTATCATCTTGGTGGAGTCTTGATTGAGATGGTATATTTACCTTACAACCCTGAACACTCAGATTTTCCTGGAAAATCTCTTAAAGATTTCTTGAAAAAGCCATGGTCCACCTGTGCTGTGTGAGCAGAAGAGCTTAAATTGACTTGTTCCATTATATGTATGTTCCATATGTAAATACCTGTTTTCTTTCCTCTTTTCGCTCTCCACTTCTTCCATCCATATTTCCAATTTTTTCTTATTTTCCATGGGATTATTCAAATAATAATCTGTATATATTTACCATATGTATATAATCTTTCTCCATTTTTACCCCCTTGTATATTTCCCACTTTCATAGGTTTCTCCGTCTTGTAACCCCAAGGAGAATCCTCTGTAAGACCTGTGTGTCTTAATAAAGGCTTTTGTGTGTGTGTGATTGAGATGGTATACCAGTCTTAGGGGACCGATTCACCTGCAATTTAGGTTGTATATATCCAAGATTTCCACGTAGACTTACAAAACATTTCAAGAGTTAGACGTGGTCCATGTTTTTCTATAAGTCTGTCGATGAATGATTGCCGTTTTAAAGCTGAAGAGAGAGAACATTTTTAATAAATAAAAAAATAATAAAGAAAGAAACTCCCCTATTGTGAAAACTTTCTAATTTTAAATTACCTTTCTCCCAATTTTTAACTTGAATCATGAATTAATACAACTCTCTACAAATACAGTTAAACCTGTCTATAGTGCCCCCTCTAAATAGCACCTTCCTCTTTATAGCGCCCGATTTTAAATACATAGTACGATGCGATTTACATTAAAAGTGACCTGTCTATAGCACCCCCTCTCTATAGCACCCTATTTTGATGAGTCACAAGAGGGGACGCTATAGACAGGTTTAACTGTATATATTTTAGAGAATACAAATAAATTAGTTAAGGATAAAAACAAAAGTTTTTTAGATTTAAAATAAATAAATTCGACAACATGATATTTCTGCTACATAGTAGCAATGACAATTACAGAAATATCACATATACAGTTTACTTAACTAGATTCAGTGTCTATCGTGTTTTATGGATACAAACTATATAATAAAACTAGACCATCTCTATAAAGATATCTAGGATTTAATGGAATTCCACTAAACTAGTTCTATTTTATGGCCAGTTAGAACATTCGGTAGAAACCAGAACCAGAAATGCGGCCAAGGTTTTCCTCATCAAAAGATGACCTACCTATCTTTAAACACTTTCAATGTTTCTGTCGAATTTATTTGTTTTATATCTATTAAAGTTTTGTTTTTTATCTCTAACTAATTTATTTTTATTCTCTAAAAATATATACAGTTAAACCTGTCTATAGCGCCCCCTTCGGAACTCACCAAAACAGGGTACTATAGAGAGGGGGCGCTATAGACAGGTCACTTTTAATGTAAATCGTATCGTACTACGTATTTAAAATCGGGCGCTATAGAGAGGAAGGCGCTATTCAGAGGGGGTGCTATAGACAGGTAACCTTTGATGTAAATCACATCGTACTACCTATTTAAAATCGGGCGCTATAGAGAGGAAGGCGCTATTTAGAGGGGGAACTATAGACAGGTTTAACTGTATTTGTAGAGAGTTGTATTATATTGTGAAAATACATTTTTAAATTAATAATAAAACTAATTTCTCTATATAATAAACGATTTTTTCCAGGCATCAAATATTCACACAAATAATAAAAATCATTTTGTACCCGCTAAAGGGCGTCTTGTCCTAAATCTTGTATGATTGTCCTTTTACAAGGTTGGGTCAATAAGTAATGTACAATCACCTCTAGCAAAATATATAATTAATTAATATCATAAAATACATATTTTATTGTAATTAATACACTGTGCTTTTCATATCTGTAATCAGAATTGATTTATTGATAAGGCACAATTTGGATTATAGATTATAAACACAATGTAATAAGACCAAATCCAAATAAATAAAAAGTGTGTGACGTTTCGGTAACAGCGTTGTTACCATCTTCAGACAAAAGTATTGAATGACAACGCTGTTACCGAAACGTCACACACTATTTATTTATTTGGATTTGGTCTTATTACCTTGTGTTTAGAATTGATTTATCTTTTGTATTTTTTCAGATATGGAGCCTAATGTGAACACAAGAATCCGACAATGGTCGGTGACCGAGTTCCTCTTTAAGTCCGGTGATATTTCAGTCACAACAATTCACTCAAAACTTCAGCCATTATATGGAAACATTGGATAGAAGCATTATACAGAGATGGGTTCTGATTGTTATATAAAAAAACTCTTCACCAAAACTTGTGTTTCTTCTTCTTTCAATAGTTAGTCAACTAGAAATATGGCGGCATGGATAAAAAGATAAAAAGTTAAAAAAAAAAAAAAAAAAAAAAAAAACAATCAGCGGGGGAGCAGAGCGGATTATGAAGAGTAGCTGACCTAGAGGATATGGTCTGGTAGGGCTGGGTGTTCCAATTATAGGGTGAGGTAGGTGGCAGTGATGAGCCAGGCCCATAGCAAGTGACCCTGACCAAGATGGCCGAGGAGATATCCCATCGTTGGCCATCCAACAATGGAACCTCCCATTCTACTCTCCCAATTATCTCGGATTAATTGGAATGCACTTACAGTACTGTTCATCTTTTCTTTGTGGGTCCCCAGCTTATCGCGTTGTGCATTCTACTGATGTCGTTCCTGCTGTGATATATGTGGATACTTTACTCAACTTTTCCATCCCATTTCTTTCTATGTTTTAAAAATTTCGAAAGAAAAAAAAAACATAAAAAATGTTTACACTCATAGAAAAAAAAATTTAAGGAAGTGGAAAATCTTTGATGTCGCCGGTCGTCTTTTTTTTTTTTTTAATAACATTTTATGTTAAAGTAAATGACTGAAGTTTAAACTGGGAAGTGGCTAGAGGAGTTCATATGGGAATGAAATTACAAGAATACAACTGCAATTAAGGCGGCCATGTTTATTGTTATGATCTATGCGAGTTACACTCATGGACAAGACATAAGGAAATGGAAAGTCTTTGATGTCGCTGGCCGTCTGATTTTATTTATTATTATTTTTTTTTTTTTTGAAGGAGATAGAGGCAATTTTGTTCACACTTCGTTATCTCGTATGTCTTCAATAAAGGTCCCTGTAATATCTTTCAGAGTTATTGTCTGAATCCCGATATATATGCTAAAAGATACAACTTCCTTAAGTTTTGTCCATGAGTGTATATACACTTGGTTATCTCGTGTGTCTTCAATAAAGGTCACTGTAATATCTTTCAGAGTTATTGTCTGAATCCCGATATACATGCTAAAAGATACAACTTCCTTAAGTTTTGTCCATGAGTGTATATACACTTGGTTATCTCGTGTGTCTTCAATAAAGGTCACTGTAATATCTTTCAGAGTTATTGTCTGAATCCCGATATACATGCTAAAAGGTACAACTTCCTTAAGTTTTGTCCATGAGTGTATATACACTTGGTTATCTCGTGTGTCTTCAATAAAGGTCACTGTAATATCTTTCAGAGTTATTGTCTGAATCCCGATATGCATGCTAAAAGGTACAACTTCCTTAAGTTTTGTCCATGAGTGTATATACACTTGGTTATCTCGTGTGTCTTCAATAAAGGTCACTGTAATATCTTTCAGAGTTATTGTCCCGATATACATGCTAAAAGATACAACTTCCTTAAGTTTTGTCCATGAATGTATATACATACAGTAAATATATATTGATGGAAGTTTAAATATATGAAAACAAAAACATATAGCGTCCATACTAAATATAGGCAATTACTCATCAACAGTCCGGCCGCCAAGATTGTATGCAAATACGGAGACATATTTGCATAATGGAGCCACGGCTGGCTCTCACGCCTTTCCCATTCAACTTAAAGAAGATCTCGCACGATGTATCGAAAGCTTCCGCAATATGTTGAAGGATGGTCAACAACTGTACAAGTTTCCTGTGGTTTGGATGTGTTCGATTTAGTTTATTTTCGAGCATTCCTATGATATTTCATTCGAAGATTTAGAAAGGTAACCAACTCGAAAGTTCAAATCGTACTGAATTAATTAGAAACAGGATGTGTTGTGATTTTGCTGGAAGATAGTTTTCACACGGAAGAACCATTTCTTCCTCTTTGAAAAAGAAATAAGAAAAAATAATTCATTTCTTGGCCATCTCTAACAACATTGTGTAGATTACGATGAGTGGGTATGTTCCACAATATCACAGTTTCGGCAAATTTGGATTTTCCAACTTATATACCAAGGTTCGGGCTATAACCCTCATCAGTACAGTTGCTATGGTTTAGTGGTATTCTGGGTGAGCGGATGTCACAAAATGGTATATTCGATTTTGAACAAAACTTCTCACTTTTTCACTAATACCTATGACATATATGTAACCTTTACATAAATACGTTGTTGTACCTTGAAAAAGGTTGATATTCAGCTAACTGAAATATTGTATTTTACAATATTTCAATAAGCTGAATATCAACCTTTTTCAAGGTACAACAACGTATTTATGTAAAGGTTTTATGGTTTTTATATAAATATGTTGCTGTACCTATGTGCTGTATAAATGTTAATATGTGTTGTAATATGTAAATATGTGTTATATATATGCAAATATGTCGTATAAATGTAAATATTATACCAATATGTAAATATGTGTTATATATATGCAAATATGTGTTATATAAGTGTAAATATTCTACCAATATGTAAATATGTGTTACCTATATATGCAAATATGTGTTATATATATAAATATTCTACCATTAGGTAAATATGTGTTTATATATGTAAAAATGGCAGTGAAGTTGCATCACAAACTGCCATAACCGTAATAGTTGTTCTGACCTTTACAAATGGACATTGCTTTACTTTCTCCTTGCCAAACATTTTGGTATTTACCCTGATTTAAGTTCTTTTTTGTAGGTTAATGTGTTTGGAAGGTTACGTTTTAGGGAGCTTTTGTTGTTGCTTGAATAAAACACACTGGGTAATCATTAGTATAGAGTAGGATGAATAAAGAACTTCATTTATTTCCCCCGCGTGCACCATTCGTTTTATAAGAACTCTTTAAACTAAATAATAAAAAATAAAAAAGGGAATAACCTTCTGCACCCGGTGTTCCAAAGTGGTCACCCTCCCAAGTACTGACCTGGCCTGACATTGCTTAACTTCGGTGATCGGACGCGAACCGGTGTTTTCAATGTGGTAAGGGCATAGGCCAAAAAAAAAAAAAAGTCGCGCGTTCCAGGATTCAAACTTGGAATCTTCTTATCCGTAGTTGGACGCGTTATTCGTTGTGAAAAAAGTTCCAACGACAAGAACCGAACTCGGGCCTTCTGAGTGAGAGTGAAGTATCCTAACCACTAGACCACATTGGAAAAAAAAAAGCCAAAACCCGGAATCAACCAGGGACCTTTAGATTTTCAGTCGAACATGCTCCCAACTGAGCTCTTATTTCGTCAAAAAAAAAAAAGAACTTTTTTTTTTTTTTTTTCAAATGGCAGAGTTGTACTTTAAATAGTGCAAAAGGTTTTGCATTCCACGTCTATTGAAGAGAAAATATGCAAATCAAAATTTTAAGGTTAAAATAACAGGTTGCCAGAGGGAGAAGTTTCTTTTCAAAATCTTTCTCTTTAGCTTTCGCGTGCACGAAAGCTAGAAATTTGTGAATAAAGATTTTGAAATGAAAATTTTCCCTGAAAGATTGATATTTTAACCTTAATATTGATACAAGAGGTCATTTTATTGATATGCAAATAAAAAGTTGATAAAGATATCATTAACGCTGTGAAAGAGTATTTTGTATGAAAGTTTAGAACCTAGGTTGTACTCATGAAGGTATCATGGTTTAGAGATGATGATAAAATAGAGATTGACAAAATCGCTGAACCAAATGTATGGAGCATAAAAGCATCATTTTCCCAAACAAATATGTCATATTTACTTTCCCCCATTTTGCATATCTACTGATCTTTTTTAATAAAGATGTAAACAACACTTTATTATAGATCTCTAAACTTTTAAAAGATTGTTAACGCCATCTATCGGAGTAAACAAACTAAACGTTGATTTTCTTCATTTACGAGAAGTAAAAAGATTTTCCGTTTCAATCAACAGCGAACTACAAACGTGTTTTCGAGCTGTTGGCCATTATCAGCGTAGTGAAAGCTCAACGAACCATTTAGCTTTCTAAATAAAGAAAAACAAAAGGTGGTTGCCATAGGAATTTCAACGAGGTATAAACTGACCTTGTTGCTGTATTCAGGTTACGGAGGCCATAGTAACACAGAGATAATCTTGATCAACAATCACCTTGAGATTAAATACAGCAGCAGCGCTGTCGATTGAATGAAGAAGTCCCATTGTTGCATATGCCGAGGTGCGTGTGTGAATAGGGGAAGATTTAATGAGGTAGATTCTCTAATCTTCCCTTCCGGGTGGAAGTAACTCTTGTTAGTAGTCCTATAGAACACCATTGTTTTTTTTACCATTACTATTGTAGGGTATGCAAAGTTGATTAGTAAGCCTATGCAAATCTATAAATAGAGAATGGACCAATGATATCAAGTAAGCAATAAATATATTTTTTACAATTAATACTGTAGGATATGCAAATCTATAGATAGAGCGTGGACCAATGGTATCGAGTAAACACTACATATTGTTTTTTTTACCATTGCTACTATAGGGTATGCAAAGTTGATTAGTATGCCTATGCAAATCTATAAATAGAGAATGGACCAATGATATCAAGTAAGCAATAAATATTTTTTTTCTTACAATTAATATTGTAGGGTATGCAAATCTATAGATAGAGCGTGGACCAATGGTATCGAGTAAACACTACATATTGTTTTTTACCATTGCTACTATAGGATATGCAAAGTTGATTAGTAAGCCTATGCAAATCTATAAATAGAGAATGAACCAATGATATCAAGTAAACACTGCATATTGTTTTTATCATTAACATTGTAAGATATGCAAATGTGATTAGTATGCTTATGTAAATATATCGATAGAGGGTGGACCAATGATATAAGCATTACATATTTATTGTTTTTTATCATTAACATTGTAAGATATGCAAAGATATTAGTAAGCCATTGCAAATCTATTGAGAATTGGAAATGTACCAAACAGAAAATATATAAAAAAAAACATTCATAATATTTAAAAAAAGTCAAAAGGAAAAAATATAAAATACATTCAGAATATGAAAAATACAAACAGACCATATATAAAAATTACATTTAGAATATTAAATTCAAACACAAGCGCATATATCAAACTATACATTGAGATATTTTCCACCATAAATTCTCCTCCCCCCCCCCTCGATATATTTCCGCTCACAGAGTAATCCTATCACAGAAGAAATACAAACTAAATAGAAATCTAACACTTTCCTCTAACTCTTGAGGAAAGAAAAATGACTTTTTTTTTACTTCTTTTTCCTATGAAGTATTTAGGGATGTGGCTGAGGCGTAAATTAAGATAAATGGAGAGTTGGCTCATAAATTGACTAAGGGATAACCCCTTATCATCATTCTATCATCATCTCCGTCCCTAAGGGGGGGGGGGGGGAAATCCTGATCCATAAAAGGATTATCTCTTACCCCCCATTTTGACCATTATCGATAATTAATTTTATAACGGTTATCATTCAAATTGATTTGATAGGAAAGACTTGGTATAGGGATATCCGTTTTTAGTTATTTCAAGGGTTATGATAGTCATTCATAACTGTTGTTTTGGTAAACAGAACTACGGAAAATTTTGATTGGTTCTCTCGGAGATTTTTACCTCTGTCCGCTCTATAAGAAATTTCTAATATTAATAATTATAAGAAAATAACGCGCAATCTATATAAAATTAAAGATACTTTGGCCAGTAAATCTTTTTATTATCTCGACGTTTCTACAAAAATCTTTTGTCCTTGTCAGAAGAAAAGAAAAATTGAAACATTAAGCAAGGCGTTAAAAATTATATTTCAGAATAATTTTTAAGGCTTTGCTAAATGTTTTAGTTTTTATTTTCTTCTGACAAGGACAAAAGATTTTTTGTAGAAACGTCGAGATAATAAAATATTTACTGGTCGAAGTATCTTTAATTATAAGAACTATGAATGCCGGCCAAGCAGCCTCTATCTTTACAATAATCTATATACAAGATAGATAAGAAAAGCAAATATTTGACCAAGCAAGTTTATTTTACACATAAAACAAACTTCTATCCCCACTTTTGCGTGTTTAAATGTCTTCTCTTTACTTATTAATAATAATTAGTTATTTATTAACACGCATGTGGACGCACAAGGCCACAAGAAATCAGTGAGAGAGAAAGTCCATGTATGTACAGTGGCTGATATCTTTAGAAGAATATTTACATACGCCATATTTACATACGCAGCTAATATTTATAATACAATATAATGCGGCTTATGATTGTAAAACGACATTTGAAAATTATCCCGCATGTGTTTCTTTTGAACGAAAAATCTAAATTTATTTTAAAGAGAAATAACGATTATTTCTAACCTTAGGGATGAAGTATGAAAGGATGAATTGTGAAGAGTAATTATAAACGGAAAAATAAAAGTGTCCAGGGATGGGAATCGAATCCACAGTGTTCCCATATCTGGACACTTTAATTTTTCCGTTTATCATTACTCTTCACAATTCATCCTTTCATACTTCATACCTAAGGTTAGAAATATTCGTTATTTCTCCTTAAAATAAATTTCGATTTTTCGTTCAAAAGAAACACATGCGGGATAATTTTCAAATGTCGTTCTACAATATACAGTTAAGTTTATGCAATTTGTTGTTTTCACAATAGACATTATGGAGACATCGTATGTCAGGTTTACAGTAGTGTCCTTTGATGGATCCTTTCACTCAGTAGAGAAGGCAGTCTTGCCCCATCCAATATGTATTCCCACATAATTGTACTCTCTCTTATGAAAATAACTAGCCGAATGACCCGGGCAACGCCCGTGTTTTACCCGATTGAATGTTTTGATTCAAATACTATTTGTTACAATTATAAATTGGCGCCTTAAATAAATGCATATGTTAGTTAATAACTATAGCCTATGTGCTTTATCTGTCTATGTACTGTTGGCTTCCGTAGGCGTCTCTTACTGGGAAAGAGAAAGAGAGGATTCCATTTAGTTATTAACTAATATATGCATTTATTTAAAGAGCGACCCGCTCCAAACCAATAGTTACAAAAACGAAAGAGCGAGTGGGGGAGGCATGGGGGGGGGGGGGGGCAAAGGTGGCGTGACCGTAGCCAACCAATAGGAGGGCGCCATTCCAAAAAAAAAAAAGCAAACGGTGACAGAGGCCGATGAGGAATGACGCTCGTAACTGTATATAGAATGATTAAATATATAATTTGTGAACATTATATTTGGTAATGTGTTTCTTTTTTAATAATATCATAAAATATTATCTATATACGGACCTTACTGCAATAATATTAGTTATTATAGTCTTACTTTTTCTCATATATCTTTTAAATTATTTTATGGATTGAGAGAGAGATGTAAATTCAGCATTATAAATTACTTTATGTATTATTTACGAACGGAAAAAAAATATGTCCAGGGTAGTCTAGTGGACATGGCATCTTCCTGGTAAGCGGAACACTGTGGGTTCGATTCCCATCCCTGGACACTTTTTTTTTCTGTTTATCATTACTCTTCACAATTCATAAATATAAAGAAATGTAAATATATTATCTTTCTATCTCTTTGCCGTGTTATTTAAATTCGTGTTATAGGCAAGTGCCGTCTATTGTAAAGCGTGTAGAAAATTGTGTTCTAATTTTTAAAAAGTAATATGGAAAATGTGTCCATTTTAGTAAAAAAATAATCTTTATTATTTTTTAAAGCTTCAGTTTCTATGTACTTAGATATTATGATCGGAAAATGATTAATGACATTGACTTACATTTTTAAATTTATGTTTACTTTTTTATATTTTAATGAAAATATTTTTATTTACATTTCAACAAACTTTGGAAAACCTTATGAAAAAAACGACATTTTAGTCTTTCAACTTGGAAAAAAATAAATAAAATAAGATAAGGAAAACTTTTCTCAAAGTTTTTTTTTTCTTTTTGGTGTAAAAATGCTAATCTAAAAATTATTATACACGTTCTTCTACTAAGAAAAAAATATTTTTTTCTACAAAATAAAATTTGTAATATATATTAAATAAAATATTATATTTATATAATTCTGGAGAGAGAAAAAAAAAAAGCTCCTAAGTAAAATTTAAATATTCAAAAAATATATAATTTCGTAGAAAAAAAAAGATAATAAAATTTGACCACGGACCGAGCATGTTTATATCGAAGTTTAACGGCCGAATTAATCAGCGGAATCGTCTGTCTTCCTAGTTTGTTCAGCTTCCGTTTCCTGTATACTCCATCTTTTGTGTTATTTGACCAGAATTTCTCCACTTCATTGATTATATCGTCAGAAATATTTACCCGGGTAGTTCTACGCTGCACCCAAGTATAGCCGATATACACGGTAAGATCAAAAAGTTCCCGAACTTTAAAAAAAAATATATATAAAACAACTTTTGAAAAATGTAAAATTAAATTTACTGTAAAGAACAAAGCCTAAACAATAATTTAATTTAGCAACGCCAGTAAATACGCATGCGTAGTTTTCATTTTAGGCATATTTTTGTTGTAAGTATTTAGTTAATGTCGGTTTCTGAAATGTAATCATGCTTGTATATATACTTGGTAAGGCGTTTAAAAAATGCGATAATATCTAAAAAGGAAATATTAAGTCTGCATTATATAATTGTCTTCTGGAATAATTTACAAAATCGAACAAGGATTTAGACAGTTTAGAATATTATGAAAAAGGCATTTCCTTATCGTGAAACTAAAAGTTGCTGATGGCTTGCGCCATCTATCGGAATAAATATCAACTATTCTCGTTGATTTTTAATTATTCCAGAATTGGCCAAATACCCATTCTTGATTGACCCTTAGTTACTCGCGCTCACTTTTGAGACGTAACTACTCGCGCTGGGTGTAATACACCCGGTGTTTTAACCTGGTGAAATATCACTTAAAACAAAATAAATTTTGAACATATTTGTATTGTACCATTATTTTATCAAAAATTAAGATATTTTAATCAATAATTTGAGTAATATTTATATTTTAAAATATTTTAAAAACTAAATGTTAATTTGATCAATGAAAAGCTTAGAATTTGTTAAAACAAGGAATAAATATACGTCGATTATCAATATTAAAAAGGAAAAATACGCTAACCTATGTACGGTGTGGCCACTGGACATGTGTCGGACCTGGAGGCTGTTGTTGGGTGCTGTGCTGCCTGGAGTATAGGAGCTCCATCTATGCTTCCTTCCTGTGGTGAGAATCTGTATAAGACCGATGGTCTTAATAAAGCTGTATGTGTTTGATATAATTGTCTTCAAATATATTGTGTTATGTAGAAAAATGAGGAAAGACAAATGTAGAGAGGATATAAGACAATGTTTATATTTATTAAAAACTTTCACAAACTTATTTACATAATTGAACTGAGAGGCAATGAAAGAAATTTGCTATGTAACAAAATATTAAAAGTATTAATAAGCTATTGCAATACTGAATATTTTACCGCATTATATCCACTCATGAACAACACTTAAGGAAGTTGTACCTTTTACCATGTATATCGGGATTCAGACAATAACTCTGAAAGATATTACAGTGACCTTTATTGAAGACACACGAGATAACCAAGTGTATATACATTCATGGACAAAACTTAAGGAAGTTGCATCTTTTAGTATGTATATCGGGATTCAGACAATAACTCTGAAAGATATTACAGTGACCTTTATTGAAGACACACGAGATAACCAAGTGTATATACACCCATGGACAAAACTTAAGGAAGTTGTACCTTTTAGCATGTATATCGGGATTCAGACAATACCTCTGAAAGATATTACAGTGACCTTTATTGAAGACACACGAGATAACCAAGTGTATATACACCCATGGACAAAACTTAAGGAAGTTGTACCTTTTACCATGTATATCGGGATTCATACAATAACTCTGAAAGTTATTACAGTGACCTTTATTGAAGACACACGAGATAACCAAGTGTATATACACCCATGGACAAAACTTAAGGAAGTTGTACCTTTTACCATGTATATCGGGATTCATACAATAACTCTGAAAGTTATTACAGTGACCTTTATTGAAGACATACAAGATATAAAGACTCAAGTCAAAAACTATCCACCTTCTTAAGTTTTGTCCATGAGTGTATAAACATGTGGTGTACTAAAAGTAAAAGACAGTAACTGACTACCCATCATGATTATCATGGCCACGTGTACGTGGGATTAGTAACAAAAAAAAAAAAAGATTTAGAGACAGGCCCTGGGATTAAATCAGGGAAACATAAAACCGTCCACAAATCCCACGGGAACCGACTAATCCACTAAGTGGACAAAGGAAAGTCTCTAAAATTTAATGGATGTCTCCCACGGCGCATGTGCGGGGTGTAATGACGTCACATCCGGCCATACCCAACTCCTATAACTACCGGAAATTGACGGGGTATCCATTACAAGCTCTGAATCACTGCTGGACATCCATCTGACGTCATCTGACTTCTAATTGACCTCTCTTGGTATTTTATTGGCATGGGAGATCTTTGTGAGAAAAATAACACCAAAGTGTTGAAATTATACTGGGATCAGGTAGAAAAATTAAGAAAAAGCTTCTCCTAATCGTATTAATGAAAGTTATTGATGGATTGCGCCATCTATCGGAATAAAAATTACTAATCGTTGAGTTACAGCCACGCTGACAAAGGTCAACAGCTCGAAATGCCTACGTGGTTGACTTTTCTTGATTTATTAAGAAAGGAAATTTGTCCAATATTCTGGAATAATTTAAAATAATCGATTAGTTGATACTTATTCCGATATGTGGCGCAAGCCATCATGAACTTTCAGCTTCACGATCTGGAGAGGCTTTTCTTAATTTTAATCTGTGTTGTTGCTATATTTGCACTTATAAAAGTGCCAGAACTCTTATGATCACTTGCCCTCACTAGTGGGGTTGGACTTTTTCAAGAATCAGAGCGATTGAAGCAATTTTTTTAATTCAGAAAAAAAGGTATAGATGGAAATTTTGCCGGGAGGATATTGATCTAAAGAGACAAAGGTCGCCTCTACCGTCAAAATAGACGTCAAAACCAGACGCCATCCCGTGTGGATCTCATGGAATAAAGTCTGCCCTAGGCTGACGAGGACCATTAGCCCGAAACCATGGTCTCTAGGTGGACGCTTTTCAGTTTAAAAGGGAGATCAAGAGGAACGTGGTGAGTTTCTTTATTGAGCGGTACACAAGCTTTCGGACGTCACCCGTCCTTCATCAGGTGTTGACATGAATAAGAAGGAGATGCTATATTTTCAGTTTGCAAAAGCTGGTGTTGTGGCTTTGTCACTGACCCGAGGCCGCTAGTTTGCGGCGACGGTCAATAGATGGCGTCTGGTTTTGACATCTATTTTGACGGGAGAGGTGACCTTTGTCCCTTATAGAAAAAAAGGTGTCCAATACGGGATTCGATCCCGGGTCTAGCTGTCGAGAATCGACAGTTTATACCTCTCGTCTGCCGAACCCTTATATGTAAATATATAAAATATTCTAAATCAATCTCAACTTCTCGGAAATCCTCGATGGAAACTCCAACGTCTGAGTGTATGTAAATATGGAAATAAAAAAAAAACACCACTAAACATTCCTAGATCTTTAATTAAAAAGGCATATATTGGATCAAAATATCATTTATTTTACCAATATTTCAGTTGGCTGAACGCCAACCTTTATCAAGGTATTATAACATATTTAATGTGTGTCAACAACAAACTCAGCACCACATAACGTCAACATTTTAAAAACATTCCTAGATGTGAGAATCGTCGGTGAACAAGTGGGTAACACCCTCGATTCCCGACAGTCATGAACCGGGATTGAATCCCGCGTTAACCTTTTGTTTAATAAGTGAATAACCTTCACATATTATTCATTGTTTCAAATATCATAAACTAGGTTGTTCTTGTTGAGCGGTACCTAATATAGTGATTTCGGAGGAGGATTCCTAGATGTTGTGCAGAAGACTTTATCTACAAACACCGAGACAGCACATGTCACTATATGACATGGTGTTGGCACTACCGGGGTAGAACAGATGCCTCATTGAAATACTAAGGAAACAGAAGTGGATAGACCATTCACTTAGACATATTAAAAGCGAGAACTCGAAAGCTTGTGGTGTTTTCGTAATAAAAACATATTACGTAAGTTATTTTCGAATATTTTTTTATAAAGTAAATCTCAATTTTATTTATATCTTAAAACATATTTGAGTAATTAAAGATTGATTGAAGGAAACATTGAAGGTTCCAAAGAGAAGTGATCAAGAGGACTTTACACTCATGGATAAAACTTAAGGAAGTTGTTCCTTTTACCATGTATATCTGGATTCAGACAATAACTTTGAAATATATTAAAGTAACCTTTATTGAAGACATACGAGATAACCAAGTGTGAATGGCCTCTGTCTTCTTCTTCTTCTTCTTCAAAAAAAAAAAAAAAACAGACGACCAGTGACATCAAAGACTTTCCACTTTCTTAAATTTTGTCCATGAGAGAGAGAGAGAGAGTGTATTTCCTTCTATGTTAAATTTATTTATATCTACTTTCATTAATTGTATATCTATACTTTCATCTCTAAAGAGATATCCTTAAAAAAAAAAAAGCAGACGCCCGACGATATCAAATACTTTCCACTTCCTTAAATTTTGTCTATGAGTGTACTACATTGGTGTACTAAATGAAGAGAGAAACCAAGACAACCAAGTCACCAGACTATAGCCATGGATTTAACCATCTTGGAGGAATCTGGTTGAGGATATAGCCAGTCTGATTCACCCAAACAAAAAGTACCAAAAGAACCACCAAAGAACATCTTAGCAAAAACTAAAAACACCTCTTTACTATCCATTTTCGATTTCTAAAAAAAAAAACCGCAAGCATTTTCGATGCTAAATACACAACTAGAGAGTCTTGTAACCAAAACGTGACAGTAAAAACTAAACACCACTTTTTTTTTATCGCAACTAAAAAAAAGGAAGAACATCAAATGTCACCGAGTGTCGCCCGCCAATTTCAGAGGGTGATGACCACAGATTGTCTCGTTTTTTTTGATAGTCAAAACGATCTAGTCACCCTGGAGTGAACAATTTAAAACTTTTTTATTGTTCCAGGAAGCCAAGGAGGAGCCCAGGCGAAGCTCCCGTGGAATAAAAAAGTCGCCAACAAGAATTCTCTACCGGAACAAAAAACTTTCCGTCTCCACTCCAGGAGAGTTCTGGTACTTTTTTGTCTTTGATTTCCTTGCAATGTGTCCAACCTTTGTTTCACGCCATTGTTGTCTTTTTTTTTAATTGTTTGTGTGGCGTGCTCTGGATGTGACTAATGAAGTAGTCTGTTACTTTGTAATTAAACTTTTATATTTATGTTTGGATTGTGTGTGTGGTCTTTTTTTTATTTTGGAAGGTTATGTAAGTGGGTATTGTGTTGTTTCTATACCCTTGTAGGCGTGTGTTGTACTTATAATACAAAGCTGTAACAATCCTCTACCCACCATGTTTATCATGGCCTGGTACTACATGTGTAGACATGTGGTGTACTTACAGTACAAGCTGTCACAATCCTCAACCCACCATGTTATCATGGTCTGGTACTACATGTGTAGACATGTGGTGTACTTACAATACAAGCTGTCACAACCCTCTACCCACCATGTTATCATGACCTGGTACTACATGTGTAGACATGTGGTGTACTTACAGTACAAGCTGTCACAACCCTCTACCCACCATGGTTATCATGGCCTGGTACTACATGTGTAGACATGTGGTGTACTTACAGTACAAGCTGTCACAACCCTCTACCCACCATGGTTATCATGGCCTGGTACTACATGTGTAGACATGTGGTGTACTTACAGTACAAGCTGTCACAACCCTCTACCCACCATGTTATCATGGCCTGGTACTACATGTGTAGACATGTGGTGTACTTACAGTACAAGCTGTCACAACCCTCTACCCACCATGTTATCATGGCCTGGTACTACATGTGTAGACATGTGGTGTACCTACAGTACAAGCTGTCACAACCCTCTACCCACCATGTTATCATGGCCTGGTACAAATATACTTGTATTTATTGGGATAATAGTCGAACATTTCCGTCTCCAAAACTAAATATCCACATTTACATATGTAAATACATATCTCTGACCTATGACTATATCTAAATCTCGAACTAACAAACAAGATATTTTAATACAAAGCAGTAACGCGCTCTATATACAACGAACGAAGACATTAAGACATTTACAAATAAATCAAACTTCTACTATCCTTATTGCGATGGAAAAATATTGGGGGGACTTGGCTTATCAGTGATGAACCCTCCCAGCGGTTTCGCCAATTTAATCTACCAGACTGCTTCTTTAGAGCTCTAATACTGTATTGGATCATTCTGCTTTTATATGCTATACTGAAGGATAGAATCTTAGAAATGGTATTTAAGCAAACTATAGACATAAGCTTTTAGGACAGTAGAATTACATTTAAATATTTGCTTAGAGCATTTGTATTAATTTATGCCTAACTTGTCCTTATTGTTTGCGGAAGAGCATTGCTCGATGCAAATATTTAAATGTAATTCTACTGTCCTAAAATCTTATGTACATAGTTTGCTTTAATACCATATCCAATATTCCACCATTCAGTATAGCATATAAAAGCAGAATGATCCAATACAGTATTAGAGCTTTAAAGAAGCAGTCTGGTAGATTAAAAATTGGCGAAACTGCTGGGAGGGTTCACCACTGATCAGCCAAGCCCTCCCAATATTTTTTCATCGCAGTAAGGACAGTAGAAGTTCGATTTTTTTTGTGAAAAGAAACATTCGCGTCTTAATGTCTTCATTCGTTAAACAATATATTTAAACGACAACAAAATTAATATACCAATCGATTCATAATAAAAATATTATTTCTGGAATACCCGATTGTACATTTGTACATAAAAACATGGAAGAAATTACATGTCTTTAAATATGATTACCGAAAGTGTACGGAGGTATTATAAAAAAAAAGGAATAGTATAAAATGCTATAATAACAAGAATTAAAACAAATAACAAAAAGCGTTCAATAGGTAAAACCCCATTTTTACATATCACTCACCATCTATGCAAATCAAAGGAGAATTGTCCCCTAGCTGTTCCTCCCTCCACGGACGTGACAAGACTATCGAGGTGAGGATACGGACGGGGACATTGTCACTTCCTTCTTTGTCACCTGATCTTTGGTTTGGTCTTTTGGTGAGATATCGGAATTCTTTTGATATTGAGGAATGCTCCTTTTTTCGGGGGGTAGGAATGTTCAACTTCTTTTTTAGCCTCATGGCCATTGTAGAACGTCATTTGAAAATTATCCCGCATGTGTTTCTTTTGAACGAAAAATTGAAATTTAATTTAAGGAGAAATAACGATTATTTTTAACCTTAGGGATGAAGTTTGAAAGGATGAATTGTAAAGAGTAATGACAAACGGAAAAATAAAAGTGTCCAGGGATGGGAATCGAACCCACAGTGTTCCGCTAACCGGGCAGATGCCATGTCCACTAGGCTACCCTGAACATATTTTTCCGTTTATCATTACTCTTCACAATTCATCCTTTCATACTTCATCTCTAAGGTTAGAAATAATTGTTATTTCTCTTTAAATTTCGATTTTTCGTTCAAAAGAAACACATGCGGGATATTTTCAAATGTCGTTCTACAATCATAAGCCGCATTATATTGTATTATAAATTACTCATGGTCATTCGTTGTTAATTCTTGTGTGAAAAGACAGATATTCCACGATTATAAATACATTTGAATTTCTCTCGCGTCAAACAATACGAATTCTTTTCAGCAATTAGATAATATCACCTGTAGTAGTGTATCGCCACGTGGAAAATTAGGGAAGACAAAAACTTCAGGAGAAGACAATTTATTTCAGGCAAGAACAAACTATGAATGGTTAACAAAAGATAAGCTACGAGGGAAATTTACAGAGTAGCAAAATAATAAAAATAACCACTCTGTTAATAAAAATAATAAAATTAATAAATAATTTAGTAAATTAAATTTTATTGCCCTCTATCGTTAAAATTTTACACAAATAAATTTACTGGCAATGCGTTTCTTTTTTTAAATCTCTACAGACCTTACTGCAATGATATGATTTAATGAATGAGAGGGCTTGGCTCATCAGTAGTGAACCCTCTCAGCGGTTTCGCCAAATTAATCTCTAGACCGCTCTACTATTGTATTGGACTGGTTTTGTTATATACCCTGCATTTTCTATGGAAGGCAGCTAAATGGTGTTTAGTGAACTATGGACATAAGCTTATAGGTCTGTAGAGGCACATACATATAAATTTCAAGGTATATGTATGTACCTCTACAGACCTATAAGCTTATGTCCATAGTTCACTAAACACCATTTAGCTGCCTTCCATAGAAAATGCAGGGTATATAACAAAACCAGTCCAATACAATAGTAGAGCGGTCTAGAGATTAATTTGGCGAAACCGCTGAAAGGGTTCACTACTGATGAGCCAAGCCCTCTCATTCATTAAATCATATCATTGCAGTAAGGTCTGTAGAGATTTAAAAAAAGAAACGCATTGCCAGTAAATTTATTTGTGTAAAAATAAATAATTTGTTACAATTTTATAAAAAGTACAACATCGTGAGACGAAGAATTTTGTACTTTGTACACCATTTTGTACTTTTTTATAATAAGAATTTTGTATATATCACAATCCCCCCCACCTTCTATTAATTTGAAAATGTAAGATTTCCAGAGATAATGGAAAAAAAAAATACAAAAGTAAAATTTTACTAGTATCAGGTAGATTAATTAATTATGAAAAAGACATCTCCTGATTGTACAACTAAAAGTTGCTGATGGCTTACGCCATCTGTCGGAATAAATACGTATTTTAAGTTGAAAACACCAAAGACCTCCAGAAAGATAAGTTTCAGAGGTTTTAAACTTGATATTAATACAAAGGATAAATTTTATTAAATAAGTATTTGGCCAATTATATGGAATAATTATTAAATCAACGATTAGTTTATATTTATTCCGATAGATGGCGGAAGACATCAGTAACTTTTAGTTGCACGATCAGGATATGCCCTTTTCTTAATTCCATGGATAAGTTTATTTTTCCTTCTTATTTCTGTAAGTCTGGTGTTTATAAATCATTGAGATTTCATTTCGGAACAGCCAAAATATACGAGGATACTAAGTATACCATTGGTTAGCGATTTATTAACTCATTTAAAACTTGTTATAAGCATTGAGAATTTACAAATGCTTTATATGCTGAATCTTTTATTTTAGCCTTTTTAAAGTTGGAAATTGGTACAATTTATAATATATATATATTTTTTATATGCGAGAGAGTGAGGGAATTTCAATTTTAAAACATAATTAGGATTTTGATCTTGGCAACATACGAGTAAGAATTGACAGCAAGCAATAGCCAATAGTCTAAAGACAATTGAGCGTTCCAAACTTCCACAGAAAAAATGGCTATATTTCAATATTTAAAGAATTAGCTTTTCCATAAATATAAGAAATGTGAAATAAACTTCTACATATATGCAGAACTCTCTTCAGATAACATATGGATCGAGTTTGCTGCAAAGTGAATGCATTAACAAACGGAATATAGCATCAACTATGAATACAATTAAGTGTTATGATTGTTACATAACTTACTATCATGTAACAGTGGAACAAATAGGAAGAGAACAAGGCCGAATATCTGTGTGTACATCCAGTAGGATCAATGTTCCCAGAGTGGAAGTATGTAACAGTGGATAGACCAAACAGGTAAATTCTGTGTGTACATCCAGCAGGATCAATGTCCCCAGAGTGGAAGTATGTAACAGTGGATAAACTAAACAGGTAAATTCCGTGTGTACATTCAGCAGGATCAATGTCCCCAGAGTGGAAGTATGTAACAGTGGATAGACCAAACAGGTAAATTCCGTGTGTACATTCAGCAGGATCAATGTCCCCAGAGTGGAAGTATGTAACAGTGGATAGACCAAACAGGTAAATTCCGTGTGTACATCCAGCAGGATCAATGTTCCCAGAGTGGAAGAATGTAACAGTGGATAGATCAAATAAATACTTTCCGTGTGTACATTCAGCAGGATCAATGTCCCCAGAGTGGAAGAATGTAACAGTGGATAGATCAAACAGGTAAATTCCGTGTGTACATTCAGCAGGATCAATGTCCCCAGAGTGGAAGAATGTAACAGTGGATAGACCAAACAGGTAAATTCCGTGTGTACATACAGTAGGAGCGATGTCCCCAGAGTGGAAGTATGTAACAGTGGATAGACCAAACAGGTAAATTCTGTGTGTACATCCAGCAGGATCAATGTTCCCAGAGTGGAAGTATGTAACAGTGGATAGACCAAACAGGTAAATTCTGTGTGTACATCCAGTAGGAGCGATGTCCCCAGAGTGGAAGTATGTAACAGTGGATAGACCAAACAGGTAAATTCTGTGTGTACATCCAGTAGGAGCGATGTCCCCAGAGTGGAAGAATGTAACAGTGGATAGACCAAACAGGTAAATTCTGTGTGTACATCCAGCAGGATCAATGTTCCCAGAGTGGAAGTATGTAACAGTGGATAGACCAAACAGGTAAATTCCGTGTGTACATACAGTAGGAGCGATGTCCCCAGAGTGGAAGAATGTAACAGTGGATAGACCAAACAGGTAAATTCCGTGTGTACATTCAGCAGGATCAATGTCCCCAGAGTGGAAGAATGTAACAGTGGATAGACCAAACAGGTAAATTCCGTGTGTACATCCAGCAGGATCAATGTTCCCAGAGTGGAAGTATGTAACAGTGGATAGACCAAACAGGTAAATTCCGTGTGTACATTCAGCAGGATCAATGTTCCCAGAGTGGAAGTATGTAACAGTGGATAGACCAAACAGGTAAATTCCGTGTGTACATACAGTAGGAGCGATGTCCCCGGGGTGGAAGTATGTAACAGTGGATATATCAACATGTAAATTCCGTGTGTACATTCAGCAGGATCAATGTCCCCAGAGTGGAAGAATGTAACAGTGGATAGATCAAACAGGTAAATTCTGTGTGTACATACAGTAGGAGCGATGTCCCCAGAGTGGAAGTATGTAACAGTGGATAGACCAAACAGGTAAATTCTGTGTGTACATCCAGTAGGAGCGATGTCCCCAGAGTGGAAGTATGTAACAGTGGATAGACCAAACA
This sequence comes from Cordylochernes scorpioides, assembly GCA_030710605.1. NCBI lineage: Eukaryota > Metazoa > Arthropoda > Arachnida > Pseudoscorpiones > Chernetidae > Cordylochernes > Cordylochernes scorpioides. The sequence goes on from CP092874.1 coordinate 21,089,593, forward strand.
GGTAAATTCTGTGTGTACATACAGTAGGAGCGATGTCCCCAGAGTGGAAGTATGTAACAGTGGATAGACCAAACAGGTAAATTCTGTGTGTACATCCAGTAGGAGCGATGTCCCCAGAGTGGAAGTATGTAACAGTGGATAGACCAAACAGGTAAATTCTGTGTGTACATACAGTAGGAGCGATGTCCCCAGAGTGGAAGTATGTAACAGTGGATAGACCAAACAGGTAAATTCTGTGTGTACATACAGTAGGAGCGATGTCCCCAGAGTGGAAGTATGTAACAGTGGATAGACCAAACAGGTAAATTCTGTGTGTACATCCAGTAGGAGCGATGTCCCCAGAGTGGAAGTATGTAACAGTGGATAGACCAAACAGGTAAATTCTGTGTGTACATACAGTAGGAGCGATGTCCCCAGAGTGGAAGTATGTAACAGTGGATAGACCAAACAGGTAAATTCTGTGTGTACATCCAGTAGGAGCGATGTCCCCAGAGTGGAAGTATGTAACAGTGGATAGACCAAACAGGTAAATTCTGTGTGTACATACAGTAGGAGCGATGTCCCCAGAGTGGAAGTATGTAACAGTGGATAGACCAAATAAATACTTTCCGTGTGTACATTCGGTAAGATCAATGTCCCCAGAGTGGAAGAATGCACCGTTGACAGAGAGAGGGACTAAAAGTGGGGAGGTCCAGGTATATCGATCTGTGATCGATATTTGAGATCGACCTGTGAGTGGACAATGGCCGTATTCTTGGTCATCCCCCGTGACGCCTTTGTCCATTCTTTTGTTGAATACTTTCTCCTTTCTCTTATCGAATCTGGGGAAATGCATCTCTCTTCTTCACCCCCCACTCCATTAGTATGGCGTCAACTAACTTCACCCCAGTTCCAACACGTGGACCTTTCTTGGTAAAAGATTCTTTCTCGCTCTCTCTCTCAATCCTATTTAAATTCTTATATTCAAAATCTCTCCTGTCAAAATAGAAACAAAAGATACGTACGAGATATCCATTGAATTGGCTCAGTCAATTGGTCATCTAAATAACTTTTGATAAATTTAGAATATTTTATAAATCTCTTTTGCATATGATCAAACCGAAACTACTATGGATTGACAAAGGTCATAAGCCAAAACCATGGTATCTAAGTAAGCGTTCCGAATTTTCTAAAGCTGGTGTTGTGGTGTGATTACTGACTCTCTCTTCCTAGAATCTGCTACACTCATGGACAAAATTTAAAAAAGTTTCATATTTTGTCGCCAGTCGTCAATTTTTTTAAAAGGAGACAGAGGTTGTTCACACTTGGTTATCTCGGGTGTCTTCAATAAAGGTCACTGTAATATCTTTCAGTTATTATCCCGATATACATGCTGAAACGTACAACTTCCTCAAGTTGTGTCCATGGGTGTAGATAGACTATATGATCAAAGGATGGGGAATAGTAATCGAATATGATTTCAGTTTTCGATAAGGACTATAAAAGAAAGATTTACATCATAACTCTTTTTAGTATTATTTAATCATAAATGAGAGCCTTTCGACAAGGCTCTTTCTCAGCTGAAA
>CP092874.1:21091257-21109317 GCA_030710605.1 Cordylochernes scorpioides
AGTCCCAAGAGGGGGCGCTATAGACAGGTTTAACTGTATATATATTGATGATAATATAAAATAAAGAGAAAATAAAAAGATAGCGAAAAGCGTGTTCGAACCAGGGACATCAGGTTCTTAAGTCTAAAGCTTACGCAGCTAGGCTATTTTGCCTTTTGATGATAATATATTATTTGTATTATTTATTCAAAAGAATCATCATTAAATATCCCTATTCATATTAAACACTATTAAATCTTTATCACAATATTTCTATTTCATATCAAAAGATTCAAAAGGCCATAATGGTTATGTCTACAAATCTAAATTTGAGGGGTCAAAGTGCAATGACCTCTGCCAGCTAAAATCTGACTTACTGTATTTTTTGTCTTTTTAATCTTTTTATTTATTTTTTATTTTTGGTTTTATTATAATTAGGATCGAGAATAAAGGAACTTTTTTACATTTTCTTTTATTATGTTAAAGGTCCATCTGAATATTCTCAATTTTGTTCATAGAAATCTTCTAGCGTCTTCTTCTATGGCAAAATTTTGCTCTATAATCTGTTTTTATCATTTAAATAGGCTTCGAAATTTGTCGCATTTCTATCTACTATATGCAATTAAGGTGTAATGATATAGTAACCAATAAGTAAAAACAGTAATATTTTATATATAGTGATATTACAATAATTATAAGCTTAATATATTTCTTTAGAATACTTTAAATATTGTGCCTCAAAACTTTTAAAGAAATCAGACGATTAAATTAATGTAACCAGACGATATGTCTAAAGATGCATTTCTGAAATATACTCTTCCATATATATATAATAAAACATAACAAAATAGTTGCATTTATTATTTATCTCAATTCCCCCTTTAAAATTAAATAAAACAAAAAATTAAATCAGACGATAATTTTAATTATGAGCAGACGAACTTTTCATTGCGCGCCAAAAAATCCGACGATTCTTTTTTATTCTCTTGTCGTCGTAGCAACTAGCAAGATTCAGGTCAAGCAACTCACCTAAGGGTTGACATGATGATCATTTGGTAGTATGATGATGTACACCGTTGGCGTCCATCTTGAAATACAGTTTAGCGCATGCGCAATGTATTGATTCTTTAGCCAGGTGGGGTTGTCGATCCGTTCTTCAGGTCTGAGCCCCTGGTTGAGTTTGTAAACAGATTCTTCTGTCACAATGACCCTTCTTCTCTACCCCCACCCCCCTCTTTCCTCCCCTTGATTTGATTTATTATGTACCCTTAATTTGATTGGGTATTGAATTACATTAGGCCTATATTCTCTCTTTGTTCTCAAACCTTCCTCTATTTACCTTATTTCTAATACTATTTACTTCATTTAGATAATTTAGAAAATACCCTGCAGCACTTACAATTTATATGAAAAAAATGTTCAAATATTTAATAACGCAAAAAAAACTATTGATATAATCTAAACTGTATTTAAACATATATATATGTACGATATGTAATTAAGTAATTACATAAAAGGTAATTAACACAATGTATACTCAAATGGTAGGTAGAAAATATTTAATTTGAAGAATTTACCTTTCAGTTACTTATGTACACACTCACCAAAATGTAATCAAAAATCTATAATGTAGTAAGTTAAAAAATAATGGACAACACTCAGTTTGTTCTATATAAAGATATTGTAATTTTTTTCTATTGAGAATATATAAAATGAAACCGAAAATGAAACTTAAAAAATAGGGAATTATGTAACATATGCAAATTTATACAAAATAATACGAAGACCTGAGGGTATTACCATATTCATGGAATATATTACCACAACAATAATACACGATTTTTCTATTTTACGATTTTTCTCCAAATTTCTCTTCCATTTAAAAAAAAAAGTTGTTTTTCTGAATATTTCAGTGATAAAGAGAATGGGAGAGATGATATACTCTCAATTGTTTTTTAAGTGCGCATCTTTCTCTCAATATCTTATATACATATCTATGAAGTTTTAAAGATATTTGACCTAGTTTATTTTGTACAAAGCAATACCGCGTTATCTATATATATAAAATGAAAGGATTTAAAAGCACGAATGTTTCTTTTATATATAATACAAACTTCTACTGCCCTTACTGCGATGAAAAAATATATTGGGAGGGCTTGGCTCATCAGTGGTGAACCCTCTCGGCAGTTTCGCCAATTTAATCTAACAGACAGCTCTAATAGAGCTCTAAGAAGTGGTCTGGTAGATTAAATTGGCGAAACCGCTGGGAGGGCTCACCACTGATGAGCCTAGCCCTTCCAATATATATATTTTTTGCATTGAACAGTTATTTTCAAGAACTATGACCTGTTTGAAAGTTAATTAAAGTTAAAATATGTAAATATTATTTTCGGTAATATGTTTCTTATGATATACCTTCATGGACAAAACTTAAGGAAGTTTCCTATTTTAATCATAAACCATTCCTTGGCGCGTTATTACTTTATATTCATATTGATAAAGTTAAAAAATAACTAATCTATTTATTGGCTTAATTGTCTTAATTAAGCTTTCCTGTATATAAATTTCTCATGTAACCATTAAATGTGATTAGCTTTAAAATAATAATAATAACATTGCTTTTTACTAGTACTATTACTGTTATTTCTGTATGTATCCTACATTTCTGGCTTTGGAGAATCTGTATAAGACTAAAAGGTCTTAATAAAGCTTCTTGTTGTTGTTGATTACTGGTACTATTACTGTTATTCCTGTATGTATCCTACATTTCTGCTTGGAGAATCTGTATAAGACTAAAAGGTCTTAATAAAGCTTCTTGTTGTTGATTACTAGTACTATTACTGTTATTCCTGTATGTATCCTACATTTCTGTCTTTGGAGAATCTGTATAAGACTAAAAGGTCTTAATAAAGCTTCTTGTTGTTGATTACTGGTACTATTACTGTTATTCCAGTATGTATCCTACATTTCTGCTTGGAGAATCTGTATAAGACTAAAAGGTCTTAATAAAGCTTCTTGTTGTTGATTACTAGTACTATTACTGTTATTCCTGTATGTATCCTACATTTCTGTCTTTGGAGAATCTATATAAGACTAAAAGGTCTTAATAAAGCTTTTTGTTGTTGTTGATTACTGGTACTATTACTGTTATTCCTGTATGTATCCTACATTTCTGCTTGGAGAATCTGTATAAGACTAAAAGGTCTTAATAAAGCTACTTGTTGTTGATTACTAGTACTATTACTGTTATTCCTGTATGTATCCTACATTTCTGACTTTGGAGAATCTGTATAAGACTAAAAGGTCTTAATAAAGCTTCTTGTTGTTGATTACTAGTACTATTACTGTTATTCCTGTATGTACCCTACATTTCTGCTTGGAGAATCTGTATAAGACTAAAAGGTCTTAATAAACCTTCTTGTTGTTGATTACTAGTACTATTACTGTTATTCCTGTATGTATCCTACATTTCTGGCTTTGGAGAATCTGTATAAAACTAAAAGGTCTTAATAAAGCTTCTTGTTGTTGTTGATTACTGGTACTATTACTGTTATTCCTGCATGTATCCTACATTTCTGGCTTTGGAGAATCTGTATAAGACTAAAAGGTCTTAATAAAGCTTATTGTTGTTGTTGATTACTGGTACTATTACTGTTATTCCAGTATGTATCCTACATTTCTGCTTGGAGAATCTGTATAAGACTGAAAGGTCTTAATAAACCTTCTTGTTGTTGTTGATTACTGGTACTATTACTGTTATTCCTGTATGTATCCTACATTTCTGCTTGGAGAATCTGTATAAGACTAAAAGGTCTTAATAAAGCTTTTGTTGTTGTTGATTACTGGTACTATTACTGTTATTCCTGTATAGTTTCCTACATTTCTGGCTTTGGAGAATCTGTATAAGACTAAAAGGTTTTAATAAAGCTTTTTGTTGTTGGTTACTGGTACTATTACTGTTATTCCTGTATGTATCCTACATTTCTGCTTTGGAGAATCTTTATAAGACTGAAAGGTCTTAATAAAGCTTTTTGTTGTTGTTGATTACTGGTACTATTACTGTTATTCCTGTATGTATCCTACATTTCTGCTTGGAGAATCTGTATAAGACTGAAAGGTCTTAATAAAGCTTTTTGTTGTTGTTGATTACTGGTACTATTACTGTTATTCCTGTATGTACCCTACATTTCTGCTTGGAGAATCTGTATAAGACTAAAAGATCTTAATAAAGCTTCTTGTTGTTGATTACTAGTACTATTACTGTTATTCCTGTATGTATCCTACATTTCTGGCTTTGGAGAATCTGTATAAAACTAAAAGGTCTTAATAAAGCTTCTTGTTGTTGTTGATTACTGGTACTATTACTGTTATTCCTGCATGTATCCTACATTTCTGGCTTTGGAGAATCTGTATAAGACTAAAAGGTCTTAATAAAGCTTATTGTTGTTGTTGATTACTGGTACTATTACTGTTATTCCAGTATGTATCCTACATTTCTGCTTGGAGAATCTGTATAAGACTGAAAGGTCTTAATAAACCTTCTTGTTGTTGTTGATTACTGGTACTATTACTGTTATTCCTGTATGTATCCTACATTTCTGCTTGGAGAACCTGTATAAGACTAAAAGGTCTTAATAAAGCTTTTGTTGTTGTTGATTACTGGTACTATTACTGTTATTCCTGTATAGTTTCCTACATTTCTGGCTTTGGAGAATCTGTATAAGACTAAAAGGTTTTAATAAAGCTTTTTGTTGTTGGTTACTGGTACTATTACTGTTATTCCTGTATGTATCCTACATTTCTGGCTTTGGAGAATCTTTATAAGACTGAAAGGTCTTAATAAAGCTTTTGTTGTTGTTGATTACTGGTACTATTACTGTTATTCCTGTATGTATCCTACATTTCTGCTTGGAGAATCTGTATAAGACTGAAAGGTCTTAATAAAGCTTTTTGTTGTTGTTGATTACTGGTACTATTACTGTTATTCCTGTATGTACCCTACATTTCTGCTTGGAGAATCTGTATAAGACTAAAAGATCTTAATAAAGCTTTTTGTTGTTGTTGATTACTGGTACTATTACTGTTATTCCTGTATGTCCTCTACATTTCTGCTTGGAGAATCTGTATAAGACTGAAAGGTCTTAATAAAGCTTATTGTTGTTGTTGATTACTGGTACTATTACTGTTATTCCTGTATGTACCCTACATTTCTGCTTGGAGAATCTGTATAAGACTAAAAGATCTTAATAAAGCTTCTTGTTGTTGATGATTACTGGTACTATTACTGTTATTCCTGTATGTATCCTACATTTCTGACTTTAAAGAATCTGTTTAAGACTAAAATGTCTTAATAAAGCTTTTTGTTGTTGTTGATTACTGGTACTATTACTGTTATTCCTGTATGTACCCTACATTTCTGCTTGGAGAATCTGTATAAGACTAAAAGGTCTTAATAAAGCTTTTTGTTGTTGATTACTGGTACTATTACTGTTATTCCTGTATGTATCCTACATTTCTGACTTTGGAGAATCTGTATAAGACTAAAATGTCTTAATAAAGCTTTTTGTTGTTGTTGATTACTGGTACTATTACTGTTATTCCTGTATGTACCCTACATTTCTGCTTGGAGAATCTGTATAAGACTAAAAGGTCTTAATAAAGCTTTTTGTTGTTGATTACTGGTACTATTACTGTTATTCCTGTATGTACCCTACATTTCTGCTTGGAGAATCTGTATAAGACTAAAAGGTCTTAATAAAGCTTTTTGTTGTTGATTACTGGTACTATTACTGTTATTCCTGTATGTCCTCTACATTTCTGCTTGGAGAATCTGTATAAGACTAAAAGGTCTTAATAAAGCTTTTTGTTGTTGTTGTATTATCAATTCACTCTTTCCTAACTGCTGACAAATACCCCCCCCCCCCCCCAATACTGTACTGTAGAAGTAAGTACTGGAATATCTTACGCTACGCGACATCAATCCAATATGCAAATATATTGAACAGTAAGTAAATAAGTAATGGGAATTTGTTCCGGACAGGTTGATAAATTGCCTTTAATTTATTCCTGACGAACTCAGTGTGTGTTTTCCCTATTTTCTTCCTTTAACTTTAATGATGCGAACGGATTTTATAAACGATTAATTTTGTTATTTATTTCCATTTGTTTTTCAATATATTTGGAAAATATGCAATTTTATCTATCATATAGCTAACCCAGGCTCCTGGAGCGTATCCATGTATCACCAACTACCCAATTTTTCTCTATTTTATCAAATGATAGAGGTAAATATGCGATGATTTATTGGATCTATAACAAGCTTTCGAGTATTTTTCATACTCTTCTACGAATCGTTTTTTATATTTAACTATTATTTTTTCTAAGAATAAATAAATCTTTACAATTTTATTATATTATTTTCATTTTTTTATTTACATTTATATATTATTATAATTTACATTATATACACTATTATTTATATTTATAAATATACTAATTTATAGGGAACATATATTCAAGTTAATAATTCCTAATTTTTAATCTTAATTTTGTGCTTTTTTTTAACATTGTATTATTCTCGTTTGAATTTATATAGGATCAAACGTAAAATATTTTTCGATTTCTTTTGGGTTCCACACATTTCAAAATATATAAAACGATACAAACTATTTTTTCTCTCTTTTCTTATTTTTAAAAAAGTTTTTTTTTCTCATCTTATTCTAATCCATCTCTCTCTCTCATACGATTTAAAAAAATATATATAAAAATTCTCCTTTAAAATATTTTCAAAGGGTTTTTTCTATATTTCTATGATAAAATATAAAGGATTTAAATGTATTTGACCATTGACCATTATAAAAAAAGAATATTTAGGAGTTTATTAAATTCCTAAAAAATTCTATTTATTCTAGGTTAAAGAAGGCAATATATATATTATAATATATTTTAAAATGAAAGTATAATTAATGAATTTAATACTATATTTTAAAAATATATATATTTAATCTCCCTATTTATTAGTTTAATCTATTTTGCATACAATATTTTATTCCATTTATATTTTTATTCCTTTAAATGTGCCCATTCATTGTATAGATATGATAATAGTTATTATTTTAAGAAAATAAAACACACACACACAAAAGCCTTTATTAAGACACACTGGTCTTATAGAGGATTCTCCCCGAGATTACAAGAGAGATAGGGCTGTGAAAGTGGGGAATATACAGAAGAAGAAAAAGAAAGATTATGTAAGTATGATATATGTAAGAACATAAAACATGAAAGTACCAAAGTTGCTTTTATACATAATACAAACTTCTACTATCTTTACTGCGATGAAAATATATTGGGATGGCTTGGCTCATCAGTGGTAAACCCTTCCAGCGGTTTCGCCAATTTAATCCACCAGACCACTTCTCAGAGTTCTAATACTGTATTGGACGATTCTGCTTATACTCGTATATGCAGCACTGAAGGATGGAATCTCAGAAATGGTTTTCAAGAAAACTATGGACACAAGCTTATAGGACAGTAGAATTACATTCAAATATTTGCATCGAGCAATTATCTTCCGTAAACAATAAAGGCAAGATATTTTTTCATCGCAGTAAGGGCAGTAGACGTTTGTATTATATATAAAATAAATATTCGTGCTTTTAAAACCTTTCATTTTATATGTATAGATGGCGCGTTATTGAGAGAGAGATTTGTGTTAATATTAACTAATAATGAAAGATTTTTAGATTCTTTCAAATAGTTTGTTGATTGGAGCCTATTTGGGGCCTATGTTTATTTGGGACCTATAACGTTAATAGTGATAATGATAAAAAAAACAGTTGGCACAAAATTAAATAAATGACTTACCACAAGTTTTCTTTTAATAATATATTTATTGGAAGCATTCGGGTTTTGCTCTTTTTCAACCTTTAGGTAAAAGGATAATCCCTATAGGTTGAGAAAGAGAAAGACTCGAAAGCTATTAAATAATTCTAAATTAACCGTGCGTTAGATACATTTCTTATATTCAGAAATCAAAAGAAAGTTTTATTGTTGATAAACAGACGCTATATTTCACACAATTCAAGAGATCATTTTAATACAAAAGAAAAACAAAGTTATAAAAATAAACTTTATCATAGAAACGAATCTCAATAGGAAAAGAATTGTCACAGAGTAAACAATGGTGCCAAGTATATCTTTCCTTAGTTTCTATCGGTATCATTGAGGCAAACGATTTTCATTAGTTTTTCCTTTGTCTCTTTCATCAATCAAATCTCTAATGAAATCTTCTGAGTTTTAATAAGTGAAGCATAAACTAATAAAATGTCGTCTTTTGATTAGAATCGATTGGAGGGTTATACCCTTTTTTTGAAGGGCGCTTAATTTTGAAAATATCAGTGAATTTTAATTTAAAAATATTTCTTTTTCTTCTTCTGCTTAACGTTCAATTTAAGACTTCAATATTAATTAAGAAGAATGCAGATAATTTAATAGAGTTTTTAGATTAAAACACAATAAATTTGAAATAATTAAAGATGAATTTATAATTGGAATTAAGATTGTGTCTTAATTTTTTTAGATTTAAATTTTTAAAAATATCAACACCACCCTTCCCCAAAATTAACATATGATTTGAATAAATTAAATTTTGTGAATTAGGCGTATTTTAACCCTTATAGAAATGTAATAAATATTGATTTGATATTAATTTATAGTATACAATTCTTTTTTTAAATACAAGTATATAATATGAGAATTTTCAAATATTAGAAGGGTTTAAGATACAAATAAGAATATACAATTATATAATAATATATTTTTATATTAATATAAAATTATAATACAATATAATGCGGTTTATGATTGTAAAACGACATTTGAAAATTATCCCGCATACGTTTCTTTTGAATGAAAAATCGATTACCATCCCTGGACACTTTTATTTTTCCGTTTATCATTAATCTTCACAATTCATCCTTTCATAATTCATCCTTTATTTCCTTTATTTCGACTTTGAGCGCTATGTGCCCCCTAGGGACACTTGCACTTTAAACATAAACAAATATTTTGAAAGAAAAGAAAGAAAGATATTTTAAATATGTACAGAATTAGTATGCAAGTTGGTTAGATGGAAAGATAAATATATATATATCAACACAATTGATATATGTACAAAGGGTTGGTGTGCAAATTTAGTTAAATGAAATCAAATTGTGTAAAGTATTGTGTGTATTCATAATTCATCCCTAAGGTAAGAAATAATCGTTATTTCTCCTTAAAAATAAATTTCGATTTTTCGTTCAAAAGAAACGCATGCGGGATAATTTTCAAATGTCGTTTTATAATATAAAACTTTTAGTATAAGGGTTTACGGTCAAATTGCATTAAATATTAAAGGAGGTAATTTTACAATTTGATAATTTAGAAGAATATTTTTAAAAGAGAGTAGAAAATGAAAATATTTTTAAAATAAAGTTTAATAAAAATAAAAATTTCCACATTATTTATTTTTTATTTAACGAAGCGTGCTTTTTTATAAATATTACAGAAAACGATTTTTTAAGGTTGAAAATTTACGTTACAAATTAAGTCAAACGATATTTTAAAAATATTCAAGTACGTTTGTTACTCGCCTCATTATAAATAATTGGATTGTCATTTTTTTGGCTACTTCACATTTTACTATCTCTTCTTAATTTATATTCGTAAATAGGCAAATAGGTATTTTAGAAATTGAGATATTTTATATATGTTTTTTTTTAAATTACGACAGAGAAAGAGTACCAAATTTTCTTTCAAATATTTAAATTATTCAAATTAAAACTTAAGGAGGTGGAAAGTCTTTGATGTCACCGGTCATCTGTTTTTTTTTTTTTTTTTTTTTTGGAGACAGAGGCAATTTTAAAAATAAGGTTTATATTTTGGATTTAATAAGTTTTATTTAACTCTTATTTTTTTTATTTAAAAAACTCTTAATAAATCTAAAATGAGCTTTATTTTTAAAATATTGATATTATATGATTCCTTTATATTCAGACTTGGTTTATACTTTGTTATCTCGTGTGTCTTCAAAAAAGGTCACTGTAATATCTTTCAGAGTTATTGTCTGAATACCGATATACATGCTAAAAGGTATAACTTCCTTAAGTTTTGTCCATGAGTGTAATTGTTTCACAGCTAAAAGAATTTAAAAAATGCACGTCTTTTATTTTCGTTTTTTCTCCAATTTTCAACTCTGTGTATAAAGGTAACCTTTATCAAATTACATAAATAAGGGTTCATAGCATTATTTTTATCTACATACGTTTTTAATTTTCTTTTTTTAAGGTCTTCTTTTTATCCCCATGGGCATTTACATTTATATTTTATCACTAACTTAGCGCCATTTATTGACGAAAATTATAAACATATTTTAAAAGAAAAATAAAATTAAAAATATGTTGATAATATTTCACTTTTTTTACCTAATCGTCTTTTGTTAAGATAGTATATTAAGTCAATTCTGGATAATTAAAAAAAATCAACGATGAATGAAAAGCTATGAATTAAAACGTATGAATGAAAACGTATGAATGAAAAGAATGAATGCAACGTATAAATGAAAACGTATAAATGCAACGTATGAATGAAAGCATTTGAATGAAAACGTATGAATGCAACCTATGAATGAAAACATATGAATGAAAACGTATGAATGAAAACATATGAATGAAAACGTATGAATGAAAACGTATGAATGCAAAGTATGAATGAAAACGTATGAATGAAAAGCTTTTTTTTTATCTACAATTTCACAAATAGGCTAATTTAATTTTGAATTATAGAAGTTATGATCACCATTATATCTACTATAGGCACTTTCTCCCAACACACAACCGGCACATGACAGAATTTTTCTATGTTTTACAAAAACAACTCAGAAATTCTTATTTTTTAAAACGCTCCCACAGAAATAATGGAGAACAGAGTTGCTAAATGTAAAAAATACTTTCGATTTTACTGGGAAAGATTGATGGTGGCCCATAACGCTTTTTTATTTTTAGGAATTTCTCTTTAAAAAATGAGATTTTTTCTTGTTTACATTCATCTCTGATATAACAATGGTAGCTTCTATGATAGGTATGGTTAGACTTAGTTGTAATAGTTTAATTTATAGTTAAACTTCTCATAACTATCTGATCGACTATATCTGTTTAAATTAATAAATAGTTGTTTGTTTCACATACAATATTTTAAAACTCTGGATGAAACACCACATAGATTGAGGTCCCTAGAAGGAGTCCTTTTTGTACCTTTTAGAATGTATATCGGGACAATAACTCTGAAAGATATTAATGTGACCTTTATTGAAGACACACACCAAGTGTGAACAAAATTGCCCCTGTCTACTTAAAAAAAAAAAAAGAAAAGATAGACGATCGGCTACATCAAAGACTTTCTACTTTCTTAAGTTTTGTCCATGAGTGTATAATCTTCTCATTATTGTCATCGAATGTAAATAGTTTTTGATTGTTCTCATTAAAAAGTTGCCCTAAATGGCATCCGATTCTTGCAAAAGTCTAACCTTACCAATGAGTGTAAATAAGCAAATGGGATTCTGGCATACTTATAAATGCTTTGCACATAACTAGACATGTGATGCACTTACAGCAAAAATCATTCGCTAACTATTACCTACCATGATTATCATGGCCCGTATCACGTATACTTGGAATAATAATAAAAATAACTTTGAACTTTCACATAAAATGTGTCTATAGAGGTTACTAATATGTAAATAAAATAAGGTAAAGATATTAGGGTTAAGAAAATGCCCTGAGGAAAGTTAGCAGCCTCAACTAAGGCAGAAGATGAAAGAAGAGATATCAAGGAAGAATGTTGATCGTCTGTAGTCCCTCAGGACTCGTATCGTCTTCTGCTTCGGGGATTAAACCGCGCCTTCTGATTGGCTGGGACTCTAATTGTAGACAGTTTGTCTCTTCGCCTGGACTTTTGTTCGGTTTACTTAGTTTATTCCAAATTTATATCTTATTGTTTACTGTTGGTATTTTAGAAGTTATTTTATTTTGTTTATATGTATCAATATTGATTGTGTTAATTTTTCTTTTTTTTTTTTTCATTTTAAAATTACAAAAATATTTTCTCACAATGAGTTTATTACAAAACGCTAGCTTTCAAGTGATAATCGCTCTTCAACGGGCTTAATAAAATATCGACTTTATCCCACCAGAAATATTTACAAAAAACAAACGCGCGCAGCGTGGATATTTATAACTGAAATTTTTTTAAATTTTAAAAATATTAAGCCCGTTGAAGAGTGATTATCGCTTGAAAGTTAGCGCTTTTTATAAAAAGAAACTCATTGTGAGAAAATATTTTGTAATTTTAACTTTTTTAACAATTTTATCATGAATAGAAATTTTCATTTGCAGAGACTCCGTGGTAAATCCATGTAGAATAAATTTATTTTACCCTAATTTACCTAGACTAAATTAATTTATTAGATTGATTGTCTTTATATAATTTATCCTGTATATAAATATTATGTTACCATTAAGGTACTATTACTGTTTTTCCTGCATGTATCCTACATTTATGCTTGGAGAATTTATATAAGACTTAAAGGTTTTAATACTGGTACTATTACTGTTCCAAGATAGAGAACATTGCTGTGATAGAGATTTATGGAGATATCTGAGGCTCTTCATTGGACACGACAACAACAACAGAAACTTGACATGGACCCAGAACAGCAGCTTTACTGCTAAGATAGAGAACATTGCTGTGATAGAGATGTATGGAGACATCTTAGGCTCTTCATTGGACACGACAACAACAACAGAAAATTGACATGGACCCAGAACAGCAGCTTTACACACCCAAGATAGAGAACATTGCTGTGATAGAGATGTATGGAGACATCTTAGGCTCTTCATTGGACACGGCAACAACAACAGAAAATTGACATGGACCCAGAACAGCAGCTTTTCACACCCAAGATAGAGGACATTGCTGTGATAGAGATGTATGGAGACATCTGAGGCTCTTCATTGGACACGACAACAGAAAATTGACATGAACTCAGAGCAGCAGTTTTACGCACATGGTAGATTAAACTGGCGAAACCGCTGGAAAGGTTCACCACTGATGAGCCAGGCTCTCCCATTAATTTTTCCATTGCAGTAAGGGCAGTAAGAAGTGTTTATTTAAAGAAAAATCATACTTGTCTATAATAGTTTCGAATTTTAAATAAACAAAGTAAATATTACTAAGAATTTATATTTTAAAATCAATAGAGACAACGTTTGTTAAAGTAAAAAATCATTTTTAAAAATATTACCTCATTTAGATAAGCAGTAAAATTTCTTTTTATTACTTGGGGTAAAAAAAATCAAAAGTTGAATCAATATTCATTATCTTTTCTACGGAGAAACAATAAAAAAAAAAAGCTAAATCAACGTGGAAGTAAAAATTGGTATGGAAATAAGGTATACTTCAATCTTTAAGATTAATTTGCATAGAAAAGTTGATTGGTCGGTGTTATTATTGGGGTGGAGTTCTTTCAACCAACCATCGATTTTCTCTGCAGACGAGAGTAAAATAAATAGCAGACGACGGGAAAGTTTATTGCAGACGATATTTTTGGGGACAACATTTACTTCGGAGAGTATTATGACGTCATTTGGTCAAATTGACTATTGTTTGGGAAGTAGAATGGGAGAGAAAGAAGGACTTGGCAATCTTGGAAAGAAATTACACAAAAGTTTAAAGATAAAGTCTCGTAAAAATGTGGACAAAACTTCGGGATAACTTTTGGAAAATAAATCTTTCATAGATCTTATTGAGACAATGGTACACATTTTGGAAGATAAAACACTCTTTTTATTTTGATTATAAATGTTTTAACAATTTATATCTTTTTATATAAAAATAGATACTTCGGCCAGTTGGAGTTTTTATTTTCTCAACGTTTCGACAAAAATATTTTGTCTTCGTCAGGAGAAGTAAATAAAAATAAAGCATTTGGCAAGGCGTTAAAAATTGTTCTGAGGTTTGCAAGGGCGTTCTCACGTGATTTTTCGAAATCTCCTGACGAAGACAAAAGATTTTTGTCGAAACGTTAAGAAAATAAAAAACTCCAACTGGCCGAAGTGTCTATTTTTTATATAAATATGAATGCCGGCCAGGCAGCCTCTATCTTTACGATAATTTATATCTTCTATCGTCAAGATAGAAAAGAGTCAAAATGAAGATAAATAGATCTTGGTGAAATTTGAACCATTTATGACGCGTAGAATTTCTTTTAAAAATAAAACTACAACCTTTCGCAATCAGTTTCTTTTATTGTGATATCATAATATGAGAAACTCATTGCGAAAGGTTGTGTGTAGTTTTATTTTAAAATTTGTAGCGCAATTTTTTCGTTTACTTCAGAAATTCTTTTAAATATTTTTCTACTACGAAAGAAAAAAAAAAAAAAAGGCATATCCTTATCGTGCAATTGAAAGTTGCTGATGGCTTACGCCATCTATCGGAATAAATATCAACTATTCTCGTTGATTTTTAATTATTCCAGAATTGGCCAAATACCCATTCTTGATTAATCAAGAAAAGCTAACCACGTACATTTTTCAACATTATTTTTCTACTGTTCTTAACTGCAATAATCAAAATAAATAAAAAATGAATAATAATTTATAAAACTTTAATTAAAAAGACATATATTGTGGATCAAAATATCATTTATTTTACCAATATTTCAGTTGGCTGAACGCCAACCTTTATCAAGGTATTATAACATATTTAATGTGTGTCAAAAACAAACTTTAAAATTTAAAAATTAAAAAAAAATTGTGATTGAACTTATTTTAATTATTATAGTAAGGGCAACACACAAGGATTTATTTCTCCCGCATGCACCATTCGCTTTATGCGAACTCCACACGCCAAAAAAAAGTCCCACAAAGCGTGTATAGTTAGTTAGCTGGAAGTCATACTTCTAGAAATAAAAATGGCGCAATATCAATTAACCGTGAATTGCTTATTATAAATGTATTTAAAAAAAAACCTACTTTTTATTTATTTATTTCAATTTAAAGCGCTATGTCCCCCTAGGGACACTTGCGTTGTCATACATGTATGCCTTTACATTTGTCTATACATATAAATTCTATAATGCTTACATATAAATTTATTAAGAAAAAGGCATCTCCTTATCGTGCAACTGAAAGTTGCTGATGGCTTGCGCCATCTATCGGAATAAATATCAACTATTCTCGTTGATTTTTAATTATTCCAGAATTGGCCAAATACCCATTCTTGATTAATCAAGAAAAGCTAACCACGGACGCCTTTCGGGCTGTTGGCCCTCATCAGCGTGGTGCAAGCTGTTTCTTAATTTATGCACCTTATCCCAGTACAATATTACATTTGGACTATTTTTTCATATAAATATATAAATAAATAAATATGTAATATGACAGACACAAATATAAAAAACTACTGATAAGGCACAATTTGGATTATAGAATATAAACACAAGGTAATAAAACCAAATTCAAACAAATAAATAGTGTGTGACGTTTCGGTAACAGCGTTGTTACCATCTTCAGACAAAAATATTGAATGATAAAATTTCTCATTCAGTACTTTTGTCTGAAGATGGTAACAACGCTGTTACAGAAACGTCATACACTTTATTTATTTATTTGTATTTGGTCTTATTACCTTGTGTTTATAAAAAAAAAACTACTTTAAAAATCAGCCAATTAATAATAAAAATACAAAATTTCGTACACAACTTTTTACAACAACCCAACACAAAACATACGGAAGTAGAAAAAGAAGTGCTAAAACTTCCATCCAAAAAGAAGCTTATATTTTCCAAGATTACTTTAACCTCATTAACATAAGAGTCATCAGAGAACATGGTCAAAAGTCTAGATCTGTACTCATCATTCTCTTTACATAAGAACAAGAAAGAAAAAAAAGGAGCAAGTGAAATAATAATAATAATAAAAAGAAGAAGTTAAGTGGTCAAGTTAAACAAATCTCAACATCTCCAAATATGATTGGGAAGGTTGGCGACCTTGAAAAGGGAAGTTTCTAATTGAAGTCAGACGACTTCCGGCACGTACCCTTGTTGCATATTGGGTAATCCGCCACGGTTCGGTGACTCCATAGACGTTATGGTACTTCCGGCGGCGGTACAATTGTATTCCTCTATTGCAAGAAAAAAAAACCGAAATATGATTAAAAAATAAAGTGCAGGTAATTATATACTCTGTGGTGAATGTTAGAGTAGCGGTGTTGGTCTTCCCTATTTGCATAATCATTGAGAAAGAAATGTTACTTGCGAAAGCTCGTTACAATTTTGGAAAAAAAAATCAAATCAAATTCCGAAGTTGAATTTCAACGTCATCAGAGTTGGTAGAAAAATATTAATATTATTTTATGCAAATTGGTCGTGTTATTCAAATGTGTCTTAAGCCTTGCTGTCTGCAGTATTTTCTCAGCTAAAGATGTTTCTCTCAAATCTTTCTTTTCAGGAGATAAAGAGTAATGTTAGGTGTTTTGCTCTTCATTGGAAAATGGATGCCAATTGTTACGTTAGTTACCTTGTAAACAAACCAAAGCATTTGGTTGAATATTCCAATGTTCCCAGGGTGGTGTGGTCGGAATTCTACCCTTTAGTAATTGTAACGACTACTAGAGTAGTCAACTTTATTTTTATGTAAATAATTTTGTAATATAAAAACGAAGAGAAAAAAGTATGTAAATTTCTTTGAATGTATAAATTAGTACACCCATACCTCGCTTTGCGTCGGGGTTACGTTCCAAAAAAACACGACGCAAATTGAAACGACACAAAGTGAGAATAAAATTTTGATGGAATGGCGCAATCAAAAACAAAGGTGTTGCCATATTTTAGAAAAAAAAATTCAAAAAATAAAAAATAAAATTGAAGACTCGATTTCAAAACAACGCAACTTCGAAAATCTAATGACGCACAGTGAAAATCAGTAAAAATTAAGCAGCGACGCAACTTCGAAAAAAAAAAAAAACGCAAAGCGAGTTATTGGTGTATGTAAATTTCTTTGAATGTATAAATTGACCGTGCTGTTCAATAAAAAAGAGTTTTGGATAAGTTTTGGATGGTTTATAGTCGTCCTTAGAGCCTCTTCCTTGGCCGAGCTGGTCAAGTAGCTGTACTAAACACTAGGTTGTCTCTCAAGGTAAAGAGAGACAGCATCATTAATTGAGAAGAAAGAGTAACCTCCCTCAATAGTAATGTTAACTTTATGCATAATTGAAACAAACAAATTAATCATTTTTCGGTTTGCATATCCTCGATTTTATCCTTTCCATACGTGATAGACAAATGTTCCAGTTTGGAGAAAGGCAATGCATCAGGGGGAAAAAAAAGAAAGGCTGTACATATGCAAGTAGGGATTGATTTGCATATAGGAAGGTGACATTCCAGAGTGGTCATGGCACTGTGCCTCGTCACCAGCATCCTCCTGACAGTGATGATGACAAGAGGACATCCCTGTGATGGTCTGTTGACATCAATGATTGGCTCATTAATTACATCTTGGTATTGTTTGACGTTGGGACATCCAAACAACTGTTTTGACCTGTTGTAGTGGTGTTAGGGTTCAAGTTTTACTACCGATGACAAATCATACATTCACTCTCCAATTACTAGACTTGTTGTTTATTGGATCCAATCAACTTAAAAGAGGAGAGAAATAAACATCAAAGTTCATGATTAAATTATGAAAAACTTGAAAAAATTACAAAATAATTTTTCACAATAAGTTTCTTTTTATATCAAAACGCTAGCTTTCAAGTGATAATCGTCCTTCAACGCTCTTGAAGAGTTATTTTCGCTTGAAAGCTAGCGTTTTGTAATAAAAAAAACTCATCGTGAGAAAATATTTTGTAATTTTAAAAACATCAAAGTATTTACAATAAATTTGCATATAAAATGCAACTTATATTTAAAGGATAACACTACTTTGCATCACTAATAACAATCAAGTTATAAATGTAGTTTTCTAAATATTATCTTTAGAT
>CP092874.1:21109417-21123029 GCA_030710605.1 Cordylochernes scorpioides
AATCAAAAATATAAAAAAATCAGAAAAACCATATCATAAAAAGACTAGTCATAGTAAGGATGCTTTGAGAAGACAAGAATCCTGCCAGCTACCAACCTATGTGTTGAGGGGAACCAATAGATAAGATTTAATTTATAATCCAAATTGGGTATGTCCTATTTACTGAAATCGACCGTTTCAGGGTTTCTATCTAATGTAATTCTACTGTCCTCAAAGCTTATGTCTATAGTTAATCTAAAATACCCATTCCAAGTGTCTAACATCAGTATGAAAGGAAAACCGAAAATGTAATATAACAGCTGTATGGTAGATTAAACTGGCGAAACCGCTGGGAGGGTTCACCACTGATGAGCCAGGTCTTCCCATTAATTTTTCATTGTAGTAAGGGCAGTAGAAAATTGTTAAATTTTTAAAAGAATCATACGCGAATAGTTTCGAATTCTAAAAATAGAGGAGAGTTGATACGGTAGCATGTGATGTGTCAACCCAGTATCGAGGCTGTAGTACTAATGAGTATTGTCCTTGGGGAATTTCACAGCTAATTATCCTTGGAGCACTTTCCTCCGTTTGTCCATCTGATTCGACAGTAAAATGTCAAGAACACTCTCTTAAAAAAACATCTTAAAACTAAACTCTATAACGAAAAAGTCCCAAAATAAAACCATTTATAACAAAAAAGTCCCTAACACAAACCCCATAAAACAAAACTCTATAACGAAAAAGTCCCTAACAAAAACTCCATAAAACAAAACTCTACAACGAAAAGGTCCGTAACTAAAAACTCATTAAAACTAAACTTTATAGCGAAAAGGTGTCCATAACGAAAGCTCCTTAAAACTAAACTCTTTAGCAAAAAGGTGTCCTTAACGAAAGCTCCTTAAAACTAAACTTTATAGCGAAAAGGTGTCCATAACGAAAGCTCCTTAAAACTAAACTCTATAGCGAAAACGTCCCTAACGAAAACTCCTTAAAACTAAATCCTATAAGAAAAAATCCTAAAATCTTAATTATATCACGAAAAAAGGTCGCTGAAGAGAAAAACTCATTAAAACTAAACTCAATGACGAAAAAAGTACTTAAGACTAAACAATATAACGAAAAAACTCCTTAAAACTAAATTATTTAACGCTAAAATAGTTCTCCGATTAAAAACTCCCTAAAAATAAACTATCATTTAAAAAATTCTTTTTGGCGAAACTAAGGTTTTCCCATCCTACTCCACCTCGTTACATATAGGTTTCACCAATTTACATATAACCTCTATCAGCTATGTTGACATAACAGCAGACACCGTGACAGCGGCAGTAATGTACCACACTTTACACATCTGGGAGTTACACGTCTCCATCTAGCCTAGTATACTTCCATTTATCTTTATTTACATATCTTCCCCTCTGTATTTCTCTAATCCACTTCACCTTCAGGTAAATAACTCTTTCTCTATGTCAAACAATAGTACAAAAATGAAATTGTACTGGGATCAGGTGGATAAATTAAGGGAAAAAAGGCATCTCCTTATCGTGTAACTAAAAATTGATAATGGCTTGCTCCATCTATCGGAATAAATATCAACTATTCGTTGATTTTTAATTATAACCATTTTTTCCAAATATTTCTCTATGCAAAGTTTTCTTATTTACATTTCTGTTTTGAAAAGAGGGTATATTCTAAAATTACCTAAAATATAGGATAGGAACAAATTTATTACCCCATAATTAATATTACATATATAGAAAAAATAGAGTCAAAACACCATTTTCCACACAATCAATAATTTTAAAATGAAAAAAATATATATTTTTTTTTTTACAAAGATTTCATTAACACTCTCTCGACACAAAAATTTTAATTTTTCTATTTCCTAACAGAAAACAACTTTTCCCGCCTTTTTCCATTTCCGAGCAGACGAAGAAAGAAAGATCTAAAGAACGCTATCGCGCCATAAATCATCGGCTGCTTGGTTTAATCGGAAGATTTTCGTCTGAATGGTAAAAATTTTGTTGTAATCCGAACTGGAGACATCTGGCGTCTGCTAGATATAGCGCTTAAATACAGCGCCATCTTTCGTTTAGAATAAAAAATATTCTTTTTCAAGATTTTTTTTTCTCTTTTTAAAATTCGTTCAAAAAATATATATGACGTTTTTATCTTCTCTTAAAAATACATTTTATATTTTAATATTGTATAAATGTATATTAAGAATAATAAATATTTTTACCAATAGTATTTGAGGCCTGTTTTAAGTTTTTTTTTATTACAATCAATTTTATAGAAATATAAATTACTAAGAGGATGAAAATCAATACCATATAAAAATATTATAGCTGTATCTACAAGTATGTATATGTATATATATATGTTATATTAAAAATATTGTTTTATTTAAAATTATATTTCATAGATTCAAATATTCTGTTTATATCTACCATCAGATATCGGGACTTTCCCCTATATAAAACCGATTGTTGTTGTTTCTCGTTGGCCGGCTCAAACCTTTTGTACATTATGTAAATAAGTTTTTCATTTTTTAGATTCTTACGCTTTAAGCCAGGCATTACTTTTATCAAACTATGTTCTTTTATATATATTCCTTAGTTCAATTAAACCAATCTCTGATCAAAACTATTATTTATTATTATACTTTCAAGATTTTTAACCACGACTGTATTACCATAGTATAATCCTCAAGATAATAAAAAATCAACAGAAATCTATTTTTTTATATATATAACATATATTTATATGCAATATATAGATTAAAACAGTGTTTAGTCCACAAACGACCCATTCAAACAAGTTTACTTTGCTGTCTGCAGGCATTTTTAACACCTTCTTCTTCAACAGTCGACTCTTGTTGATTGTCACAATCATTTTTTTTACTCTGCTCTCTGTTTGATGGCTTTTGTATAAATAATTCGGTTTTCAAAGAATTATTTCCAGATTGCCTTTATAACATGACCCCCCCATTATATAATTTTCCTAACAGATTGTCATACAACTGTGGAAATTAGCCATTACACACCTACAAATATAATGTAGTTCATTGTTATATCTACCTATCACGCATGCACACAAAAACCAATAAAGCTTACCCTTTTTTAAACAAAAAAAAAATCTTTAATTTAAAAGACATATATTGGATCAAAAAATAATTTATTTTACCAATATTTCAGTTGGCTGAACGCCAACCTTTATCAAGGTATTATAACATATTTAATAAATATTAAATATATTTAATATAACATATTAAATATGTTATAACACCTTGATAAAGGCTGGCGTTCAGCCAACTGAAATATTGGTAAAATAAATTATTTTTTGATCCAATATATGTCTTTTAAATTAAAGATTTATTTATGGATTGCTCTATTTTCAAAAAAAAAACTATTCTTAAATATTTTTATTTATTTATCAAGGTTTTATATCGTTTTCCACAATTATCGTTCGACACACACACACGCACAAAGTGAGAGTATTTGAGAGAAAATGGCAATAAAAGAGAAAATGGCCGCAGAATGACATAGCATTTTGAGACGGAACTTTGGTCCTAGATTCTGGGTTATTACATTGGTGGGTGGATTGTGGTATTGTACCCGTGTCTCTACACAATGTTACTGTAGTGTAAAGGACTTATTTAAATGGATTTCTATACCCCGGCTGTGACAGTGAATCACTAAAACATCGAGAACTAAATAAAAAATGACTTGATATAGCCATATCTTTCCAAAAAAAAAAACCTTTAATTTAACTTTGAAAATATGTGGGGAAAATAATATTCATTATTAAAAATGCATCAAGACAGCGAATTTATTCGATTTTATACTTATGAACAAAACTTAAGGAAGCAAAAGTCTTTGATATTGTCGGTCGTCTTTTTTTTTTTTTTTTTAAGGAGACAGAGGTTGTTCACACTTGGTTATCTCGTATGTCTTCAATAAAGGTCACTGTAATATATTTCAGCGTTATTGTCTCAATCCCGATAAACATGCTAAAAGGTACAACTTCCTTAAGTTTTGCCCGTGAGCGTATGTAAATATATTCCCATATTAACATATAAACAGAGTAAGGCTTATATTATATTGTTTATTTATATGACAGTTTCATTCTAAAATTCATGGGAGTCGGTGGAAGGATTGTCTAAACCTTTGGTTTTCGACCGCTGTGACTGGATTCGATTCCCGCATTGGGCACTTTTTTTCTGATAAAAAAATGCTCCAATGGCCCCCGATTCTTGCAAAAGTCCAACCTCACCAGCAAGTGCAAGTAACCAAACGGGGCTCTGGCACATTTGTAAGTGCAAAGTCGAACTGCTTTTCACATATGTAGACACGTGGTGCACTTACAGTGAAAGCAGTCGCCTACTTCTACCTACCATGATTATCATGGCCTTTACCACTTGTACTTCTTCTTCTTATTTCTTATCTCCACTCAATCATATTAGGGTATCAAGTTGTGACCCTTGATGGTGTCTGTTTGACAATCATCATGACTGGGTGAAGTAGAATGCGTCTGCCTTTGTCATTAAGACTGGGAACACTACTCAGTGGCAGACCACTGACTTAGCTCCAAAAGAAATGGCCGCCTCTGACATGAGGAACAGACACCATGTGCAGCTGCTCCTAACATGGAGTACAAACGCTGCTCATCCTGTATATCTGGATAAGGAGCCCTTACAGGGTACTATCAGCCGGGCCAGCTAAGCCCAGGTTTTTTAGCGAGCTTGTTACTGCTCCCCCTCCTCCTTTTTCATCCGGGCTTGGGACCGGCAAAGGCGGAGTTTCCACGTGTACTAAGGATAAACAAAAAAAAATCTAAAATCCACAATACCAAACTATATATAAAAGATAAATAGGCTGTGACCACAGAGATAAAGCATGAAAGACAATATTAAAAATATTGTTTGGCGAAAATACAACAATTTATTTTTTCTCCAACATTGGGGATGTAATCTGCTAGCTCAGGAAATGGAAGCTATTGTGGGCCGGATAAATTTTCCAACGGTATTATAGTTAAGCCTAGTTTTGTGTATTCCTTCGTGGACATTTCTATATCTCTAGCCATTTATTTTATTTAGAGATATAGGAGTGTATTTTTTAAATATATATAATGTATATTAAATTTCCTTTTCAACACTTTTTTAACACATAATACTCTTTTATTGTACTTTTTAAATTATTTATAAGCATTCTCTTAGAATTTTTAAAAATTAGAATAATATCACAAAATATATGGAAATAGTTTTTTGAAAAATAATACTTTTTTTGCTTATCCCTACTACACGTGGTACAGGCCATGATAATCATGGTGGGTAGAAGTAGGCGACTGCTTTTACTGTAAGTGCACCACATGTCTACACATGTGAAAAGCAGTTCGACTTTGTACCTACAAATGTTCCAGCGTCCCGTTTGATTACTTGCACTCGCTGGTGGGGTTGGACTTTTGCAAGAATCGGGGGCCATTGGAGCATTTTTTTTTTTGTTAATTATAAAAAGTGCCCAATGCAGGAATCGAACCTGGGGTCATAGCGGTCAAAAACCAACGGTTTAGACCATCCTTCCACCGACTCCCCCAATAATACTTATTATAAAATAAAGTGGTATAGAAAAATGAATTATTTAGGATAGATATAAGACAATAAAAATACTCTCTCTCTCTCTTTCTCTCTGCTTTAAAAAGATCAAAAAGTTGAAATTTTAATTTTTCGAAAACTGCGAGCGCCAAAAAGAAAAAAAAAACGTACATGAATATTTTAATGACTGAAATATCTTTTTTTTTTAAGGCTTTTTATCTATTATATATATTTTAAGTAAATATATATAGAGAGATTTTAATATATCTAAAATATTTGAAAATACGTTATTAAAAATATAAAAGTATATAAAGTTTATATTTAAATTGCTCCTACATATTTTTAAAATTTTAAAATAGCAGTCGAACAAATTGAAAAGAGACTCTCTCTCTCTCTCTCTCTCTCTGATCTCCATTATTTATAATTTTAAAATATATTTTATATTTATTTATAATATCTGGCTCTCACACATATTTTTCTCAAAATGTATTTTCAAAATTCATAATTAAAACTTCGTCTGCGTTTAATATGATTTATAAATATGAAAAATAGACGTGCAAACATATTTTTTAAGAGTCTGACCTTAAAGTTACTTTTATATAGTTTACATATAAAGAATAAAAACATATTTTTGTAAAGTAAAAATATAAACATTTTCCAATATGCAATAGTGTATTAAAAAGTTTCGTTTGTATTTCAAAACTAACAATTTCTAAAAATCGCACATAACTTACGAACATATTCAAAAAGTGAGTGACCTTCTTGAATTCACCTTTAACCTCGTCATCCCCAAATAGCCTCGTTCCCAAAATGGCAACCTCAAGATTAGAATTTCATCCCCCACCCCAACAAACAAACGAACCTCTCTCTCCCTAATTGTTCAATTAACTCACCTTTAATTAACACAAGGTTTCATTTTCTTCGCATCGAGATATCTATTAATTATGTTGTCATGTCGGGGCGAGAGTGTTAGACTTGGGGAATTATGGGTAATTAGTAGCAGACGAGACTAATCTATTTTGGCGCGCAAAATATGAAAAAGTCATCTGTCAAAATATTACGCGAAGCCTAAATTTTTTATTTGCTAGAAATGTCGTTAAATATATTAAAATTTAAAATTCAGTTTGACACAAATGATTTTTATTGATTTTAACATCATTGATTGTTCTTTAAGAAAAGGAATGTATACGAGTTCTTTCCAAATTGGTATATACATTATAAGTTTTGGGTGGAATTTGTGCTAATATTTAATTTTACTAATTAAATACTTGATTTTTATGTAAGGATAAGTAGAAATCTGCCGGTAATTCTTAAAATTATGAAAATTCTGTGTCATTTTCATTAAGATTTAACGGTTTCTTTCTCCTAACTGGGAGAATCCTTGTTTACTACATTTTAACATGGGTTTAATAGTTAGTGTATGATTTTCTGTTTTTATTTTGTTCTATGATAGTGCATCTGGTTCAAATCACATTAATAGGTACCGCTCAGCAAGAGCAACCTAGTTCATGGTAATTGAAACAATGATTAATATATGAAGGTTATTCACATATTAAACAAATTTTAACGCGGGATTCAATCCCGGTTCATGACTGTCGGGAATCGAGCGTGTTACCCTCTCATCCACCGACTATTTATGATAGTGCATGTTGTAAAAGACCATTGTATTCATAGCAGATAGGAAGTTACAACTGTTTAAACTCTACCACAATTCTACCCCATCTAATATTTGCCTCAAGATCTATTTTTGGTTACTTGTTATTTGTTGAGCTTAATTTCTAGGCAAAATCTGGTATAAGGGAAGAAAAACAATTCTTGATGCCACTATACCAATCACTATAATACTTACGATACAGTAGAACTACCTCCCTGTAAAGGACAACACCTAGTTGCAGAGCCAAATTGTCCTTTATGGAGGGGTGACTTCTTACTGGAGAACAGCTAACTAGTGAAAATGATCATTTTAACAATCAAAATAGAGGTGTCTTCTAGCGAGAGTGTCCTCTAATGGAGGTTGTTCAACTGTATTGGTGATGAAAACTGTCCTTTGTAGAGAGATGTCCTCTCATGGAGATTTTTCTACTGTATTGGTAATGAAAACTGTCCTTTGTAGAGAGGTGTCCTCTAGCGGGAGTGTCCTCTCATGGAGGTTGTTCTACTGTACTAACTTATACACGAACACCTATATTAACGCTAATGACAATACACTAAACTAAAAGCACCAAATGTGAATTCTAAACAAGTTACACTATTTCAATGCAACAAGCAGCGCCATCTACTCGTATGTGTACAAATGTAAAATAATCATCATTCACACAACACAACACATAGCGTCTAATAATAATATTAAATTCATATTTTAAAAAATAGCGTGTTTTTTATATAACATTGCCTAGCACACTTTTATAAGAACTTTAAACTTATTTTTGACGCGTATTATTCTTTTTAAAATTAAACAATTTCTACTGCCCTTACTGCAATGGAAAAATTAATGGGAGCGCCTGTTTTTTTTTTTTTTTTTCATTATTCCATTGCAGTAAGGGCAGTAGAAATTGTTTAATTTTGAAAAGAATCATACACGTCTATAATAGTTTTGTATTTTGAGTTGTATTAAAATTATAAAATATTTTCTCACAATGAAACTCATTTAAAAAAAATATATTTTGTAATTTTAAACGTTTTTCATAATTTTATCATAACTAATAGTTGTAAATCATAGATATAGATGACGTATTATATTAACTTATTTATTTCATTCAAATTAGAGGAGATTTAAGAGATCTGTACTACACCAAAGTACTAAACATATCTCATCTAGATTTACAATTTAAAGTCAAAATTAACATAAAAAAAAACAAATAGTAAATACAATATAACTTTTAAACAAAAAATATATTAATAAAATAAATAAAGCTTCCAGGGTCAAACTATTGTGTAACTTTTTATTTTCTCAAGCTTTCGGAGATTTATCAGTCCTTCAACAGGAGTATCGCATTAATAATAAATATTATTTTCATATACATATTATTATTTACATATTTTAAATATACTTATGATATTGAGAGAGAAATATTTACGATGCACTAGCGCGCCATCTGTTATCAAAATTCGAAACTATTTTAGACGCGTAAGATTCTTTTTAAAAATAAACAATTTCTACTGCCCTTACTGAAATGGAAAAATTAATGGGAGGGCCTGGCTCATCAGTAATGAAACCTCCCAGAGGTTTCGCCAGTTTAATCTACCATACTACTTGAACGATCTTTTCCCGGACGATGATATTTCTTCCGAGGAGGAACTTCACAAAGCAACTAGATATTACTCGCCAATTTACAATAATAATACAACAAAGTGATCATAAGCCTAAAAGATATTGAATCAATTATTGTATTATTGAAAAATAAGAAAGCACCTGGATCAGATAATATTAGCAATAATATGATAAAATACGCCTACCCTAGGATTTCCATAATCCTCCATCAAATATTCGAAAAATGTATAAGTTTGGGATATTTCCCAGATTATTGGAAAAACTCTTTTGTGAAAATCATTCCTAAAGTAGATAAAACTAGTTATGATGTTAGTAAAAGCTACAGACCAATTTCCTTGCTATCAAACATTTCAAAAATTTTCGAAATTTAATTAAAAATAAACTTACTACCTTTTATGACGAAAACAATTTGATGAGTCATAGACAACATGGCTTCTCCAGGCATAAATCAACAATTACTGCTATGAAAGAGCTGACTGAAACTATTCTGGAACACAAGCAAAGAGAACTGACGGCGTTGATCGCAGTGGACTTATCAGGGGCTTTTGATAATGCATGGTGGCCAGCTATAATAAAAAGAATGGATTTAGACAACGTTCCCAGCTCTCTGATTCAAATCATCCAATCCTATTTGAATAATAAAAGGACAGTTTGTCTGTCATACGGTGGCAAAACGGTCTCCAAAAACCTTACTAAGGGATGTCCTCAGGGTAGTCCACTGTCACCGTTATTATGGAACATCTTGCTAAACGATATTTTAATGAATTTTAAATCTACAAACGCTGAAATTATTTGCTACGCGGACGACATCTCTATTATATGTTGGCATTATAATTTAGAGGGTCTAAAAACTGAGTTAGTGAACACCCTAAACTATGTCACTCAATGGTGTCGCTCAAACAAGTTAAAAATAAATCCAGAAAAAACAAACTTGATTCACTTTCACAATTTCCATAGGTTCCAGTTGGAATTTCAAAAAACCGTCATAAAGCCTTCAAATGAAATCAAAATTTTGGGAATGAAATTATCTAATCATAGGTTCAAAACAAAAATAAATTTCACCCGCACATCAATGAGATTTTGCATAAAGCGCATCGCATGAAAAATCTGCTTTTTTCCCTCAGAGGCAAAATATGGGGTATAAACTCTAATAAAAGGTTAATTTTGTATAAGACGCTAATTAGACCTATTCTAACATAAGGAGCTGAAATTTGGTTTTACCAAATAAATAACCGCTGTAAACAGAAATTAAATTCGATGCAATACCAAATTGTTCTTTGGGCTACTAGATCGTTTAAAACATCTTCCTCAAATTGTGTCCACTGTCTGGCAGAGATCCCATTCCTGACTGATTTTATCGAATCAAGATTGATTAAATATGAATTGGACCAACTAAGCGAGGAAGACCAACGAACGTTCAGTCCACATTCTCCTTCAATAATAAATGGATTTTTAAGAACAAGAATGGAAGATATGTTTTCTAATACAAGTGATCACTTTCGTCTCTTTTTCCCTTTGGGCATTCCAAAATATTTCCGCCCTGACTTTTACAATGTGCAATTCGTTACTGGTCATGGAAATTTCCGAGATTTTCTGTTTCGAATAGGAGCTATAGACGATCCGGGATGTTTATGTGGAAAGAGAAAGCAGGATTCCAGTCATCTGCTTCTTGAGTGCCCAATCTTCCAGAAATACAGAAACCGGGAAAACATCGAATATAAGGATCTTTTTATTTTTGTAAATAGTAAGGACTCGTATTTTAAATTTAGAAAATTCTGTAAATATATCTATGATTTTCTCTCTTGGTTAAAAAACCCCTAATTATTACCTATTTGTATATTTTTGGTTTGTTTATTTTGTTGGTTGTGATGTAAAATCAAGAATGATTTTAATGTCCTCTTTCTTATCTTTTCAAATCTTGTAATTATTTTTTTTTTGTAATATAGTATCTGAATTTAGTGTTGTTATTGACGCAAGCATCCCTTGTAGGGATATCGCGTCTGATTTGATAAATAAATAAATAAATACCGCTGTTATATTGTATTTTTCTATCTTCCTTTTATAGTGATACTGATGTTAGACTCTTGGAATGGGTATTTTAGATGAACTATGGACATAAGCTTTGAGGACAGTAGAAATACATACATTTATAAATATATAAAATGCTTCGAGCAATCGCTCTTCTGCAAATAGACCTAGGTATACGTCACAGAAATGTTAAACACCAAGTTTACCCCTTAGCCAATCGACGTTATTCTAATCCGTACTCCCCGTGTGGCCAGATGGCTTCTTTCACAGGAACCTCCTTCCTTAATGAGACACGGAATTAAGGCAGAATTACTCATCTCTTCCCTTTGTTCTCTTACCTTTTTTACAACCACTGGGTGAGTGCATAGCTCTTTTTCTGCATCTGTATATATATATATTAATATAACAGCGGTATGGTAGATTAAACTGGCGAAACCGCTGAGAGGGTTCACCATTGATGAGCCAGACTCTCCCATTAATTTTTCCATTGCAGTAAGGGCAATAGAAATTGTTTGATTTCAAAAGTAAACATACGCGTCTAAAATAGTTATGAATTTTCATAACAGATGGCGCGCTAATGCATCATAATATATATATATATATATATATATATATGTAGTACCATTACATATTTACATATTATAAAACAAACTAGACATATCCTGACCACTAAGATGAGTGTTTTTTTAGATAGCAGAGCGTAATATATTTGACCTGTTTCCTGATATTTGGCCTATCTATTTTCTTGATAAATCAAGAAAAGCCAACCACCTACGCGTTTCGGGTTGTTGGCCCTCGTCAGCGTGGTGCAGGCTGTACTTCTATGATCAAAAATCTTTTGGTCACAAAGACTTCTTGAGAAATCAAGAAATGATGAGGGCCAAAAGTCCGAAACGAATTCGTGGATGGCTTTTCTTGATTTATCAAGAAAATTGTTTGGCCAAATATCAGGGAACAGGTTATATCAACGTTTAGTTGATTTCTGTTCCACTAGATGGCGCTCTGCCTTCTAAAAACGCTCATAATAGTGGTCAGGATATGACTAGTTTGTTTTTAATATCAACACACACCTGACCTTTTTTCTATAAAAAAAAATAAAATTCACATACTTAAACATAGATGGAAATTTTTGCCGGGAGGAAATTGATCTAAAGAGACAAGGGTCGCCTCTCCCGTCAAAATAGACTTCTAAAACCAGACGCCATCTATTGACCGTCGCCGCAAACTTAGCGACCTCGGGTCGTTGACAAAGCCACAACAACAGCTTTGGCAAACTGAAAATACTTAAAGATATAACATAAAGTTGCTGGATGATGATATCCATGTACCTAAAGATGCATCTCTCACTTTAATTGTGTATCACATTCTTTATCATCATTAGTAAAGTTTTTATTACCAGGGTAATGAACAATGCATCGTTCTGATATATAATTAAAGGGAGAGGTACCCCTCTAGGTATATGCATATTTTCCTTCTGCAACTTTATGTTGTATTCTAGAACCTGAAAATCAGCCCTTAACACTTCATCAGCTTAAAACACCTGTTTACACCTTCCTTGGGACCCTTTTGCCTGGAAACAGGCCGATCCTTATTGATTTCCTCAACATAGTCTTCGAGCTTGCTGGGGATGCGGATCCTTTAATCCACAGAAACCTGACCACAATCCAGGCAACTCTTAGTTCCTGAAAATATCCAGGCGTCCCCTCGGTGAGAGCTCCGCCTGATATATACCTGATATGGTACATTGTAAATGTTTTATTTCATTATTTCTTACCTTAATTCTTTGTGAGTGTATGCATTGACAAGAGGTCAATAAAATTCTTTTAATTGCTAACACCTGTTTGGTAAATTCAACCGATTTCAGAACTCCTCTAAGTGAAATTACCGCTAGTACAGGAAACCCTCTCTCTCCTTGCTATATGTCTTACGACATTACAACAACAACAACAACAAAGCCTTTATTAAGGACACACGTCCCATACAGGATTCTCCTATATAGCTAAATAGAAGTAAAAAAACATAACAGTTATTAATTTTACACAAATAAATTTACTGGCAATGTGCTTCTTTTAAATATCATCTAATATTATCTCTACAGACCTTACTGCAATGATATGAGTTATTGAATGAGAGGGCTTGGCTCATCAGTAGTGAACCCTCTCAGCGGTTTCGCCAAACTAATCAAATAGATTAGACGATCAAACGATAGATGGCAATTAAATTTAATTTACTAATAACAGTTATTGTATGAAAAAGTGAAAGTTATATAAGCTTATAATTTTGCTTTGTTTTAAAAATGAATTGATGTTGGTTCCATATGCTTGAATTGAGAATATTACACCTTAGTTCTATATATATATTTTATTGCTTAAAAAGGAACACAACAAAACAAAAAAGAAATTACAATTACAAAAACGATTTGATAACTAACATAGGAAAAAACAATAATTTTACCCAAAAAATGATGATGATAAAAATTGAATATATCTGCCAGAAAAATGCTTCTATGAATTAAAAAATAAGAATAATTACAAAATTAATTTCAAACAGTTAACTATAGAAAGTGGAGATTAACATCAAGCTTTCCTCACACTGGGTTCTGTGTTACACCTTTTGGACTGTGCTGTTCTCCTGAATTTGTAAAGAGCCAATACATTGGTCCTACTTTTCACTACTTTTGCCAATAAAATATATGGCGAATTGTTTTCAGAAGCAATCTTCTGGCGAAAAGAGAATTACTCTAT
>CP092874.1:21123129-21222684 GCA_030710605.1 Cordylochernes scorpioides
AAAACATCCTATACCACGAATAGTTCTCCGATTAAAAACTCCCTAAAGAATAAACTAACGTTTTCTTGTCCTACTCCACCTCGTTACATATAGGTTTCACCAATTTACATATAACCTCTATCATTGACATAGCAGGAGACACCGTGACAGCGGCAGTAATGTATCACATCTGGGGGAGGTACACGGCTCCATCTACTCTGGTCTACTTCCATTTATCTTTATTTACATATCTCCCCTCTGTATTTCTCTAATCCACTTCATCTTCAGGTAAATAACTCTTTTCTCTATGTCAAACAATAGTACAAAAGTGAAATTGTACTGGGGTCAGGTGGATAGATTAAGGGAAAAAAGGTATCTCCTTATCGTGCAACTAAAAATTGATAATGGCTTGCTCCATCTATCGGAATAAATATCAACTATTCGTTGATTTTTAATTATTACATATTAACCAAATATTTCTCTATGCAAAGTTTTCTTGTTTACATTTCTGTTTTGAAAAGAGAGTATATTCTAAAATTACATAAAATATAGGATAGGAACAAATTTATTACCCCATAATTAATATTACATATATTGAAAAAATAAGAGTCAAAACAAAATTTTCCACACAATCAATAATTTTAAAATGGAAAAAATATATTTCTACAAAGATTTTATTAACACTCTCTCGACACAAAATTTTTAATTTTTCTATTTCCTAACAGAAAACAACTTTTCCCGCCTTTTTCCATTTCCGAGCAGACGAAGAAAGAAAGATCTAAAGAACGCTATCGCGCCATAAATCATCGGCTGCTTGGTTTAATCGGAAGATTTTCGTCTGAATGGTAAAAATTTTGTTGTAATCCGAACTGGAGACATCTGGCGTCTGCTAGATATAGCGCTTAAATACATCGCCATCTTTCGTTTAAAATAGAAAATATTCTTTTTCAAGATTTTTTTTCTCTTTTTTTTTTTTAAATTCGTTCAAAAAATATATATGACGTTTTTATCTTCTCTTCAAAATACATATATATTTTAATATTGTATAAATGTATATTAATAATAATATATATTTTTACCAATAGTATTTGAGGCCTGTTTTAAGTTTTTTTTATTACAATCAATTTTATAGAAATATAAATTACTAAGAGGATGAAAATCAATTCCATATAAAATATTATGGCTGCATCTAAATATAAGATTTATTATATGATGCTCTAGCGCGCCATCTTTTATCAAAATTCGAAACTATTTTAAACGCCTAAGTTTCTTTTTTTTTTTTTTTGAAAGTTAAACAAAAATTCTACTGCCCTTACTGCAATGGAAAAAATTAATGGGAGGGCCTGGCTCATCAGTGGTGAACCCTCCCAGCGGTATGGTAGATTAAACTGGCGAAACCGCTGGGAGGGTTCACCACTGATAAGCCAGGCCCTCCCATAAATTTTTCCATTGCAGTAAGGGCAGTAGAATTTTTGTTTAATAATAAAAAAAAAGAAACTTACGGGTTTAAAATAGTTTCGAATTTTGGTAAGATTTATTGTTTTTCTCTTAATACACATATATATTGTGTTATTGATTAGTGCATATATCTTTCCCAATTATCGTTAAAACCTTTTATTTTTTAAATAATAGAATTCATCTCTCAAAAATAAGATATTTACTTTAAATAATGCTTTATAAAAATGTTTACTTTATAAGAGAGTCACTACAAGATTGTAGCTTAGGTGTCCTAGATTAATCTGATGGTAGGGTTCTTCACTGATGAGCTAGGCCCTCTTATATATTTAATACATTCGTAATCACATGGAATACGTTTATCTTTCGACTTATTGTTATAAATTAGGCCTAGTGGAATCTGTAAAACATGAAACCTATGTGGTGTTACTTCTCCCAAATACGCCATGATAATCATGGTGGGTAGTAAACGACTGATTTTACTGTAAATGCACCACATGTCTACATATGTAGAAAGCAGTTCGACTTTTCACTTACAAATGTATCAGGAACCCGTTTCGTTACTTGCACTCACTGATGGAGTTGGACTTTTGCAAGAATCGGGTCTATTGAAGCAAATAAAAAAAAAGTCTCCAATACGGGGTTCGATCCCAGGTTGTGGCAGTCGAAACTCGACGGTTTACACTACTCCTTTACCAACTTCTATCATTTCAATCATTATTTATTTCATAAAGTTACATAACTGGCTTGAATCTACCCTTCCAGTTACGTAAGAAAAATCCATCCGTCCAGTTGAGGGTTAATCGGGTGAATAAAAAAAATAAAAGTTACGATTTTATATAATTTTTGTAAATAGTGTCAAAATTCTGCAATAATGAAGTTTATATCGTGTCCCACAATTATAGTTTTACACACACGCACAAAGTGAGAGTGTTTGAGAGAAAATGGCAATAAAAGAGAAAATGACCGCAGAATGACATGGCATTTTGAGACGGAACTTTGGTCCTAGATTCTGGGTTATTACATTGGTGGGTGGATTGTGGTATTGTACCCGTGTCTCTATACAATGTTTCTGTAGTGTAAAGGACTTATTTAAATGGTTTTCTATACCCCGGCTGTGACAGTGAATCACTAAAACATCGAGAACTAAATAAAAAATGAGCTTGATATAGCCATATCTTTCAAAAAAAAAAAAACTCTAATTTAACTTTGAAAATATGCGGGGAAAATAATATTCATTATTAAAAATGCATCAAGAGAGCGAATTTATTTGATTTTATACATATGAACAAAACTTAAGGAAGTGAAAGTCTTTGATATCGTCGGTCGTATATTATTATTATATATATTTTTTAAGGAGACAGAGGTTGTTCACCCTTGGTTATCTCGTATGTCTTCAATAAAGGTCACTGTAATATATTTCAGAGTTATTGTCTGAATCCCGATATACATGTTTAAAGGTACAACTTCCTTAATTTTTGTCCATGAGTGTACATACACTTGGTTATCTCGTGTGTCTTCAATAAAGGTCACTGTAATATATTTCAGAGTTATTGTCTAAATCCTGATATATATGCTTAAAAGTACAACTTCCTTTAGTTTTGTCCATGAGTGTATATACACTTGGTCATCTCGTTTGTCTTCAATGAAGGTCACTAATATCTTTCAGAGTAATTGTCTGAATCCCAATATACATGGTAAAAGGTACACAACTTCCTTAATTTTTGTCCATGAGTGTACATACACTTGGCTATCTCGTGTGTCTTCAATAAAGGTCACTATAATATATTTCCGAGTTATTGTCTGAATCCCGATATACATGTTAAAAGGTACAACTTCCTTAAGTTTTGTCCGTGAGCGTATTTACATATATTCCCATATTAACATATAAACCGAGTAAGGCTTATATTATAGTAAACTGTTTATTTATATAATAGTTTTATTCTAAAATCCATGGGGGTCGGTGGAAAGATGGTCTAAACCGTTGGTTTTCGACCGCTGCGACCGGGTTCGATTCCCGCATTGGGCACTTTTTTTCTGATAAAAAAATGCTCCAATGGCCCCCGATTCTTGCAAAAGTCCAACCTCACCAGCAAGTGCAAGTAACCAAACGGGGCTCTGGCACATTTGTAAGTGCAAAAGTCGTACTGCTTTTCACATGTGTAGACTTGTAGTGCACTTACAGTAAAAGCAGTCGCCTACTTCTACCCACCATGATTATCATGGCCTTTACCACTTGTACTTCTTCTTCTTATTTCTTATCTCCACTCAATCATATTAGGGTATCAAGTTGTGACCCTTGATGGTGTCTGTTTGGCAACCATCATGACTGGGTGAAGTAGAATGCGTCTGCCTTTGTCATTAAGACTGGGATCACTACTCAGTGGCAGGCCACTGACTTAGCTCCAAAAGAAATGACCGCCTCTGGCATGAGGAACAGACGCCATGTGCAGCTGCTCCTAACATGGAGTACAAACTCATCCTGTATATCAGGATAAGGAGCCCTTACAGGGTACTATCAGCCGGGCCAGCTGAACCCAGGTTTTTTAGTGAGCTTGTTACTGCTCCCCCTCCTCATTTTTCATCCGAGCTTGGGACCGGCAAAGGCGGAGTTTCCACGTGTACTAAGGATGAACAAAAAAAATCTAAAATCCACAATACCAAACTATATATAAAAGCTAAATAGGCTGTGACCACAGAGATAAAGCTTGAAAGGCAATATTAAAAATATTGTTTGGCGAAAATACAACAATTTATTTTTTTCTCCAACATTGGGGATGTAATCTGCTAGCTCAGGAAATTGAAGCTATTGTGGGCCGGATAAATTCTCCAACGGTATTATAGTTAAGCCTAGTTTTGTGTATTCCTTCGTGGACATTTCTATATCTCTAGCCATTTATTTTATTTAGAGTTATAGGAGTGTATTATATATATAATGTATATTAAATTTCCTTTTTAACACTTTTTTAGCACATAATACTCTTTTATTGTACTTTTTAAGTTATTTATAAGCATTCTCTTAGAATTTTTAAAAATTAGAATAATATCACAAAATATATGGAAATAGTTTTTTGAAAAATAATACTTTTTTTGCTTATCCCTAGTACACGTGGTACAGGCCATGTCTACAAATGTGAAAAGCAGTTCGACTTTACACTTACAAATGTGCCAGAGCCCCGTTTTGTTATTTGCACTCGCTGGTGGGGTTGGACTTTTGCAAGAATCGGGGGCCATTGGAGCATTTTTTTTGTTAATGATAGAAAAGTGCCCAATGCAGGAATCGAACCTGGGGTCATAGCGGTCAAAAAACCAACGGTTTAGACCATCCTTCCACCGACTCCCCCAATAATACTTATTATAAAATAAAATGGTATAGAAAAATGAATTATTTAGGATAGATATAAGACAATAAAAATACTCTCTCTCTCTCTCTCTCTGCTTTAAAAAGATCAAAAAGTTGAAATTTTATTTTTTCGAAAACTGCGAGCGCCAAAAAGAAAAAAAAAACGTACATGAATATTTTAATGACTGAAATATCTTTTTTTAAAGGCTTTTTATCTATTATATATATTTTAAGTAAATATATATTGTTACATCAATTTTAATGCGCCTTACATTTATTCAAAATATTCTATGATATTTAATATTTATTTAAAACAGAATATTTAGATTAGCATCATTCCTTTTTATAGTTTCATTCCTTTTTAAATATTTATTGTACATATATCTTTATTGCTGATTGGGGCGGGAGAGGACCTAGACGAAGACTGCGGATCGCAACCTACGAGGAAGACAAGAATAAATAAACACAATAACTTTAAAAGGTAATTTATTTTTATTTAATTTTATTTATTTACTTTTAATATGGAAACCCGCTCGGGAAACGTGTATAACACCAAGAAGGAAGAAACCAAGGTCGACGACCCTGCAAAGCTTCAATTTGGTGCAACAATATAGAGAGATTTTAATATGTCTAAAATATTTGAAAATACGTTGTTAAAAATATAAAAGTATATAAAGTTTATATTTAAATTACGTCTGCATATTTTTAAAATTTTAAAATAGCAGTCGAACAAAAATTGAAAAGAGACTCTCTCTCTCTCTCTGATCTCCATGATTTATAATTTTAAAATATATTTTATATTTATTTATAATA
Source organism: Cordylochernes scorpioides (assembly GCA_030710605.1). Lineage (NCBI taxonomy): Eukaryota > Metazoa > Arthropoda > Arachnida > Pseudoscorpiones > Chernetidae > Cordylochernes > Cordylochernes scorpioides. Next base: position 21,128,720 of record CP092874.1, read on the forward strand.
TCTGGCTCACACATATATTTTTCTCAAAAGGTATTTTCAAAATTCATAATTAAAACTTCGTCTGCGTTTAATATGATTTATAAATATAAAAAATAGACGTGCAAACATATTTTTTAAGAAGCTGACCTTAAAGTTACTTTTATATAGTTTACATATAAAGAATAAAAACATATTTTTGTAAAGTAAAAATATAAAAATTTTACAATATGCAATAGTGTATTAAAAAGTTTCGTTTGTATTTCAAAACTAACAATTTCTAAAAATCGCACATAACTTACGAACATATTAAAGAAGTGAGTGACCTTCTTGAATTCACCTTTAACCTCGTCATCCCCAAATAGCCTCGTTCCCAAAATGGCAACCTCAAGATTAGAATTTCATCCCCCACCCCTACAAACAAACGAACCTCTCTCTCCCTAATTGTTCAATTAACTCACCTTTAATTAACACAAGGTTTCATTTTCTTCGCATCGAGATATCTATTAATTATGTTGTCATGTCGGGGCGAGAGTGTTAGACTTGAGGAATTAATGGTAATTAGTAGCAGACGAGACTAATCTATTTTGGCGCGCAAAATATGAAAAAGTCATCTGTCAAAATATTACGCGAAGCCTAAATTTTTTATTTGCTAGAAATGTCGTTAAATATATTAAAATTTAAAATTCAGTTTGACACAAATGATTTTTATTGATTTTAACATCATTGATTTTTCTTTAAGAACAAGAAGGGTAAACGAGTTCTTTTCAAATTGGTATATACATTACAAGTTTTGGGTGGAATTTGTGCTAATATTTAATTTTACTAACTAAATATTTGAATTTTATGTGAGGATAAGTTAAAATATTTCGGTAATTCTTAAGATTATGAAAATTCTGTGTCATTTTCAGTAAGATTTAACAGGTTCTTGCTTCTAACTTCGAGAATCCTTGTTGACTACATTTTAACATGGTTTTAATAGTTAGTGTATGATTTTCTGTTTTTATTTTGTTCTATGATAGTGCATCTGGTTCAAATCACATTAATAGGTACCGCTCAGCAAGAACAACCTAGTTCATGGTAATTGAAACAATGAATAATATATGAAGGTTATTCACATATTAAACAAATTTTAACGCGGGATTCAATCCCGGTTCATGACTGTCGGGAATCGAGCGTGTTACCCTCTCATCCACCGACTATTTATGATAGTGCATGTTGTAAAAGACCATTGTATTCATAGCAGATAGGAAGTTACAACTGTTTAAACTCTACCACAATTCTACCCCATCTAATATTTACCTCAAGATCTATTTTTGGTTACTTGTTATTTGTTGAGCTTAATTTCTAGGCAAAATCTGGTATAAGGGAAGAAAAACAATTCTTGATGCCACTATACCAATCACTATAATACTTAAGATACAGTAGAACTACCTCCCTGTAAAGGACAACGCCTAGTTGCAGAGCCAAATTGTCCTTTATGGAGGGGTGGCTTCTTACTGGAGAACAGCTAAATAGTAAAAATGATAATTTTAACAATCAAAATAGAGGTGTCTTCTAGCGAGAGTGTCCTCTAATGGAGGTTGTTCAACTGTATTGGTGATGAAAACTGTCCTTTGTAGAGAGATGTCCTCTCATGGAGATTGTTCTACTGTATTGGTAATGAAAACTGTCCTTTATAGAGAGGTGTCCTCTAGCGGGAGTGTCCTCTCATGGAGGTTGTTCTACTGTACTAACTTATACACGAACACCTATATTAACGCTAATGACAATACACTAAACTAAAAGCATCAAATGTGAATTCTAAACAAGTTACACTATTTCAATGCAACAAGCAGCGCCATCTACTCGTATGTGTACAAATGTAAAATAATCATCATTCACACAACACAACACATAGCGTCTAATAATAATATTAAATTCATATTTTAAAAAAATAGCGTGTTTTTTATATAACATTGCCTAGCACACTTTTATAAGAACTTTAAACTTATTTTTGACCCGTATTATTCTTTTTAAAATTAAACAATTTCTACTGCCCTTACTGCAATGGAAAAATTAATGGGAGAGCCTGTTTTTTTTTTTTTTTATTATTCCATTGCAGTAAGGGCAGTAGAAATTGTTTAATTTTGAAAAGAATCATACACGTCTATAATAGTTTTGTATTTTTAATTGTATTACAATTATAAAATATTTTCTCACAATGAAACTCATTTTTAAAAAATATTTTGTAATTTTAAACGTTTTTCATAATTTTATTATGAATAATAGTTGTAAATCATAGCTATAGATGGCGTATTATATTAACTTATTTATTTCATTCAAATTAGAGGAGATTTAAGAGATCTGTACTACACCAAATTACTACACATATCTCATCTAGATTTACAATTTAAAGTCAAAATTAACATTGAAAAAACCAAATAGTAAATACAATATAACTTTTAAACCAAAAAAATATATATTAATAAAATAAATAAACCTTCCAGAGTTAGTATTTTATGTCACCTTTTATTTTCTCAAGCTTTCGGAGATTTATCAATCCTTTAACAGGAGTATCAAATTAATAATAAATATTATTTTCATATACATATTATTATTTACATATTTTAAATATACTTATGATATTGAGAGAGAAATATTTACGATGCACTAGCGCGCCATCTATTATCAAAATTCGAAACTATTTTAGACGCGTAAGATTCTTTTTAAAAATAAACAATTTCTACTGCCCTTACTGCAATGGAAAAATTAATGGGAGGGCCTGGCTCATCAGTAGTGAAACCTCCTAGCGGTTTCGCCAGTTTAATCTACCATACTACTTGAACGATCTTTTCCCGGACGATGATATTTCTTCCGAGGAGGAACTTCACAAAGCAACTAGATATTACTCGCCAATTTACAATAATAGAAACAAAGTGATCATAAGCATAAAAGATATTGAATCAATTATTGTATTATTGAAAAATATATATATAAGAAATCACCTGGATCAGATAATATTAGCAATAATATGATAAAATACGCCTAGCCTAGGATTTCCATAATCCTCCATCAAATATTCGAAAAATGTATAAGTTTGGGATATTTCCCAGATTATTGGAAAAACTCTTTTGTGAAAATCATTCCTAAAGTAGATAAAACTAGTTATGATGTTAGTAAAAGCTACAGACCAATTTCCTTGCTATCAAACATTTCAAAAATTTTCGAAAATTCAATTAAAAATAAACTTACTACCTTTTATGACGAAAACAATTTGATGAGTCATAGACAACATGGCTTCTCCAGGCATAAATCAACAATTACTGCTATGAAAGAGCTGACTGAAACTATTCTGGAACACAAGCAAAGAGAAATGACAGCGTTGATCGCAGTGGACTTATCAGGGGCTTTTGATAATGCATGGTGGCCAGCTATAATAAAAAGAATGGATTTAGACAACGTTCCCAGCTCTCTGATTCAGGTCATCCAATCCTATTTGAATAATAAAAGGACAGTTTGTCTGTCATACGGTGGCAAAACGGTTTCCAAAAACCTTACTAAGGGATGTCCTCAGGGTAGTCCACTGTCACCGTTATTATGGAACATCTTGCTAAACGATATTTTAATGAATTTTAAATCAACAAACGCTGAAATTATTTGCTACGCGGACGACATCTCTATTGTATGTTGGCATTATAATTTAGAGGGTCTAAAAACTGAGTTAGTGAACACCCTAAACTATGTCACTCAATGGTGTCGCTCAAACAAGTTAAAAATAAATCCAGAAAAAACAAACTTGATTCACTTTCACAATTTCCATAGGTTCCAGTTGGAATTTCAAAAAACCGTCATAAAGCCTTCAAATGAAATCAAAATTTTGGGAATGAAATTATCTAATCATAGGTTCAAAACAAAAATAAAATTTCACCCCGCACATCAATGATATTTTGCATAAAGCGCATCGCATGAAAAATCTGCTTTTTTCCCTCAGCGGCAAAATATGGGGTATAAACTCTAATAAAAGGTTAATTTTGTATAAGACGCTAATTAGACCTATTCTAACATATGGAGCTGAAATTTGGTTTTACCATATAAATAACCGCCGTAAACAGAAATTAAATTCGATGCAATACCAAATTGTTCTTTGGGCTACTAGATCGTTTAAAACATCTTCCTCAAATTGTGTCCACTGTCTGGCAGAGATCCCATTCCTGACTGATTTTATCGAATCAAGATTGATTAAATATGAATTGGACCAACTAAGCGAGGAAGACCAACGAACGTTCAGTCCACATTCTCCTTCAATAATAAATGGATTTTTAAGAACAAGAATGGAAGATATGTTTTCTAATACAAGTGATCACTTTCGTCTCTTTTTCCCTTTGGGCATTCCAAAATATTTCCGCCCTGACTTTTACAATGTGCAATTCGTTACTGGTCATGGAAATTTCGGAGATTTTCTGTTTCGAATAGGAGCTATAGACGATCCGGGATGTTTATGTGGAAAGAGAAAGCAGGATTCCAGTCATCTGCTTCTTGAGTGCCCAATCTTCCAGAACTACAGAAACCGGGAAAACATCGAATATAAGGATCTTTTTATGTTTGTAAATAGTAAGGACTCGTATTTTAAATTTAGAAAATTCTGTAAATATATCTATGATTTTCTCTCTTGGTTAAAAAAAACCTTAATTATTACCTATTTGTATATTTTTGGTTTATTTATTTTGTTGGTTGTGATGTAAAATCAAGAATGATTTTAATGTCCTCTTTCTTATCTTTTCAAATCTTGTAATTATTTAATTTTTTTTTTGTAATATAGTATCTGAATTTAGTGTTGTTATTGACGCAAGCATCCCTTGTAGGGATATCGCGTCTGATTTGATAAATAAATAAATAAATACCGCTGTTATATTGTATTTTTCTATCTTCCTTTTATAGTGATACTGATGTTAGACTCTTGGAATGGGTATTTTAGATGAACTATGGACATAAGCTTTGAGGACAGTAGAAATACATACATTTATAAATATATAAAATGCTTCGAGCAATCGCTCTTCCGCAAATAGACGGTATACGACACAGAAATGTTAAACACCAAGTTTACTCCCCAGCCAATCGACGTTATTCTAATCCGTACTCCCCGTGTGGCCAGATGGCTTCTTTCACAGGAACCTCCTTCCTTAATGAGACACGAAATTAAGGCAGAATTACTCATCTCTTCCCTTTGTTCTCTTACCTTTTTACAACCACTGGGTAAGTGCATAGCTCTCTTACTGAATCTGTATATATATATATTAATATAACAGCGGTATGGTAGATTAAACTGGCGAAACCGCTGAGAGGGTTCACCATTGATGAGCCAGGCCCTCCCATTAATTTTTCCATTGCAGTAAGGGCAGTAGAAATTGTTTAATTTCAAAAGTAAACATACGCGTCTAAAATAGTTATGAATTTTCATAACAGATGGCGCGCTAATGCATCATTATATATATATATACATATGTAGTACCATTACATATTTACATATTATAAAACAAACTAGACATATCCTGACCACTAACATGAGCGTTAATAAGCTAACATATAGTTGAACAGAAATCATCTAAACGTTGATTTAACCTGTTTCCTGATATTTGGCCTACCAATTTTCTTGATAAATCAAGAAAATCCAACCACGAACGCGTTTCGGGCTCTTGGCCCTCGTCAGCGTGGGGCAGGCATGTACCTCTACGATCAAAAATCTTTTGGTCACAAAGGGTTCTTGAGAAATCAAGAAATGATGTGAGCAAACAGCCCGAAACGTGTTTGCGGATAGCTTTTCTTGATTTATCAAGAAAATGGTTTGGCCAAATATCAGGGAACAGGTTATATCAACGTTTAGTTGATTTCTGTTCCACTAGATGGCGCTCTGCCTTCTAAAAACGCTCATGATAGTGGTCAGGATATGCCTAGTTTGTTTTTAATATCAACACACACCTGACCTTTTTTCTATTTAAAAAAAAAATTCACATACTTAAACATAGATGGAAATTTTTGCCGGGAGGAAATTGATCTAAAGAGACAAGGGTCGCCTCTCCCATCAAAATAGACGTCTAAAACCAGCCGCTATCTATTGACCGTCGCCGCAAACTAGCGACCTCGGGTCGTTGACAAAGCCACAACACCAGCTTTGTCAAACTGAAAATACTTAAACATATAACATAAAGTTGCTGGATGATGATATCCATGTACCTAATGAGGCATCTCTCCCTTTAAATGTACATCTCATACTTTATCATCATTAGTAAAGTTTTTATTACCAGGGTAATGAACAGTGCAACGTTCTGATCCATAATTAAAGGGAGAGGTGCCCCTCTAGGTATATGGATATTTTCCTTCTGCAACTTTATTCTGTATTCTAGAGCCTGAAAATCGGTCATTTACACTTCACCAACTTAAAACACCTGTTTACACCTTCCTTGGGACCCTTTTGTCTGAAAACAGGCCGATCCCTATTGATATCCTCAACATAGTCTTCGAGCTTGCTGGGGATGCGGATCCTTTAATCCACAGAAACCTGACCACAATCCAGGAAACTCTTAGTTCCTGAAAATATCCAGGCGTCCCCTCGGTGAGAGCTCCGCCTGATATATACATTGTAAATGTTTTATTTCATTATTTCTTACCTTAACTCTTTGTGAGTGTAAGCATTGACAAGAGGTCAATAAAGTTATTTTAATTGCTAACACCTGTTTGGTAAATTCAACCGATTTCAGAACTCCTCTAAGTGAAATTACCTCTAGTACAGGAAACCCTCTCTCTCCTTGCTATGTCTCACGACATTACAACAACAACAACAAAGCCTTTATTAAGGATACTTGTCCAATACAGAATTCTCCTATATAGGTAAGCAGAAGTAAACATAACAGTTATTAATTTTACACATATAAATTTACTGGCAATGTGCTTCTTTTAAATATCATCAAATATTATCTCTACAGACCTTACTGCAATGATATGAGTTATTGAATGAGAGGGCTTGGCTCATCAGTAGTGAACCTTCTCAGCGGTTTCACCAAACTAATCAAATAGAGGCCGTTGACCCTTCGCCAGCTTAAACACCTGTTTACACCTTCCTTGGGACCCTTTTGCCTGAAAACAGGCCGATCCTTATTGATTTCCTCAACAAAGCCTTCGAGCTTGCTGGGGATGCGGATCCTTTAATCTGCAGAAACCTGACCACAATCCAGGCAACTCTTAGTTCCTGAAAATAAGAAGCACATTGCCAGTAAATTTATATGTGTAAAATTTTAACGATAGATGGCAATTAAATTTAATTTACTAATAACAGTTATTATATGAAAAAGTGAAAGTTATATAAGCTTATAATTTTGCTTTGTTTTAAAAATGAATTGATGTTGGTTCCATATGTTTGAATTGAATATTACACTTCAGTTCTATATGTATTTTATTGCTTAAAAAGGAACACAACAAAACAAAAAAATAAATCACAATTACAAAATGATTTGATAACTAACAAAGAAAAAAAACAATAATAATACAAAAAAAAATAATGATGATAAAAAAATTGAATATGTCTGCTAGAAAAAGGCTTCTATGAATTTAAAAAAATAAGAATAATTACAGAATTAAACTTCAAATAGTTATCTATAGAAAATGGAGATTAACATCAAGCTTTCCTCACGCTGGGTTCTGTGTTACACCTTTTGGACTGTGCTGTTCTCCTGAATTTGTAAAAAGCTAATGCATTGGTCCTACTTTTCACTACTTTTGCCAATAAAATATATGGCGAATTGTTTTCAAAAGCAATCTTCTGGCGAAAAGAGAATTATTCTCTATCTAAAGACAATATTTATAAAACTACATTTATAACTTGATTGTTATTAGTGATGCAAAGTAGTGTTATCCTTTAAATATAAGTTGCATTTTATATGCAAATTTATTGTAAATAATTTAATGTTTTTTAAATTACAAAATATTTTCTCACAATTGAGTTTTTTTTTTAATTACAAAACGCTAGCTTTCAAGTGATAATCGGTATTCAAGAGCGTTGAAGAGCGATTATCACTTGAAAGCTAGCGTTTTGATATAAAAAGAAACTGTGAGAAAATATTTTGTAATTTTTAAAAAGTTTTTCACAATTTCATCATGAACTTTGATGTTTATTTCTCTCATCTTTTAAGTTGATTGGATCCAATAAACAACAAGTCTAGAAATTGGAGATTGAAGATTTGTCATTGGTAGTAAAATTTGAACCCTAACACCACTACAACAGGTCAAAACAGCTGTTTGGATGTCCCAACGTCAAACAATACCAAGATGTAATTAATGAGCCAATCATTGATGTCAACAGACCATCACAGGGATGTCCTCTTGTCATCATCACTGTCAGGAGGATGCTGGTGACGAGGCACAGTGTCATGACCACTCTGGAATGTCACCTTCCTATATGCAAATCAATCCCTACTTGCATATGTACAACCTTTCTCTCTTTTTCCCCTGATGCATTGCCTTTCTCCAAGCTGGAACATTTGTCTATTACATATGGAAAGGATAAAATCGAGGATATGCAAACTGAAAAATGATCAATTTGTATTGTTTATCAATTATGTATAAAGTAAACATTACTATTGAGGGAGGTTACTCTTTCTTCTCAATTATTGATGCTGTCTCTCTTTACCTTGAGAGATGACCTAGTGTCCAGCTACTTGACCAGCTCGGCCAAGGAAGAGGCTCTAAGGACGACTATCAACCATCCAAAACTTATCCAAAACTCTTTTTTATTGAACAGCACGGTCAATTTATACATTCAAAGAAATCCACATACACCAATACCTCGCTTTGCGTCGTTTCGTTTTGCGTTTTTTTTTTTTTTTTCGAAGTTGCGTCGCTGCTTAAATTTTACTGATTTTCACTGTGCGTCGTTAGATTTTCGAAGTTGCGTTGTTTTGGATTCGAGTCTTTAATTTTTTTTTTTTTTTGAATTTTTTTTCCTAAAATATGGCAACACCTTTGTTTTTGATTGTGCCATTCCATCAAAATTTTATTTTCACTTTGCGTCGTTTCAATTTGCGTCGTGTTTTTTTGGAACGTAACCCCGACGCAAAGCGAGGTATGGGTGTACTAATTTATACATTCAAAGAAATTTACATACTTTTTTCTCTTCGTTTTTATATTACAAAATTATTTACATAAAAATAAAGTTGACTACTCTAGTAGTCGTTACAATTACTAAAGGGTAGAATTCCGACCACACCACCCTGGGAACATTGGAATATTCAACCAAATGCTTTGGTTTGTTTACAAGGTAACTAACGTAACAATGGCATCCATTTTCCAATGAAGAGCAAAACACCTAACATTACTCTTTATCTCCTGAAAAGAAAGATTTGAGAGAAACATCTTTAGCTGAGAAAATACTGCAGACAGCAAGGCTTAAGACACATTTGAATAACACGACCAATTTGCATAAAATAATATTAATATTTTTCTACCAACTCTGATGACGTTGAAATTCAACTTCGGAATTTGATTTGATTTTTTTTTCCAAAATTGTAACGAGCTTTCGCAAGTAACATTTCTTTCTCAATGATTATGCAAATAGGGAAGACCAACACCGCTACTCTAACATTCACCACAGAGTATATAATTACCTGCACTTTATTTTTTAATCATATTTCGGTTTTTTTTCTTGCAATAGAGGAATACAATTGTACCGCCGCCGGAAGTACCATAACGTCTATGGAGTCACCGAACCGTGGCGGATTACCCAATATGCAACAAGGGTACGTGCCGGAAGTCGTCTGACTTCAATTAGAAACTTCCCTTTTCAAGGTCGCCAACCTTCCCAATCATATTTGGAGATGTTGAGATTTGTTTAACTTGACCACTTAACTTCTTCTTTTTATTATTATTATTATTTCACTTGCTCCTTTTTTTTCTTTCTTGTTCTTATGTAAAGAGAATGATGAGTACAGATCTAGACTTTTGACCATGTTCTCTGATGACTCTTATGTTAATGAGGTTAAAGTAATCTTGGAAAATATAAGCTTCTTTTTGGATGGAAGTTTTAGCACTTCTTTTTCTACTTCCGTATGTTTTGTGTTGGGTTGTTGTAAAAAGTTGTGTACGAAATTTTGTATTTTTATTATTAATTGGCTGATTTTTAAAGTAGTTTTTTTTTTATAAACACAAGGTAATAAGACCAAATACAAATAAATAAATAAAGTGTATGACGTTTCTGTAACAGCGTTGTTACCATCTTCAGACAAAAGTACTGAATGAGAAATTTTATCATTCAATATTTTTGTCTGAAGATGGTAACAACGCTGTTACCGAAACGTCACACACTATTTATTTGTTTGGATTTGGTTTTATTACCTTGTGTTTATATTCTATAATCCAAATTGTGCCTTATCAGTAGTTTTTTATATTTGTGTCTGTCATATTACATATTTATTTATTTATATATTTATATGAAAAAATAGTCCAAATGTAATATTGTACTGGGATAAGGTGCATAAATTTAGAAACAGCTTGCACCACGCTGATGAGGGCCAACAGCCCGAAACGCGTCCGTGGTTAACTTTTCTTGATTAATCAAGAATGGGTATTTGGCCAATTCTGGAATAATTACAAATCAACGAGAATAGTTGATATTTATTCCGATAGATGGCGCAAGCCATCAGCAACTTTCAGTTGCACGATAAGGAGATGCCTTTTTCTTAATATATTTATATGTAAGCATTATAGAATTTATATATATAGACAAATGTAAAGTCATACATGTATGACAGCGTAAGTGTCCCTAATGGGATATAGCGCTTTAAATTGAAATAAATAAATAAAAAGTAGGTTTTTTTTAAATACATTTATAATAAGCAATTCATGGTTAATTGATATTGCGCTATTTTTATTTCTCTAGCTTTCTGGCTAACATGTCTGTTAGCACGTTTCCTTTGAAGTTTCTTCTAGAAAGAACGAGCTGACTCAATTCGATTCAATTCGATTTATTTCAAACAACAAAAGAGAATTACATTACGATTTAATGCGATTTAGTTGTATTTATAACACAAAAGAAAACAGAAGAAGAAAAAAAACAACAAAAAGAATGATGATAAGTAACAATAAAATTCTATGAATATGAATTATAATTAATTAATAAAATACAATAATAATAATAATAAAAACCTAACAATGTCCTTCAACAGGAGAACTAGAAGTATGACTTCCAGCTAACTATACACGGCTTATGGGACTTTTTTTTCTTTGGCGTGTGGGGTTCGCATAAAGCGAATGGCGCATGCGGGGGAGAAATAAATACTTGTTTGTTTCCCTTACTATATAATAATTAAAAATAAGTTTAAACACATTTTTTTTTAATTTTTAAATTTTTAAGTTTGTTGTTGACACACATTAAATATGTTATAATACCTTGATAAAGGTTGGCGTTCAGCCAACTGAAATAATGGTAAAATATATGATATTTTGATCCAATATATTATATATAATATGTTTTTTAAATCAAAATTTTCAATTATTATTCATTTTTTAATTATTTTGATCATTGCAGTTAAGAACAGTAGAAAAATAATGTTGAAAAATGGTTAGCTTTTCTTGATTAATTAAGAATGGGTATTTGGCCAATTCTGGAATAATTATAAAATCAAGGAGAATAGTTGATATTTATTCCGATAGATGGCACAAGCCATCAGCAACTTTCAATTGCACGATAAGGAGATGCCTTTTTTTTTCTTTCGTTGTAGAAAATATTTAAAAGAATTTCTACGCGCCATAAATGGTTCAAATTTCACCAAGATCTATTTATCTTCATTTTGACTCTTTTCTATCTTGACGATAGAAGATATAAATTCTCGTAAAGATAGAGGCTGCCTGGCCGGCATTCATATTTATATAAAAAAATAGACACTTCGGCCAGTTGGAGTTTTTTATTTTTTTTTAACGTTTCGACAAAAATCTTTTGTTTTCGTCAGGAGATTTCGAAAAATCACGTGAGAACGCCCTTGCAAACCTCGGAACAATTTTTAACGCCTTGCCAAATGTTTATTTTTATTTACTTCTCCTGACGAAGACAAAAGATTTTTGTCGAAACGTTGAGAAAATAAAAAACTCCAACTGGCCGAAGTGTCTATTTTTTATATAAAAAGATATAAATTGTTAAAACATTTATAATCAAAATAAAAAGAGTATTTTATCTTCCAAAATGTACTATTGTCTCAATAAGATCTATGAAAGATTTATTTTCCAAAAGTTACCCCGAAGTTTCGTCCAACATTTTTACGAGACTTTATCTCTAAACTTTTGTGTAATTTCTTTCCAAGATTGCCAAGTCCTTTCTCTCCCATTCTACTTCCCAAACAATAGTCAATTTGACCAAATGACGTCATAATACTCTCAGAAGTAAATGTTGTCCCCAAAAATATCGTCTGCAATAAACTTTCCCGTCGTCTGCTATTTATTTTACTCTCGTCTGCAGAGAAAAATCGATGATTGGTTGAAAGAACTCCACCCCAATAATAACATCGACCAATCAACTTTTCTATGCAAATTAATCTTAAAGATTGAAGTATACCTTATTTCCATACCAATTTTTACTTCCACGTTGATTTAGCTTTTTTATTGTTTCTACGTAGAAAAGATAATGAATATTGATTCAACTTTTGATTTTTTTTTACCCCAAGTAATAAAAAGAAATTTTACTGCTTATCTAAATGAGGTAATATTTTCAAAAATGTTTTTTTTTTTACTTATACAAACGTTGTCTCTATTGATTTTAAAATATAAATTCCTAGTAATATTTTGTTGGAATATTTAATTTTATAAAAATATATATATATATATTCTGTGAGATTGGGTATGATGATAACCTAATATAAAAAGGTTGTTGTTGTTAAAAAGTTACGGAACAAAACTTTATTAAAAAATATATATAGCCACTATTATCTTTTGTATTTGTTGTGTTTTCTTATTGTAATGTATGTATAATAAATAATAGATTTAAAGGAGAAGTCTGTCAATCATCAAAAAACAACATATTTACTATGTTTATTTAAAATATGAAACTATTATAGACGAGTATGATTTTTTCTTTCAAATAAACAATTCTTACTGCCCTTACTTCAATGGAAAAATTAATGGGAGGGCCTGGCTCATCAGTGGTGAACCCTCCCAGCGGTTTCGCCAGTTTAATCTACCATGTATGTAAAGATGCTGCTCTGGGTCCATGTCAATTTTCTGTTGTTGTTTCCAATGAAGAGCCTCAGATGTCTCCATACATCTCTATTACAGCAGTCGTTCTCTATCTTGGATGTGTAAAGCTGTTGTTCTGGGTCCATGTCAATTTTATGTTGTTGTTGTTGTCGTGTCCAATGGAGAGCCTCAGATGTCTCCATATATCTCTATCACAGCAATGTTCTCTATCTTGGGTGTGTAAAGCTGTTGTTCTGGGTCCATGACAATTTTATGTTGTTGTCGTGTCCAATGAAGAGCCTCAGATGTCTCCATACATCTCTATCACAACAATGTTCTCTATCTTGGGTGTGTAAAGCTGCTGTTCTGAGTCCATGTCAATTTTCTGTTGTTGTTGTCGTGTCCAATGAAGAGCCTCAGATGTCTCCATACATCTCTATCACAGCATTGTCCTCAATCTTGGGTGTGTAAAGCTGCTGTTCTGGGTCCATGTCAATTTTCTGCGGCCATTGCTGGACATGAGAATATGTGGGTAGGTGTTAGTTGATCAATGCATTTTCGACTAGATTTGGTAAAATAGATAACCCATCATTGTTCCCCTTTTGTGAATCTGATAATGATGAAATCATTGAATACATTATTTTTGATTGCGGAGATCTGAGTGAATACAGAAAAGCCATTTTCTCGAAAATTATTCATCTAAAATTGCCATCTAAAAAACACATGTGCTCCTGGTTTTATTCTTAAAATATAACCTTGTATCATAAGCCTTTGTAGATAGTTTGAATAAGATGGGTGGCAACGTGTATAGTTCGCATAAAGCGAATGATACACGAGGTAGATATAAATTGCTTTTGTTTTTGTTTTACAGTATATAAAAGCTGTTATAACCATCTACCCATCATGATTATCATGGCTGTATAAAACATATGCTCTCATAGGTGCTATAAACAAAATAAAAATAATATACAACAACAACAAAAAGCTTTATTAAGACCTTTAAGTCTTATACAGATTTTCCAATCAGAAATGTAGGATACATACAGGAATAACAGTAATAATACCAGTAATCAACAACAACAAAAAGCTTTATTAAGACCTTTAAGTCTTATACAGATTCTCCAATCAGAAATGTAGGATACATACAGGAATAACAGTAATAATACCAGTAATCAACAACAACAAAAAGCTTTATTAAGACCTTTAAGTCTTATACAGATTCTCCAATCAGAAATGTAGGATTCATACAGGAATAACAGTAATAATACCAGTAATCAACAACAACAAGAAGCTTTATTAAGACCTTTAAGTCTTATACAGATTCTCCAAGCAGAAATGTAGGATACATACAGGAATAACAGTAATAGTACCAGTAATCAACAACAACAAGAAGCTTTATTAAGACCTTTAAGTCTTATACAGATTCTCCAAGCAGAAATGTAGGATACATACAGGAATAACAGTAATAGTACAAGTAAACAACAACAACAAAAAGCTTTATTAAGACCTTTAAGTCTTATACAGATTCTCCAATCAGAAATGTAGGATACATACAGGAATAACAGTAATAGTACAAGTAAACAACAACAACAAGAAGCTTTATTAAGACCTTTAAGTCTTATACAGATTCTCCAAGCAGAAATGTAGGATACATACAGGAATAACAGTAACAGTACCAGTAATCAACAACAACAAGAAGCTTTATTAAGACCTTTTAGTCTTATACAGATTCTCCAAAGAGAAATGTAGGATACATACAGGAATAACAGTAATAATACCAGTAATCAACAACAACAAGAAGCTTTATTAAGACCTTTTAGTCTTATACAGATTCTCCAAAGAGAAATGTAGGATACATACAGGAATAACAGTAATAGTACCAGTAATCAACAACAACAAGAAGCTTTATTAAGACCTTTTAGTCTTATACAGATTCTCCAAAGAGAAATGTAGGATACATACAGGAATAACAGTAATAATACCAGTAATCAACAACAACAAGAAGCTTTATTAAGACCTTTTAGTCTTATACAGATTCTCCAAAGAGAAATGTAGGATACATACAGGAATAACAGTAATAGTACCTTAATGGTAATATGATATTTATATACAGGATAAATTAATTAAGACAATCAAACTAATAGATTAGTCTGGGTAAATTGGAGGAAAGGAAATTTATTCTACATAGATTTACCATGGAGTCTCTACAAATGAAAATTTCTATTCATGATAAAATTGTGAAAAAAGTTTTAAAATTACAAATATTTTCTCACAATAAGTTTATTTTTATTAAAAACGCTAGCTTCCAAGCGATAATCGCTCTTCAACGGGATTAATATTTTTAAAATTTAAAAAAATTTCAGTTGTAAATATCCACGCTGCGCGCGTTTGTTTTTTGTAAATATTTCTGGTGGGATAAAGTCGATGTTTTATTAAGCCCGTTGAAGAGCGATTATCACTTGAAAGCTAGCGTTTTGTAATAAAAAGAAACTCATTGTGAGAAAATACACCTATCCTCCGATTTACACGGTAGATACGTTCCTGAGAAAAACGTGTAAATCGGGGGATAGGTGTACACAGAAATAAAAATAAAATGCATTGACAGGTTAAAATATGTAGTCAACACATAAGCTCGGGATTCCTCGTGAGATGTGTAAACAGCGCATGTGTTCAATCACAGTAGCATTTAATATAGTGCGATAAAAAAAAATAAAATAAAAAACTTATTTGGAAAACCGTGTAAAAGCGAAAACGTGTAAAACAAGTACCGTGTAAATCGGGGGATAGGTGCATTTGTAATTTTAAAATGAAAATTAAAAAAAAAGAAGTAAAAGTTAATCACAATCAATATTGATATATATAAACAAAATAAAATAACTTCTAAAAAATACCAACAGTAAACAATATGATATAGATTTGGAATAAACTAAGTAAACCGAACAAAAGTCCAGGAGAAGAGACAAACTGTCTACAATTAGAGTCCCAGCCAATCAGAAGACGCGGTTTAATCCCCGAAGCAGAAGACGATACGAGTCCTGAGGGACTACAGACGATCAACATTCTTCCTTGATATCTCTTCTTTCATCTTCTGCCTTAGTTGAGGCTGCTAACTTTCCTCAGGGCATTTTCTTAACCCTAATATCTTTACCTTCTTTTATTTACATATTAACAACCTCTATAGGAACACTTTTTTATGTGAAATATCAAAGTTATTTTTATTATTATCCCAAGTATACGTGGTTACGGGCCATGATAATCATGATATTTAATAGTTAGCGAGTGATTTTTGCTGTAAGTGCATCACATGTCTAGTTATGTGCAAAGCATTTATAAGTATGCCAGAATCCCATTTGCTTATTTACACTCATTGGTAAGGTTAGACTTTTGCAAGAATCGGATGCCATTTAGGGCAACTTTTTAATGAGAACAATCAAAAACTATTTACATTCGATGACAATAATGAGAAGATTATACACTCATGGACAAAACTTAAGAAAGTAGAAAGTCTTTGATGTAGCCGATCGTCTATCTTTTCTTTTTTTTTTTTAAGTAGACAGGGGCAATTTTATTCACACTTGGTGTGTGTCTTCAATAAAGGTCACATTAATATCTTTCAGAGTTATTGTCCCGATATACATTCTAAAAGGTACAAAAAGGACTCCTTCTAGGGACCTCAATCTATATGGTGTTTCATCCAGAGTGTTAAAATATTGTATGTGAAGCAAACAACTATTTATTAATTTAAACAGATATATTCGATCAGATAGTTATGAGAAGTTTAACTATAAATTAAACTATTACAACTAAGTCTAACTACACCTATCATAGAAGCTACCATTGTTATATCAAAGATGAATGTAAACAAGAAAAAAATCCCATTTTTTGAAGAGAAATTCCTAAAAAAAAGCGTTATGGGCCACCATCAATCTTTCCCAGTAAAATCGAAAGTATTTTTTTTTACATCTAGAAACCCTGTTCTCCATTATTTCTGTGGGAGCGTTTTAAAATATAAGAATTTCTGGGATGTTTTTGTAAAAGATAGAAAAACTCTGTCATGTGTCGGTTGTTTGTGTTGGGAGAAAGTCCCTATTGCAGATATAATGGTGATAATAACTTCTATAATTCAAAATTAAATTTGCCTATTTGTGAAATTGTGGATTTTAACGAAAAGATTTTCATTCATACGTTTTCATTCATATGTTTTCATTCCTACGTTTTCATTCATACGTTGCATTTATACGTTGCATTTATACGTTGCATTCATATGTTTTCATCCATATGTTTTCATTCATACGTTTTCATTCATAAGTTTTAATTCATACCTTTTCATTCATATCTTTTCATTCATATGTTTTATCCATATGTTTTCATTCATATGTTTTCATTCATACGTTTTCATTCATATGTTTTTATTCATACGTTTTCATTCATACGTTTTAATTCATACCTTTTCATTCATATCTTTTTACATATGTTTTCATTCATACGTTGCATTCATACGATTTTATTCATACGTTTTCATTCATATGTTTTTACATATGTTTTCATTCATACGTTGCATTCATACGTTTTCATTCTTAAATTTTCATTCATACGTTTTTATTCATATGTTTTCATTCATACCGTGCATTCATACGTTTTCATTCATACTTTTTTATTAATACGTTTTCATACATACGTTTTAATTCATACGTTTTCATTCATATGTTTTCATTCATGCGTTGCATTCATACGTTTTCATTCATACGTTTTCATTCATAGGATTTTAGTCATTCATTTTTACATATGTGGAGGAAAACGCACTCAGAGAAAACCGTGGTATTTTTACACACAATTTGACTCTAGTTTATTCATTAAAAATAAACAAATAACCACAACTTAAAAAGACTATTTTAAGAAAGGCCTTCCTGATCTTACAACTAAAATAATTGCTGATGGCTTGCGCCATCTATCGGAATAAATATAAACTAATCGTTTATTTTTTTAAATTATCCAGAATTGACTTAATATCCTCTCTTATAAAAATACGACTAGGTAATATAAAAAGGTGAAAAAAATTATAAGCATAGTTTTAACGCTATTTTATCTTTAAAATATGTTTATAATTTTCGTCGATAGATGGCGCTATATTATTGATAAAATATAAATGTATATGCCCATGGGAATGAATAAAAGACCTCAAAAAAAAGAAAATTAAAAACTTATGCAAATATAGTTAATGCTATTAAACCTTTAATTATGTAATTTGATATAGGTTACCTTTATATACATAGTTGAAAGTTGTCAAAAAGAAGAAAATAAATTAAATAAATTCATCTTTCGTATCTAAAAATGCAACCATCAAGTCGTGTGTTTTTTAAAATTCCTTTTGCTGTAAAGGAACTACACTCATGGACAAAACTTAAGGAAGTTGTACCTTTTAACATGTATATCGGGATTCAGACAATTACAGGGACCTTTATTGAAGACACACGAGATAACCAAGTGTGAACAAAATTGCCTCTGAATATAGAGCCATCCATAATATCAATATAAAAAATAAGGCTTATTTTGGATATATTAAGATTTTTTAATTAAAAAAAAATAAGAATTAAGTAAAGCTATTATTAAATCCAAAATATAAGCCTTTTTTTTTAAATTACCTCTTTGTCCTTCAAAAAAAAAAAATCAGATGACCGGTGACATCAAAGACTTTCCACTTACTTAAGTTTTATCCCTGAATGTATACTCAGCACTGAATGGTTTAATTTTTATTTAATTTGAATAATTTAAATATTTGAAAGAAAATTTGGTACTCTTTCTCTGTCGTAATTAAAAAAAAAAACATATATAAAATATCTCAATTTCTAAAATACCTATTTGCATATTTACATATATAAAATAAGAAGAGATAGTAAAATGTGAAGTAGCCAAAAAAATGACAATCCAATTATTTATAATGAGGTGAGTAACATTTTTAAAACGTACTTGAATATTTTTAAAATATCGTTTGGCTTAATTTGTAACGTAAATTTTCAACCTTAAAAAATCGTTTTCTGTAATATTTATAAAAAAGCACGCTTCGTTAAATAAAAAATAAATAATGTGGAAATTTTTATTTTTTTAAAACTTTATTTTTAAAATATTTTCATTTTCTACTCTCTTTATAAAATATTCTTCAAAATTATCAAATTTTAAAATTACCTCCTTTAATATTTTATGCAATTTGACTTTAAACCCTTATACTAAAAGTTTTATTTTGTATAGCGAATCAAAAGTTTTACGAAGGAGCATCTTTTAAGATGCTCCTTCGTAAAACTTTTGATTCGCTCTACAATTATACCTATTATACGGAGTTTACCTGTAGATAAAAGTTTTATATTAAAAAACGACATTCGAAAATTATCCCGCATGCGTTTCTTTTGAACGAAAAATCGAACTTTATTTTTAAGGAGAAATAACAATTATTTCTTAACCTTAGGGATGAATTATGAAAGGATGAATTGTGAAGAGTAATGATAAACGGAAAAATAAAAGTGTCCAGGAATGGGAATCGATTTTTCGTTCAAAAGAAACGTATGCGGGATAATTTTCAAATGTAGTTTTACAATCATAAACCGCATTATATTGTATTATAGTTTTATATTAATATAAAAAATTTATTATTATATATTTATGTATTCTTATTTGTATCTTAAAGCCCTCTAATATTTGAAAATTCTTATGTTATATACTTTTTTTAAAAAATGTGTATACCATAAATTAATATCAAATCAATAATTATTACATTTCTATACGGGTTAAAATACGCCTAATTCACAAAATTTAATTTATTCAAATCATATGTTAATTTTGGGGAAGGGTGGTGTTGATATTTTTAAAATTTTAAATCTAAAAAAATTAAGACACAATCTTAATTCCAATTATAAATTCCTATTTAATTATTTCAAATTTATTGTGTTTTAATCTAAAAACTCTATTAAATTATATCTTCATTCTTCTTAATTGATATTGAAGTCTTAAATTGAACGTTAAGCAGAAGAAGAAAAAGAAATATTTTTAAAATTAAAATTCACTGATATTTTCAAAATTAAGCGCCCTTCAAAAAAAGGGTATAACCCCCCCAATCGATTCTAATCAAAAGACGACATTTTATTAGTTTATGCTTCACTTATTAAAACTCAGAAGATTTGATTAGAGATTTGATTGATGAAAGAGACAAAGGAAAAACTAATGAAAATCGTTTGCCTCAATGATACCGATAGAAACTAAGGAAAGATATACTTGGCACCATTGTTTACTCTGTGACAATTCTTTTCCTATTGAGATTCGCTTCTATGATAAAGTTTATTTTTATAACTTTGTTTTTTCTTTTGTATTAAAATGATCTCTTGAATTGTGTGAAATATAGCGTTTGTTTATCAACAATAAAACTTTCTTTTGATTTCTGAATATAAGAAATGTATACCTAACAAACGGTTAATTTAGAATTATTTAATAGCTTTAGGGTCTTGCTCTTTCCCAACATTTAGGTGAAATGAATAACTTTAAGGTTGAGAAAGGCCATAAAACCCGAAATATTCCATTAAATATATATTATTTTTGAAAAAAAAAAACTTACGTTAAGTAATTTAACACAAAGCAATAACGCGCCATCTATACTTATAAAATGAAAGGATTTAAAAGCACGAATGTTTCTTTTATACATAATACAAACTTCTACTGCCCTTACTGCCAATACTGCCAATATATTTTTTCATCGCAGTAAGGGCAGTAGAAGTTTGTATTATGTATAAAAGAAACATTCGTGCTTTTAAATCCTTTTATATTTTATAAGTTAAGTAATTTATTGAATTGTGTGTCAACTGTTTTTTAATCATTATATACGTTATAGGCCCCATAATAAACAATTCAACAGTATATTTTTATTTATTTCAATTAAAGCGCTATGTCTCCCTAGGGACACTTACGCTGTCATACATGTATGCCTTTACATTTGTCTATCAAATTACAAAACTAAAAATAAAACAATTTCTACTGCCCTTACTGCAATGGAAAAATTAAAGGGAGGGCCTGGCTCATCAGTGGTGAACCCTCCCAACGGTTTCGCCCGTTTAATCTTCCATACCGCTGTTATATTGCATTTTTGGAACTTCCTTTTATAGTGATACTGATGCTTGACTCTTCGAATGGGTATTTTAGATTAACTATGGACATAAGCTTTTAGGACAGCAGAATTACATATAATTTGTCTATACTCGTACATATATATGGCAGTAGAAATTGTTTTTATTTTTAAAAGAAGCATACGCGTCTATAATAGTTTCGAATTTTGATAACAGATGGCGCGCTGATGCATCATAACATATATTTACAATAATTTTAGGCCGTGAATAGAATAGTCATATGATATTAACAATGAGAGAAAGAGAGAGGAGGAAAAAACGAGAACAAAGAACTGTGTACAAAAGAAAGAAATGTCTGGAAATATGTACAATCAACATAATATAAATTATCATTTTCTTAAAAGATATTTGTTGCTATATAATTTAAAATATATCTACAAAAGGTATTGAATTTAATATACATTTCTTTACTGGAAATAACATAATATTAATATATATAACAAAAATAAACAATCCAGCATAATATTTGAAAGAATTAAAAGATTCCTTCAATAATAGTTACTACTAGCGGACGTACCCGGCTTCGCCCGAGGTTTTACCCGAGTAAAGGTTTGTCTAACGAACATTTGTTAAAACAATTCTCTATAAACTTATAAAAAAAAGAGATATATTTTGATAATTTGAAACTCGTAAATGTGAATCTCTCGATAAAGTGAACATTTTTTCCCGGTCCCTGTGTGCCGTGTCATCCTGAATTTTGTCTTTCATAATTTTCTACATTACAAAATCATCGTTTTATCTAGTGAACATATTTTCCCGGTCCCTTGATAAATACTCGATAAGTTGAATAAAATCATGGTCGTGAATCTCTCGATAAAGTGATCATTTTTTCCCGGTCCCTGTGTGCCGTGTCATCCCGAATTTTGTATTTCCTCGATAAAGTGAACATTTTTTACCGTTCCCTGTGAGCCGTGTCATCGTGAATTTTGTCTTTCCTAATTCTATACATTACAAAATCATCGACACGGGATATCATTTAATGTTGTCTAAAGGGGGTTAAGAGAGCAGTCTCTTTCAAATGAAAAATGCTTTAATTAAGCAGATGTTTAAAGTATAAGATATGAGAGGCAATCTTACAGGTTGTCGACGCTGTAAAATCCCCAGAGAGAGTGTTTTTGTAGCATCATGCTGTGACTCACACGATGACCCAAGGTCATCAGAAGCAGCAAACTAAGCCTATCTCCGTCTCAATGGCGGCGCTGCTTGCAAGTTAAATATACAAATCTGCAAATAACTCTAAGGATATTCAAGATATTCAAGAAATTATTTTTCGTAAACCTTTCCGGGGATACACCTAATAATATCCCAAATTTTCACGGCGATTGGATGTATGGTTTTTGAATCCATAGAGGACACACACACACACAGACAGACAGACAGACAGACAGACATTCAATTATATATATATAGATTGTTGTACCAGGTTGGCAGACTCTTCAACCTTGATTCTCTCCTGTGCCGGGTCTTGTATCTTACCAGAGCGTGTTTCAACCATCCTACAAATTTATATAAGGGAATAATGAGATAACCAAGTGTATATTGTTGCACCAGGTTGCGGCTTGGAAGACTTTTCAACCTTGATTCCCTCCTGTGCTGGGTCTTGTATCTTACCAGAGCGTGTTTCAACCATCCTACAAATTTATATAATGGAATAATGAGATAACTTTAAGTAGCCTCCAGAATTATTTATTTATTTCTCACATCAAAGAGAGCAGTGAAAGTCATACAGTATACCTAAATACAAATGGTGATATTATAATACATATATTCTGTTTATAATATATATATTCTGTTTAATAAAATAAATATATATATAAAATATAAATTTGAATTAAAAATATATGAAAATTAATATTATGAATTAAAATTAATAAGATCAAAAAACTTGCGCATAAAATTAAATTCAAAAGACAAAAACCTCTCGCAATCAGTATCTTTTATTAATAAAAGATACTGATTGCGAGAGGTTTTTGTCTTTTGAATTTAATTAAAATTAAATAGGTGCATTAGCCATGATGCAAAAATATATAAAAACAATAGTTAGAGAGAGTGTGACAGTTTTATGCCCTTTAAACCAACAATTAATTATATAAAACATTAATAAAATAACGCGTTTGTGGATGGCTTTTCTTGATTTATCAAGAAATTGGGTTGGCCAATTATCAGGGAACAGGCTAAATCGATGTTTAGTTGATTTCTGTTCCACTAGATGGCACTCTGCCTTCTGAAAAGCACATGTGCTCCTGGTCAGGATATAACTTTTTTTCTATGTTGTTGTTGTTGTCGTGTCCAAAGAAGAGTCTCAGATGTCTCCATACATCTCCATCACAGCAGCAGCAATATCCACTATCTTGCTCTTCATTGGAAAATGGGTGCCGTTGCCACGTTAGTCACCTTGGAACGAACCAGAATTTGGTCAAATTTTCCAAGGGTCCAGGGGGGACCGCAGGGAGGTGTGGTCGGACTTCTCCCCCCCACTTTTTATTTTTTTATTTTTTATTAATAAAATAATACCTCAATCATAGTTCAATCCCGCGCCATCTATAGATAAGAAAAGAAAACATTAAAGTTCTCGTTTTTTTTCCATCGCAGTAAGGACAGTAGAAGTTTGCTTTATGTGTAAAAGCAACTTTCGTACTTTCATGTTTTTATTTTCTCAAAATAATAAATATTATTATACCTATACAATGCATGGGCACATTTTATGGAATAAAAATATAAATCGAATACAATGTATGTAAAATAGATTAAACTAATAAAAAAAAAAGAGATTAAATATATTGTTGCTAAATATAGTGTTAAATTCATTAATTATACTTTCATTTTAAAATATATTATAATATATATATTGCCTTCTTTAACCTAGAATAAATAGAATTTTTTAGGGATTTAATAAACTCCTAAATATTCTTTTTTATAATGGTCAATGGTCATATGCATTTAAATCCTTTATATTTTATCATAGAAATATCTAAAAAACCTTAGAAAATATTTTAAAGGAGAATTTTTATATATATTTTTTAAATCGTATGAGAGAGAGATGGATTAGAATAAGATGAGAAAAAAAACTTTTTTAAAAATAAGGAAAGAGAGAAAAAATAGTTTGTATCGTTTTATATTTTGAAATGTGGAACCCAAAAGAAATCGAAAAATATTTTACGTTTGATCCTATATAAATTCGAACGAGAATAATTCTATGTTAAAAAAGAACAAATTTAAGATTTAAAATTAGGACTTATTTGAATTTATCTTATTTTTCTTATAAATTAGTATTTATAAATGTAAATAATAGTGTATGTAATGTAAACAATAATATATATGGTAATTTAAACCAACAACCCCATATTGTATATAACTTATAATAAGATTTTAATGTTGTATAATAGAAACACATCTGTAAATGATCATACGTATTATTGACATGTGTCTTTACATCATCATATGTAATGCAATTTGTACAAACAGGATAAATAAATAAAAATCTGTAATAGATTTAAGAGTTGAGCTAAGCAAGAGATAGAAGTCATAACGTCAAAATCGAGATAGATTTAGAATTCCCACAACAAGACCACCCACACTGTTCACAGCTGGTGGAATGCAAAGCCCCCTCTCACACCTGGTGACATGTAAAGGCCCCCTTTTTCTCAGAAACGCCCCTGGCGCATAAGGCCCCCCGTCTTTAACCTATAAATACAATCACTTTACAGTCACTTGACAGCTAGTTCACCCTCAGTGCAAGCCCGCGTCGGTCGTACCTCATGTCGATCTCATCTAACATGTAGTTAGTAAGAACTCTTCTATCTCCATCTTTCGCTCCTAGCTCAACTTTTATCTGTTAAAGGAACTTTCTTAGTGCAACTGTGTCTTCGTTTTTTGTGTGGACATTCCCAAGCTTTCCACTCTGCCTCGACCACGACTGCCTGTATTTTGTGAGAACTTTTAAAGGTCTTTCAAGGTGCAGAGAGGTACTGGAAAACTCTACATCCTGACTGTTCCTTTCGGTTAACACAGTATAGCGAGAGTCAACACTTCATCATCACAAAGTTAATCGACAGGATTTATTACAAGAGTCAACAACCAAACCTCTACTTATTACAGTGAGTCGAAAGGATTCTACAAGGCTTACCAGGACCTCTACTTATTACATATATATATGTTATATAAAGGTATTATTTAAAATTTTATATTAAAATATTGTTTTATTTGAAGATATATTTCATAGATACAAATACTGCTAAATCGACCGCCAGAGGTCATGCTTCCCCTATAAAAACTCGTTGTTGTTCTTCCCCGTTGGTCGGCTCAAAACATTTGTACATTATGTAAATAAGCTTTTGTTTTAATTATTCTTACGCCTTAAGCCAGGCAGTACTTTTACAAAATTATGTTTTTCATATGTATTCATTCCTCAGCTCAATAAAGAAATCTCTAATCAAGACTTTATATTTTCAAGATTATAATCTCTTCCACGACTGCATACCAAAATCAAGCAACATAAATAAATTCTATAACTCAGGATAATCAAATATTAGCAGAATATTTTATTTAATATAATATTAAAAATAAATAAGGCATCTCCTGACCACGAGCACATTAATATAATATATATATATATATATATATATATATATATATATATATAAAAATGTGAAAATAATATAATAAAATGATAGAGATTTATTTATTCTTAGAAAAAATATTAGTTAAATACAAAAAAAAAACGATTCGCAGAAGAGTATGAAAAATACTCGAAAGCTTGTTATATATTCAATAAACCATCGCATATTTACCTCTAGCGTTTGATAAATAAAGAAAATTCGGGTAGTTAACGATCCATGGAGCCTGGGTTACCTATATGTTAGATAAAATTGCATATTTTCCAAATATATTGAAAAACAAATGGAAATAAATAACAAAATTAATCGTTTATAAAATCCGTTCGCATCATTAAAGTTAAAGGAAGAAAATAGGGAAAATACACACAAAGTTCGTCAGGAATAAATTAAAGGCAATTTATCAACCTGTCCGGAACAAATTCCCATTACTTATTTACTTACTGTTCAATATATTTGCATATTGGATTGATGTCGCGTAGCGTAAGATATTCCAGTACTTACTTCTACAGTACAGTATTGGGAGGGGGAGGGGGGGGTATTTGTCAGCAGTTAGGAAAGAGTGAATTGATAATACAACAACAACAAGAAGGTTTATTAAGACCTTTCAGTTTTATACAGATTCTCCAAAGCCAGAAATGTAACATACAGGAATAACAGTAATAGTACTAGTAAAAAGCAATGTTATTATAATTTTTTAAAGCTAATCACATTTAATGGAAATATGAGAAATTTCCATACAGGAAAACTTAATTAAGACAATTAAGCCAATAAATAGATTAGTTATTTCACCTTTATCAATATGAATATAAAGTAATAACGCGCCAAGGAATGGTTTATGATTAAAATATGAATCTTCCTTAAGTTTTGTCCATGAAGGTATATCAACAACAACAAAAAAGCCTTTATTTAGGGTCACTGACCCTATACAGGATTCACCAGAGGTATGCATAAGAACAAAGCAGTGAGACAACGGAAATAGCGATATATACAGAGTAAAAAGAGAAGCATGAAGGTATATCATATGAAACATATTACCAAAAATAATATTTACATATTTTAACTTTAATTAAGTTTTAAACAGGTCATAGTTCTAGAAAATAACTGTTCAATGCAAAAAATATATATATTGGGAGGGCTTGGCTCATCAGTGGTGAACCCTCCCAGCGGTTTCGCCAATTTAATCCACCAGACCGCTTCTTAGAGCTCTATTAGGAGTGTCTGGTGGATTAAATTGGCGAAACCGCCGGGAGGTTTCACCACTGATGAGCCAAGCCCTCCCAATATATTTTTTCATCGCAGTAAGGACAGTAGAAGTTTGTATTCTGTATAAAAGAAACATTCGTGCTTTTAAATCCTTTCATTTTATATATATAGATGGCGCGTTATTGCTTTATGTACAAATAAATACTTGGTCAAATATCTTTAAAACTTCATAGATATGTATATAGGATATTGAGAGAGAAAGATGCGCACTTAAAAAACAATTGAGAGTATATCATCTCTCCCATTCTCTTTATCACTGAAATATTCAGAAAAACAACTTTTTTTTTTTAAATGGAAGAGAAATTTGGAGAAAAATCGTAAAATAGAAAAATCGTGTATTAATGTTGTGGTAATATATTCCATGAATATGGTAATACCCTCAGGTCTTCGTATTATTTTGTATAAATTTGCATATGTTACATAATTCCCTATTTTTAAAGTTTCATTTTCGGTTTCATTTTATATATTCTCAATAGAAAAATAACAATATCTTTATATAGAACAAACTGAGTGTTGTTTATTATTTTTTAACTTATTATTATAGATTTATCATTACATTTTGGTGAGTGTGTACATAAGTAACTGAAAGGTAAATTCTTGTAATTAAACATTTTCTACCTACCATTTGAGTATACATTGTGTTAATTACCTTTTATGTAATTACTTAATTACATATCGTACATATATATATGTTTAAATACAGTTTAGATTATATCAATAGTTTTTTTGCGTTATTAAATATTTGAACATTTTTTTCATATAAATTGTAAGTGCTGCAGGGTATTTTCTAAATTATCTAAATGAAGTAAATAGTATTAGAAATAAGGTAAATAGAGGAAGGTTTGAGAACAAAGAGAGAATATAGGCCTAATGTAATTCAATACCCAATCAAATTAAGGGTACATAATAAATCAAATCAAGGGGAGGAAAGAGGGGGGTGGAGAAGAAGGGTCATTGTGACAGAAGAATCTGTTTACAAACTCAACCAGGGGCTCAGACCTGAAGAACGGATCGACAACCCCACCTGGCTAAAGAATCAATACATTGCGCATGCGCTAAACTGTATTTCAAGATGGACGCCAACGGTGTACATCATCATACTACCAAATGATCATCATGTCAACCCTTAGGTGAGTTGCTTGACCTGAATCTTGCTAGTTGCTACGACGACAAGAGAATAACAAAGAATCGTCGGATTTTTTGGCGCGCAATGAAAAGTTCGTCTGCTCATAATTAAAATTATCGTCTGATTTAATTTTTTGTTTTATTTAATTTTAAAGGGGGAATTGAGATAAATAATAAAAAAATGCAACTATTTTGTTATGTTTTATTATATATATATGGAAGAGTATATTTCAGAAATGCATCTTTAGACATATCGTCTGGTTACATTTATTTAATCGTCTGATTTCTTTAAAAGGTTTGAGGCACAATTTAAAGTATTCTAAAGAAATATATTAAGCTTATAATTATTGTAATATCACTATATATAAAATATTACTGTTTTTACATATTAGTTACTATATCATTACACCTTAATTGCATATAGTAGATAGAAATGCGACAAATTTCGAAGCCTATTTAAATGATAAAAACAGATTATAGAGCAAAATTTTGCCATAGAAGAAGACGCTAGAAGATTTCTATGAACTAAATTGAGAATATTCAGATGGGCCTTTAACATAATAAAAGAAAATGTAAAAAATTTCCTTTATTCTCGATCCTAATTATAATAAAACCAAAAATAAAAAATAAATAAAAAGATTAAAAAGACAAAAAAATACAGTAAGTCAGATTTTAGCTGGCAGAGGTCATTGCACTTTGACCCCTCAAATTTAGATTTGTAGACATAACCATTATGGCCTTTTGAATCTTTTGATATGAAATAGAAATATTGTGATAAAGATTTAATAGTGTTTAATATGAATAGGGATATTTAATGATGATTCTTTTGAATAAATAATACAAATAATATATTATCATCAAAAGGCAAAATAGCCTAGCTGCGTAAGCTTTAGACTTAAGAACCTGATGTCCCTGGTTCGAACACGCTTTTCGCTATCTTTTTATTTTCTCTTTATTTTATATTATCATCAATATATATACAGTTAAACCTGTCTATAGCGCCGCCCCCTCTTGGGACTCACCAAAATAGGGTGCTATAGAGATATGGGGTGCTATAGACAGGTCACTTTTGAAAATACTGTAAAAAGTTACGCTTCAAATTCTTATAACCTTCATTCGTCAGTTGAGGAATCTTTATTAGGACGAAAAACTTAGTAAAGGCTTATGTATCATATAAATTCCAATGTTTTTTTAATTCATTTATTTATTTAATAAATACAGTTAAACCTGTATATAGCGCCCTCTCTTGGGGGGACTCACCAAAATAGGGTGCTATAGACAGGTCACTTTCGCATCGTACTACGTATTTAAAATCGGCCGCTATAGAGAGGGGGGTGCTATTTAGAGGGGGCGCTATAGACAGGTTTAACTATACTAATATCGTAATGTAATGTATCTTAAATATAAGATAACATAAATGACAACAATATTTTAAAAGTTTCAAATATTTTTCAAATAAACACAACATCTATTTTTAACGGAGATTTAGCTAATATATATTGTGAATTGTAACTCACCGTTAAAAAAAAGTAGGAAATTACTGATTGTTTTAATAATTTAAAGCATTATTCTATCTTTCTAGAGAATATATTTGTGTTGTATTTACATACTAGATTTTAGTAGTTATGTCTTAAATACTGATATAGGATGAAAATACATTCATAAAAGGCATCGTTAAAAATATATAATATTTTTATTGTTTTATTAGTATGAAACATTATTTTTATCTTCCTATAGAATTTATGTTATATTTACACTAGATATTTCAGTAGTTAAGACATAGCTACTCAAATCCAATAAAAATACGGTTATGTAATTAAAGTAAGTAAGAAGGACGTAACCAATTTAACTTTACATATTATTTATTATTAATGGCAATTATACAAATCTTGGTATATATGTCTACATGAAAACAACAAAAACAATAATTATATTATATACATACAAGTTCCTTTTCAAACACGAGTTCATCTATAGCCATTGTTACTCTGTGTAATATTCCAACAATTTTGAAGCAAACACATATGTAAATGATGTTAAACATCGCAGCTAAATCATTCATTTAATGCTTAATACCATCAATGATGAGTTTCCACCAATCATTGGTCATTCTAATCATGATGATTGAACATTCATTTTAATTTTTTTGAAAATAGAGCAATCTATAAATATATATTTAATTTAAAAGGCATATATTGAATCAAAATATCATTTATTTTACCAATATTTCAGTTGGCTGAACGCCAACCTTTATCAAGGTATTATAACATATTAATGTATGCCAACAACAAACTCAGCGCTACTTAATTCTGTTGACGTTATGTGGCGCTGAGTTTGTTGTTGACACACATTGTTGGCGTTCAGCCAACTGAAATATTGATAAAATAAATGATATTTTGATCCAATATATGCCTTTTTAATTCAATTCATTTTAATCAAAAATTAAACTACAGTATATCACCCCATCATCAATAATCAACAAAACCTAACTAGTATCTATTCAACAAATCAAGCTAGCGATGACAACAAATTTAAAACACACACATATGTAAAAACTAGCCGAATGACCCGGGCAACGCCCGTGCTTTACCCGATTGAATGTTTTGATTCAAATACTATTTGTTACAATTATAAATTGGCGCCTTATATAAATGCATATGTTAGTTAATAACTATAGCCTATGTGCTTTATCTGTCTATGTACTGTTGGCTTCCGTAGGCGTCTCTTACTGGGAAAAAGAAAGAGAGGATTCCATTTGGTTATTAACTAATATATGCATTTATTTAAGGAGCGACCCGCTCCAACACAATAGTTACAAAAACGAAAAAGCGAGTGGGGGGGGCAAAGGTGACGTGATCGTAGCCGACCAATAGGAGGGCGCCATTCCAAAAAAAAAAAAAGCAAACGGTGACAGAGATGACTGATGAAGAATGACGCTCGTAACTGTATTGTAAAAATGATGTTAAAAATATCTTTCTCCCTCTCACAGCTAAATCATCCATTTAATACTTAACACCATATCAATGATTAGTTTCTACTCATCATTGATCCCTTTTTTTTTTTTTACTTATCCCTAGTACACGTGGTACAGGCCATGATAATCATTGTGGGTAGTTAGCGACTGCTTTTACTGTAAGCGCACCACATGTCTACACATGTGAAAAGCAGTTCGACTTTGCACTTACAAATGTGCCAGAGCCCCGTTTGGTTAATTGCACTCGCTGGTGGGGTTTGACTTTTGCAAGAATCGGGGGCGATTGGAGCATTAAAAAAAAAATTTTTTTTTTTTATCAGAAAAAAGTGACCAATGCGGGAATCGAACCCGGGTCGTAGTGGTCGAAAACCAAACATCACTCTCATGATGATGAGTGAACCTTAATTAACGAATTTTAATCAAAAATTTAACTACCCGCATAATCAATAGCCAACCAAACCTAACTAGTCAAAAAGAAACATTCGTGCTTTTAAATCCTTTCATTTTATATATAACTAGCGGATGTACCCGGCTTCGCCCAGGTTTTTCTCGAGGGAATGTTTGTAGTCTAGTAATAAGAAAATATACTACACCTAAAAACTATCAGAGAAAAGAGAAACCACGGAAGGTGAACAGAAAAATGCTTACAATGGATGTTATGTTTACGATATCAAGTTAAATAAAAACAAAGATAAAATTTGCATATGTTGGTCACTATAAATTTGTATATTTGTTAGGCGAAATTAGAAACATGATAAAACAATTGGATATTTAAAAACAAATGTAGAAATAAAAGTTGAAGTATAATAAAAAATGTTAAAGATTAGTTTTAATTATTAATCAAGATTGTGTGTGAATATGTGAGAAAGATGTAATATCGTTGTTGTTTTCTTGGCCGACTGTTTTACATATGGTGTTATCTTAAAATTGCTTGTTTTGAATATTTTTTAGATTGAGATTATTAGCTAGTATGGAAAAAAATTAACTCTGTTGAAATTTAATTTTGTATTTATATATAAATAAAATTAACTCTGTTGATTTTTTTGTATTTAATCGATAACAGCGAAGTTACGCATGTTAATGTTAGGAAATATATTTTGATGTTAAGCAAAACCTGCTCCATCTCGTTTTACATAAATGTTGAAAATTTGGTTGAAATTGATGCATTGTAACGAAAGTTTTTAGTGATGTCCACTTATGAAATTTCCATTTTATTAATATAGATAAACTTATTATTCAAGGTAGTGTTTTGTTACAATTTATATTTTAGAGTATTCTATCTTTTTACAAAAATGTACCTTCATATAAATATAGTGGCAGGTTTTCGTCCCTCAAACTTAACACCAAGTGTGAAGTGAGAGATGACACAAAGAAAGGACACATCAACACGAAGCCTAACGAAGTAGAGAACATAACAATGGAAGATAACAATGGCCACGTGCCTGCTTGCTTATCATCGATTTGGTTACACTGCCAGCTAGTTCGTCGACCTTGCTGGAGCGGCCTTGTCGCAGTAGGGACATGTGGTTACATGGTGCGTGTGTGTACATGGTGCGTTATCTCATACCCCTTTACATATGTACTTAACACATCTATCCCATCTTTCATTCATTCTAGGAAAAAAACATCACTTGGTAGTTGACGGCGGAGTTGTAAACATTTGTATAGGAGCGAAAATTATTTTATTGTAAACAAACAACAAAACATTTATATTACGATGCACTTGCGCGCCATCTGTTATCAAAACTCGAAACTATTGCAGTAAGGGCAGTAGAAATTGTTTAATTTCAAAAAAGAATCTTACGCTTTTAAAATAGTTTCGAATTTTGATAACAAAACATCTACTGACAGCTTTCGGAGGAGTCTCTTTATCTGAAGCTAAGAAAGATGGCACTAGGTATAGATCTATACTCATGGACAAAACTTAAGGAAGTTGTACCTTTTAGCATGTATATCAGGATTGAGACAATAACTCTTAAAGATATTACAGTGACCTTTATTGAAGACACATGAGATAACCAAGTGTATATACACTCATGGACAAAACTTAAGAAAGTTGTACCTCTTAGCATGTATATCAGGATTGAGACAATAACTCTTAAAGATATTACAGTGACCTTTATTGAAGACACATGAGATAACCAAGTGTATATACACTCATGGACAAAACTTAAGAAAGTTGTACCTCTTAGCATGTATATCAGGATTGAGACAATAACTCTTAAAGATATTACAATGACCTTTATTGAAGACATATGAGATAACCAAGTGTATAAAAAATTGCCTCTGTCTCCTTCAAAAAAAAAAAAAAGACGACTGGCGACTTCAAAGACATTCATTTTAAGTTTTTTTTTCCATGAGTGTATATAAATAGAGACCGATTAAAGCATGTGTTATAGTAATTGCCATAACATTGCTGTTATTAAAATATCAAATACACCTATTTAGATTTTGTGCTTTTTTTTTTTCATTTTTAACAAGTTACTAATCATAAATAGAATATAATGTGTTGTAACCTAGAAGGTAACAATACCATTCATACGACAAAAAAAAAGGGCGGGAAAAGGCAGACGATTATAATAATCAAACGAATCAATCAACAGTGATCGTTTGGCAGGTTGAAAAAAGAGTAAGGAAATATGGGGTAGTGATATCAATGGTTGAAGGTCTGTCGAATTAAAAGACATATTGGGCGGGATGCAATTATGGTTATTGTAAGGACAATGGATGGTCGTTTGGTCAATATCTGCCATTCTTCTGTGAATGTCGTCTGGTTGGACATTTCGTTTGGTTCGATAAATCTTTACTCTTATACGCCTTCTCTTAGATACGTTATTATATCAAAAATAATTTTAACATGATGAATTAGCGCACCCCATCTGTTTTAAGAAATTTAAACTTTTTTTGACCCGTGTATAATTCTGATTTAAAAAAAAATAATAATTTTAAAAATATGAATATATTATATTTAGTCGTGGACAAAACTTAAGGAAGTTGTACCTTTTAGCATATATATCGGGATTCAGACAATAACTCTGAAAGATATTACAGTGACCTTTATTGAAGACATGCAAGATAACCAAGTGTGAACGAAATTGCCTCTATCTCCTTAAAAAAAAAAAAAAAAAAAAAAAAGACCGACAATCTCAAAGACTTTCCACTGCCTTGAGTTTAGTTCATGAGTATATAATGTGCTAAAGAAATAGTACATTATGTTAATTACCTCTACCCAGAAGAGAGACTTAGACGGAATACGTCATTACAACAAAATTTTAAGATTAATTAAATCCATCAAATAATGCAAATTTATTTCTTTAACGCTATCAAATGGTCTAAAAAGAGAATATAAAGCGATAACACGTGATAATTATATAAAAGAAATGGAAGCATTAAAGCAACGAATGTTTTATTTTTATTTATTATTATTATTGAATTATTATATTATTGAATACTAGCCGAGTGACCCGGGCAACGCCCCGGGTTTACCCGAAGGACCCGCAGGTGAGAAACTATAGAAGAAAAATTTTAACAAATCAGAAAATGAAATTGCAAACAACAGAACTACACTACTTTAAGGACATGAGAGCACATGCACTGTATCACCATACGTGTACCATTTTCAAAGACCCTGCTTAGGATTAAAACTTCTCAGAAGCATAACAATAGTACCAACCTAGAGGTTAACTGGTGTGGATGCATTCCTCTGGGAGTGAGACTATTGAGAAATTCAGTAGGGAGTTATTTTGCTTCTCCGCATTCTAACACTCCAACTGTTAACACTGTGGAAACACTGACTCATGTTTGGTAAGCAATTTCAGGGAAGAAACTATAGACATTGGATTAAATAAATTATTAATTAAATTGCATTAAATAAAAATTATTAGATTTAAATAAATATTATTAGAGTGAAAAAAAAGAAAGAAATTAACAAATTAGAAAATAAAATTTCGAAAAATACAACTATATTGCAGATAAGATAAGAGGACCTTATTAAAAAATACATGAACAAACTGTAATTCGACACTCGATAATTCGACACTTTCGATAATTCGACACTTTCGATAATTCGACCATTTTAAAAATCAAATTTACAAGGTTGATTGTTGTTTAAATACAACTTTGCTTTTGCATGCATAAACACAGGCTCTTGTAGCAAGAACCCAAATATTATTTATAGTCATAGCAAAAGCCAACTTTAGTGAAAACTGATGCCTCTTCAGAATGAATGGAAGACTGAAATCTGAAGGAGCAGAAGATATGGGTCATTTATACTTTCACCAATGCCTTTAGGATCTTTGCGATGGAACGCGTATGGTGTTTCAGCGCATGTGCTCTCATGTCCTTGAAGCACATATACTGACAGTGCCCAAAGTTGAACACACTGTATAGTGTCTAAAATATCTTTGGCCCCTTCGGATACCAACCTTCGCTTCATTCTAGAGAGGCGTTAGTTTTCATGTCATATCTGTAATATAGTTTTGTTGTTTGCAATTTTCTTTTTTTTTTCCTTTCAAATATGTATCCACTCTGAAATATAGTTTGTAAATTTTTATTCCAATTTATTTTCTTATATATATATGTATTTTTTTTTCATTTCCAAAATATTTATTTATACTTTCACCAATGCCTTTAGGATCTTTGCGATGGAACACGTATGGTGTTTCAGCGCATGTGCTCTCATGTCCTTGAAGCACATATACTGACAGTGCCCAAAGTTGAACACACTGTATAGTGTCTGAAATATCTTTGGCCCCTTCGGATACCAACCTTCGCTTCATTCTAGAGAGGCGTTAGTTTTCACTAAGGTTGGCTTTTGCTATGACTATAAATAAGGCTCAAGGCCAAACCTTGGCTACAAGAGCCTGTGTTTACGCACGGACAACTTTATATGTGGCTTTTTCAAGTGTGCGAACATTGGATAGCATACATGTAAAGATGACCCATATCTTCTGCTCCTTCAGATTTCAGTCTTCCATTCTTCTGAAGAGGCATCAGTTTTCACTAAAGTTGGCTTTTGCTATGACTATAAATAATATTTGGGTTCTTGCTACAAGAGCCTGTGTTTATGCATGCAAAATCAAAGTTGTATTTAAACAACAATCAACCTTGTAAATTTGATTTTTAAAATGGTCGAATTATCGAAAGTGTCGAATTATCGAAAGTGTCGAATTATCGATAGTGTCGAATTACAGTTTGTTTATTTATTTTTTAATAAGGTCCTCTTATCTTATCTGCAATATAGTTGTATTTTTCGAAATTTTATTTTCTAATTTGTTAATTTCTTTCTTTTTTTTTCACTCTAATAATATTTATTTAAATCTAATAATTTTTATTTAATGCAATTTAATTAATAATTTATTTAATCCAATGTCTATAGTTTCTTCCCTGAAATTGCTTACCAAACATGAGTCAGTGTTTCCACAGTGTTAACAGTTGGAGTGTTAGAATGCGGAGAAGCAAAATAACTCCCTACTGAATTTCTCAATAGTCTCACTCCCAGAGGAATGCATCCACACCAGTTAACCTCTAGGTTGGTACTATTGTTATGCTTCTGAGAAGTTTTAATCCTAAGCAGGGTCTTTGAAAATGGTACACGTATGGTGATACAGTGCATGTGCTCTCATGTCCTTAAAGTAGTGTAGTTCTGTTGTTTGCAATTTCATTTTCTGATTTGTTAAAATTTTTCTTCTATAGTTTCTCACCTGCGGGTCCTTCGGGTAAACCCGGGGCGTTGCCCGGGTCACTCGGCTAGTATGTATATAAAAAAGCAAAGCCCAATTCTAAACCCAAATATTTTTTTTATGAGAAGAACATCAACATATTGCATGATTACGGCAGTCCATAGCTTCCCTGACTAAAATTCACCAAGAAAGTAAAATATTCCAAAATTTTTCTGTGTGTAAATTGCTAAATATGTAAAAAAAACATGTATACAAAAAAGCAAAGCCCAATTCCAAACCCAAATATTTTTTTTATGAGAAGAACATCAACATAATGCATGATTACGGCAGTCCATAGCTTCCCTGACAAAAATTCACCAAAAAAGTTAAATATTCCAAAAATATTTCTGTGTATATATTGCTAAATGTGTAAATAACATGTATATAAAAAAGCAAAGCTTAATTTTAAATTTCATTATCCTTTTCACAGGAAAAGCATCAAAATACTGCATAAGTACGGCACTTTTGCAGCCGCATGATTACGGCAGTCCATAGCTTCCCTGACAAAAATTCACCAAGAAAGTTAAATATTCCAAAATTTTTCTGTGTGTAAATAGCTAAATATGTAAAAAACATGTATACAAAAAAGCAAAGCCCAATTCCAAACCCAAATATTTTTTTTATGAGAAGAACATCAACATAATGCATGATAACGGCAGTCCATAGCTTCCCTGACAAAAATTCACCAAAAAAGTTAAATATTCCAAAAATATTTCTGTGTATACACTTGGTTCTTTTTTTATGCGGTAGATGCGTTCCAGGGGAATCCGCATAAAAAAAATCGCACAAAAAAAGACATACATTTATATTAAAAAACGAAAGAAAAAAATAAAAGATAAAAAGATCAGGTGTTGAAATCAATATTAAAAATGGCATATCCTGACCAGGAGCACATGTGCTTTTCAGAAGGCAGAGCGCCATCTGAAAAGCACATGTGCTCCTGGTCAGGATATGCCATTTTTAATATTGATTTCAACACCTGATCTTTTTATCTTTTATTTTTTTCTTTCGTTTTTTAATGTGCTAAGCGTATTTACGCAAGTTTGGCCTTAAATACCCATTTCTTGGTTTTTCAGGAAGCCATTGGGATCAAAAATTATTTTTTGGTCGCAATGGTTCAGCCTACTCCACGCTGACGAGCGCCAAAAGCGCGAAACGCGTTCGTGGATGGCTTTTCTTGATTTATCAAGAAATTGGGTTGGCCAAATATCAGGGAACAGGCTAAATCAATGAATAGTTGATTTCTGTTCCACCAGATGGCGCTCTGCCTTCTGAAAAGCACATGTGCTCCTGGTCAGGATATGCCATTTTTAATATTGATTTCAACACCTGATCTTTTTATCTTTTATTTTTTTCTTTCGTTTTTTAATGTGCTAAGCGTATTTACGCAAGTTTGGCCTTAAATACCCATTTCTTGGTTTTTCAGGAAGCCATTGGGATCAAAAATTATTTTTTGGTCGCAATGGTTCAGCCTACTCCACGCTGACGAGCGCCAAAAGCGCGAAACGCGTTCGTGGATGGCTTTTCTTGATTTATCAAGAAATTGGGTTGGCCAAATATCAGGGAACAGGCTAAATCAATGAATAGTTGATTTCTGTTCCACCAGATGGCGCTCTGCCTTCTGAAAAGCACATGTGCTCCTGGTCAGGATATGCCATTTTTAATATTGATTTCAACACCTGATCTTTTTATCTTTTATTTTTTTCTTTCGTTTTTTAATGTGCTAAGCGTATTTACGCAAGTTTGGCCTTAAATACCCATTTCTTGGTTTTTCAGGAAGCCATTGGGATCAAAAATTATTTTTT
Organism: Cordylochernes scorpioides; assembly: GCA_030710605.1. NCBI lineage: Eukaryota > Metazoa > Arthropoda > Arachnida > Pseudoscorpiones > Chernetidae > Cordylochernes > Cordylochernes scorpioides. The sequence goes on from CP092874.1 coordinate 21,167,555, forward strand.
GGTCGCAATGGTTCAGCCTACTCCACGCTGACGAGCGCCAAAAGCGCGAAACGCGTTCGTGGATGGCTTTTCTTGATTTATCAAGAAATTGGGTTGGCCAAATATCAGGGAACAGGCTAAATCAATGAATAGTTGATTTCTGTTCCACCAGATGGCGCTCTGCCTTCTGAAAAGCACATGTGCTCCTGGTCAGGATATGCCATTTTTAATATTGATTTCAACACCTGATCTTTTTATCTTTTATTTTTTTCTTTCGTTTTTTAATGTGCTAAGCGTATTTACGCAAGTTTGGCCTTAAATACCCATTTCTTGGTTTTTCAGGAAGCCATTGGGATCAAAAATTATTTTTTGGTCGCAATGGTTCAGCCTACTCCACGCTGACGAGCGCCAAAAGCGCGAAACGCGTTCGTGGATGGCTTTTCTTGATTTATCAAGAAATTGGGTTGGCCAAATATCAGGGAACAGGCTAAATCAATGAATAGTTGATTTCTGTTCCACCAGATGGCGCTCTGCCTTCTGAAAAGCACATGTGCTCCTGGTCAGGATATGCCATTTTTAATATACATTTATATGTAAAATGATGGATACGTTCCATTTATTTAAAAAATCGCATAAAACCTAAATAATGTTTTAAAATGCACCAGAAATCGCATAAAAAAAGATTTATAAATACACTTGGTTCTTTTTTTATGCGGTAGATGCGTTCCAGGGGAATCCGCATAAAAAAAAATCGCACAAAAAAAGACATACATTTATATGTAAAATGATGGATACGTTCCATTTATTTAAAAAATCGCATAAAACCTAAATAATGTTTTAAAATGCACCAGAAATCGCATAAAAAAAGATTTATAAATAATAAGATTTAATTTTTTTCTCATCATATTTTAATAAATGGCACATATGTGTGTTAATAACAAAAACAAAACTTAATATGTATAAAAAAAAAAAAAAAAAACATAAACAAAACTTTATTTAAAATCATATTAAGAATGTTTTCATCATTATTCGCTGTCTGATAATGTGCGAACCCGTTTGTGGATTGGTGCAAGATCACTTTCATCACTTGAAGATAAAATTACGTCATCAGATCTACATGGTAATGCTTCTTTAGGAACTTCAGTGATTTTTTTTTCTTTGACAAGGTAGTCAGTAATCAAACGCTGTGATGGCTTGACTAGTTCTTTGTAGAGTTCTCTGTAGCCAGACATACAAAATTTCAGATCACGTTGGAATTTTAAGGCGCGTTCTACATCATTATCATTTTGAATAAAAAAAATTTCCAATTTACCGGAAAGTTGAAGGCCTTCCCGAAGTAATTTTTCGTCCAGTGGAGGTAACATCTTCCAGTTCGCTATCTACACACACTGTTTCGAAATCTTTAGTAGTATCTACCATACTTTCCAAAATATCATCATCATTTAGGGCTTCGTCCACAAGCAATTCTTCTATATCATGCTCGCCAAAATCATCAAAACCTTCCCCACCTATTTCCTTAGCAATTGAAATAATATCTGATGTTACTATTGTTGTTCTATTTGATTCATTTCTCTTTGATACGCATTCAGGCCAAGCAGCTTTCCAACATGCATTTAAAGTTTGTGATTTTATCTCGGCAATTGCTAACGCAACATGATCTACACAGTTCAAGATATTAAATTGTTTCCAAACTTCAGTAACTGTTATTGTATCGGATTCCAGTTTATCGAAAATGAATTGGAAAGTGAATTTTACATAATATTTTTTAAATGTTGAAATAATTCCCTGATCTAATGGTTGAATTAGGCTCGTTGTGTTTGGAGGGAAAAAACTACCTTTATATTTGGATGCTCTAAGATTGGATGACCTGGTGCATTGTCAAGAATTAATAAGATCTTAAATTCGAGACCCATCTCTTTCATATAATTTTCTACTTCGGGTACGAAGCATTTATTGAACCATTCAGTGAAAATAGCCGTTGTTACCCAGGCCTTCTTGTTTGCCATCCAATGTACGGGCAGTGTATTTAAGTCTTTTCCTTTTAATGCACGTGGTTTTAAAGATCGATTTACAAGCAGCGGTTTTAACATTCGATCGCCAGATGCATTGCTGCACAGCAATAAAGTAACTCGATCTTTAGCAGCTTTAAAACCACTGGCATTTTTTTCGGACTTTGCAATGTAAGTACGGGTTGGCATTTTTTTCCAAAACAATCCTGTTTCATCAGCATTGAAGATTTGATGTGGGCACAATATCCTCCATCTTTAATAATTTTAGCCAACTTTTCAGGATATTTTCTAGCAGCTTCTTCATCTGCAGAAGCCACCTCACCTTTTATTTTTAGATTATGAAAAGAATGTCTTTTTATAAAACCAGTTAACCACCCTGTGCTGGCAGAGAATTGTGGATTACTTTCACGTGAAGATGTAGATGGCTCTGATTCTTTTAACTCCTTGTAAAATTTAAGGGCTTTCATCTTGATTAAATGTCCATCTAACGGAATTCTTTTTTGAGTTAAATCTTCAATCCAAATTACGAGAGCCTTTTCTGTTTTTTTCTATTAAAGTGCCTCTTGAATATGATGAAATTTTAGAACTCAAATTTGTACCAGATCTGACTGATCTTCTTATTGCCGCTTCATTTTTTTTTTAATTGCTCTTATAGTAGATTCGCCTAAATTATAACGTTTACCTATTGCTGTTGATCTTTCTTCTTTCGCCAAGCAATCGAGAATTATAATTTTGGTTTCTAGCGAAATTGCACTTCTTTTTTGTTTTTTATTATTGTCACACATTTTCTTTAAGAGGACTAAAAATTATGGAAAAACTTAAGGTACAATTACGCACTAAAATTATTCAAAAAAACTTACAATTCACTTGAGTAAATTTATCTTCCGGTTTTCGGTAGTAACCTTCTTTCACCAAGTTTTATTTTCTAATGCTTTCCAATATGCAGACTTTTTTTAATTAGTTTCATACAAAAACAAAATGCAGCATAAAAACACGCAATTTTAACGAGGTATTTTTGTTTTTGTCTCTTTTGTTTTTAAGAACAAATCAAGAGAAAACATGTCAATAAAAGAAAAAAGAAATTTGTAACGGCAGCTGGCACGCCGGCGGGTTTTCAGTTTTGATTTCGGTTTTGCACGAGTTGTGTAAGACACCGGCAGGCGCGGAATAAAAGACAATTGGAACTTCCCCTCTACTGTTTGTTGGATAACTTAACATACAACCAGGACGTTACAAAATTCTTTCTTTGTATTGATTGCGTAATAGTAGAGTTGTAGTTGTTATTCTTATTCGTTTTCAGAAAAAGTGAATCACCAAAATATTTTTTTTCGAAATTCGAATAATTTGTTTTTTCTTGCACCGCATAACTCCAAAACCGCATAAAAAAAAACCGCATAAAAAGAGAACGAAGTGTATATTGCTAAATGTGTAAATAACATGTATATAAAAAAGCAAAGCTTAATTTTAAATTTCATTATCCTTTTCACAGGAAAAGCATCAAAATACTGCATAAGTACGGCACTTTTGCAGCCGCATGATTACGGCAGTCCATAGCTTCCCTGACAAAAATTCACCAAGAAAGTTAAATATTCCAAAATTTTTCTGTGTGTAAATTGCTAAATATGTAAAAAACATGTATACAAAAAGCAAAGCCCAATTCCAAACCCAAATATTTTTTTTATGAGAAGAACATCAACATAATGCATGATTACGGCAGTCCATAGCTTCCCTGACAAAAATTCACCAAAAAAGTTAAATATTCCAAAAATATTTCTGTGTATATATTGCTAAATGTGTAAATAACATGTATATAAAAAAGCAGAGCTTAATTTTAAATTTCATTATCCTTTTCACAGGAAAAGCATCAAAATACTGCATAAGTACGGCACTTTTGCAGCCGCATGATTACGGCAGTCCATAGCTTCCCTGACAAAAATTCACCAAAAAAGTTAAATATTCCAAAAATATTTCTGTGTATATATTGCTAAATGTGTAAATAACATGTATATAAAAAAGCAAAGCTTAATTTTAAATATCATTTTCCTTTTCACAGGAAAAGCATCAAAATACTGCATAAGTACGGCACTTTTGCAGCCCCCCTGACAAAAATTCACTAAAAGAGGTAAGTATTCAAAAAAATATTTTGGTATATATATTGCTAAATGTGTAACAAACATGTATATAAAAAAGCAAAGCATAATTCTAAGTTCTAATATTTTTTTTATAAGAAAAGCTACAAAAGCAAATAGGGAGAAGTGAAGCCATTTAGCCATTTTCAAAATCTGATTGTGAAAGAGTAAAAAAATGAGTAAATAAGAGCATATATAAAGAAAAAGTATTGCTAAATGTGTAATAAACATGTATATAAAAAAGCAAAGCTTAATTCTAAGTTTTAATATAAAGAAGAAATAAGACACAAAAATGGAGCTAAATTCAAATGAAAAACTATAACAAATTAATAAAAAAAAAATAAGACCTAATCCAAATGCCACCATCATCAGACAAAAGAAAAAATGAGATTTTATTCTTTAGTTCATTTATTCTTCTGTCTGATGCTGTTGCTGAAACGTCACACACTATTAAATTATTTGGATTAGGTCTTATTAATGAGAAAAAAAAAGATACCAAAGAGAGATGAAAAGATGCCAAAAAAGATAACCAGATACAAAAATTGTGCTAAATTCAAATGAAAAACTATAACAAACACTTATAAAAGATAATTATTATAGAATAAAAGTAATAATTCAATCTACAATTCGAAAAATTTATATATTTAAATGAAAAACTATAACAAAGTACTTACATAATCAAATGAATCAGAAATATATATTATTTCAAAACACATTTTTACGCATTTCAAAACAAATGAATTGATGATGATAAATGCAAAAAATCTACGATTGTAAAATAGATTAAATTAAAAAATAAAAATAACTGTTAACATTAGGAAAATAAAAACAGGCCTATCATACGAAGAAAAAAATAACGAAAATTTTGGTATATAGATTGTTATGTGTAGTTCAGAATCTTCGGAGGAGATAGCTCAGGACTTTACAATGGAAAACTCTGTTACGGTATTATCTATATAGATAAGCAAAACTATTTTAAAACTTAATTTCTATTGACGTTATGTGACGCTGAGTTTTTTGTTGACAAAAATCAATATGTTATAATACACCTTGATAAAGGTTGGCGTTCAGCCAACTGAAATATTGGTAAAATAAATGATATTTTGATCCAATATATGCCTTTTTAATTAATGATTTATTATTCTATATTTTTCAATATGAGACAAGCCCTCCCAATATTTTTTCATCGCGGTAAGGACAGTAGAAGTTTGTTTTATGTATAGAAACATTCATGTTTTAATGTTTCCAATTCTTAGTATTTAATATACAAGGTATGTGCCATAAGTTCCCAGGACTGGGTCCATAAAAAAAAGATAAGATATTAAAATATATATATATTAAAACTTTTCAAAGTGATCCCCCCTTGCTTCAACGCACCAGCGCCATCGTTTCTCCCAATTGTTGAAACAGTTTTTATAGGCCTCTTTTGGAATGATCTTCAATGCCAATGGCGATTATTCTATTATGTCATCCCTGGTGTCAAAATGTCTTCCTTTTAGAACTGCTTTAAGTTTGGGAAACAGGAAAAAGTCATTTGGTGCGATGCCTGGGGAATAGGGTGGTTGAGGTAGGATTTTTGTCCCGTTTTTCGGCAAAAAACTCGTCACCAAGTGCGCTGTGTGAGGACGGGCATTGTCATGGTGTAGGATCCAGTCACCATATTTCATATATCTCTCACACAGACATAATGCGAGATATTTGTATTCATTCGTGTACGAGATATGATTGGCTATTATAGGATATGTAATTCACGCATGCGCAGAGGTGATATTCTTTTGATGCCAGTAAGCCAGAATCTACCCCCACATTCCAGAGATGATGAGCGCAGGGACCATAGTGTGCGTTAATGATCCAAATATCTCTGATGAAATCAGCCGTGTGATAGATGGCCTCATACCAACAAATATAGGCTAGGTGGATGGGAACACATTACTTTTTTTTTATCTCTAGTATACGTGGTATAGACTGCCATGATAATCATGGTGGGTAGAAGTTGACGACTGATTTTGCTCTCAGTATACCACATGTTTACACATGTGAAAATCAGTTCGACTTTTGCACTTACAAATATGCCAGAGACTCCATGAATCGAAGGCCATTGGAACATTGGAAATAATGGTAGGTAGAAGATGGCGATTGCTTTTACTCTCAGTACACCACATATTCACACATGTGAAAAGCATTTCGACTTTTGCACTTACAAATATACCAGAGCCTACTTTTGGTTACTTGCACTCGCTATTTTGATTGGACTTTTGCATGAATCGGGGGCCATTGGAACATTGGTAATCATGGTAGGTAGAAGTTGACGACTGATTTTACTCTCAGTGCATCACATATTTACACATGTGAAAAGCATTTCGACTTTTGCACTTACAAATATGCCAGAGACTCCTTTTGGTTACTTGCACTCGCTATTTTGATTGGACTTTTGCATGAATCGGGGGCCATTGGAACATTGGTAATCATGGTAGGTAGAAGTTGACGACTGATTTTACTCTCAGTGCATCACATATTTACACATGTGAAAAGCATTTCGACTTTTGCACTTACAAATATGCCAGAGACTCCTTTTGGTTACTTGCACTCGCTATTTTGATTGGACTTTTGCAAGAATCGGAGGCCATTGGAACATTGGTAATCATGGTAGGTAGAAGATGGCGACTGCTTTTACTTTCAGTACACCACATTCCTACACATGTGAAAAGCATTTCGACTTTTGCACTTACAAATATACCAGAGCCTCCTTTTGGTTACTTGCACTCGCTGTTTTGATTGGACTTTTGCAAGAATCGGAGGCCATTGGAACATTGGTAATCATGGTAGGTAGAAATTGGCGACTGTTTTTACTGTAAGTACACCACATATTTACATATGTGAAAAGCAGTTCGACTTTTGCACTTACAAGTGTGACAGAGCCCCGTTTGGTTATTTGCACTCGCTGGTGGGATTGGACTTTTGCAAGAATCAGGGGCCATTGGAGCATTTTTTAAATTATAAAAAAGTGCCCAATGTGGGATTTGATCCCGGGTCGTAGCGGTCGAAAACCAACGGTTTAGATTAATCGTCCAACGACCTTAACTCTCCTTTTGATTAGCTGAATAACGAAACCGAAACCAAGAAAGTATAAGAAAACGAAAGTCAAAACTATTCAACAAAATTAAAACGAACTAAAATTTGAATTTTTCCTTTAAAAATTATATATATTTGAAAAAAACTAAAGTGAAACTATAAATGAAAAAAATCTAGGAGTAAAATTTTAAAAGAGAAACAGATATGCAGTAAACAATTAAAAAACGAAAGTAAAACTTTGAAAGGAGAGAGCTCCACAAAAGTAAACACCTATAAACCGAAAGTAAAACTAAAAGTTAAGCATCTCAAATTTTAGCTACTTTCAATTTGAAGCTTAATTTTTTATATAAATTGAATTAAAATGAGCCTGAATTTTTCATATATTTCTTAGCAAAAAGTAATAATTTGTCTATATATCCTTACAAAATATAAATTATATTCAATAAATATATGTGTAAATTAAATTTAATTGCCATCTATCGTTAAAAATTTACACATATAAATTTACTGGCAATGCGCTTCTTTTAAATATCATCAAATATTATCTCTACAGACCTTACTAAAATGATATGAGTTATTGAATGAGAGGGCTTGGCTTATCAGTAGTGAACCCTCTCATTCAATATAACTCATATCATTGCAGTAAGGTCTGTAGAGATAATATTTGATGATATTTAAAAGAAGCGCATTGCCAATAAATTTATATGTGTAAAATTTTATATATATATGTGTGTGTGCCAAAAGAGGCACCTCTCCCTTTTAAAATACATTAAAACAATGCATTTATCATCCCAGTACAGAACGGTTGGTGATAAACAACAGAATTTTGACAAATTCAGATAAAGCAGGTTGTCATTTTACATTCTTTATCTTCATTATTAAGTTCAGTACTGGAGTGATAAACAAAAAAAGCTTTGTTTTAACACATTTTTAAAGGGAGAGGTGCCTCGTTTATTAAACGAATAACATTCTCCCATAACCACTCTCTCTTTTTATGTTAAATATACACTCATGGACAAGACTTAAGGAAGTTGTACCTTTTAGCATGTATAACGGGATTCAGACAATAACTCTGAAAGATATAACAGTGACCTTTATTGAAGACACACGAGATAACCAAGTGTATATACACTCATGGACAAAACTTAAGGAAGTTGTACCTTTTAGCATGTATAACGGGATTCAGACAATAACTCTGAAAGATATAACAGTGACCTTTATTGAAGACACACGAGATAACCAAGTGTATATACACTCATGGACAAAACTTAAGGAAGTTGTACCTTTTAGCATGTATAACGGGATTCAGACAATAACTCTGAAAGATATAACAGTGACCTTTATTGAAGACACACGAGATAACCAAGTGTATATACACTCATGGACAAGACTTAAGGAAGTTGTACCTTTTAGCATGTATAACGGGATTCAGACAATAACTCTGAAAGATATAACAGTGACCTTTATTGAAGACACACGAGATAACCAAGTGTATATACACTCATGGACAAAACTTAAGGAAGTTGTACCTTTTAGCATGTATAACGGGATTCAGACAATAACTCTGAAAGATATAACAGTGACCTTTATTGAAGACACACGAGATAACCAAGTGTATATACACTCATGGACAAAACTTAAGGAAGTTGTACCTTTTACCATGTATATTGGGATTCAGACAATAACTCTGAAAGATATAACAGTGACCTTTATTGAAGACACACGAGATAACCAAGTGTATATACACTCATGGACAAGACTTAAGGAAGTTGTACCTTTTAGCATGTATAACGGGATTCAGACAATAACTCTGAAAGATGTTACAGTGACCTTTATTGAAGACACACGAGATAAACACACAATTCTTATAATTAAATATATGTTTTTTTAACCCTCCTCCAGTAACATGAAAATAATCCTGTGTCCAGTAACATGGGGTCTATATGACCCCAAATTTAAAACAACACAAAAAATATATATAAATTTAGCATTTTAATTTATGATATTAAAACATTATTATACTATATATTAATGCATATAAACATTAAAAAAAAATAATTACATTTTTGGCCATATACAAATGAATGATTAGGGCACACAACATTTTTACACTTGGAGCACATGATTTTGTATTTAGTGTCATTCGACCTTGGGCAAAGGTAGCAGCGTGCTCTCTTTTGGGATGTAGATTGGGAAGGCATCATTATTTCAACTAATCCACAGTTCGATCATATTTCTTATCGCTTTTGGAGTTTGGGGAATCGAATAGCGATGCTTTGCATGAGGCGTGATGAGCTCAATTGCCAATTCTTTGATAAAATTTGATCTCCTATTTGATTTTTCTGATGCCCATACTTTGTTAACTGAAGAATATAAAACCAAAGAATTATAAGCAGCTGAATCAACCATTCCAAAAAAAACTCTCATTGGCCAACGAGCTGTTTTTCTTTTGCAGGTATAGTTGGCACAAAGTTGGTCATGAGTGTCCACACCTCCTTTGGTATAGTTGTAATTTACAATTATTTCTGGCTTATTGGAATCTACCTCAGTGTATTTTTCATGGTGCATATTGGAAAGTAAAATGACACGTTTCTTTTGTTTTGGCACATAAGAAAGAATAGTTACTCCCATTGCATCAAATCCATATTGTGAAACACCTATATCTCCATTCAAAAGAAAATTTTTGGGAATGATTGCCTTATTTTTTTTTTATGTGCCAACCATTTGATTTCATGTTAATTAGTTTTGGTTTTGATTTAAATGTTTTTGTTTTAAAATATAGCAATAAAAGTTAAATATTAAAAAAAGGCACTTTATAACATATTCAGTAACATGGGGTCAATATGACCCCAAACAAAATTTTTATTTTTTAAATGAATAATTAGCATTATATTTTAAAAATTTTGGAGCAGGATTAAAAATTAAGCTTTACTAGAAGTATATAAAATTGGTATAAATATTATTCTATCTTTAATGATATTAAAGATAAAAATGATATGTCTGGGGTCATATTGAACCCATGTTACTGGATAAGGGTTAAGAATATGCACCACGCTGACGAGGGCCAACAGCTCGAAACGCGTACGTGGTTGCCTTTCTTGATTTACCAAGAAATTGGGTTGGTCAAATATCTTTGGAACAAGTTAAATCAACGTTTAGTTGATTTTTGTTCCACTAGATGGAGCTCTGCCATCTAAAATACTCATGTGAGAGGTCAGAAAATGCCAATTTTGTTTATATATATATATTATATAATCTCTAAAATTCAAATATTTCATTTTTTTAAAAATATGTATTTTACATTCATTATTGACTATTCTTTTATTTTTGACCATAGATTTAGAAGATAACACTTTGAATATTGTTGTAAATATGTATAGTTAACTTACCTATTTTTTTAAATTCACTAATATAGAATTCATTTTATAAATCTAGGTCGCAGTGATAAAGCCTACTCCACGCTGACAAGCGCCAACAGCGCGAAACGCGTTCGTGGATGGCTTTTCTTGATTTATCAAGAAATTGGGTTGGCCAAATATCACGGAGCAAGCTAAATAAACGTTTAGTTTATTTTTGTCCCACTAGATGGCGCTCTGCCATCTAAAAGCACATGTGCTCGTGGTCAGGAAATGCCTTCTTTATTTTTAATATATATTTATTAATTCTTATACAAAACAACAACATAGATTATCGTCTTTACTAGCATAAAAAGAGTAGAAACTGAACTCTGTTGACTTAGAGATAATGTTTCTCTGAGATGAAAAATAAATGTATTTATATCATTGAACGAAGGCAAAGTAAATAGAAAGAAGTTATTAACTTATTTCCACCCAATCAAGTCTTGTTGTTGGGTATGTACATACGTCATTAAACGGCGGGCGGGTTGTAGCCAATCAAGAAAAACTCTGCCAGACGAACATATAAAAACTGGCAGACGATTAGTGAAGAATCCATCGATTTGGTCGTTTGGCACGACAAGGCGACATGGGGAATTTTTGGCATTGTTTGGATAGTTCTCAAGGAAAACTGGCTTTTTATTGGATAACTTGTAATATAAATTGTTACCAACAAAAATCGATACTTGTGTACAGGTAAGCACCGCCTTAGCGACGTTCCGCTTAACGACAATGTTCATATTCACGATGGATTCAGTCAACATGAAAAATTCAAGATTTTTGTGATTATCACAAGTTCACGCGTGTTACAGGCCATGATAATCATGGTGGGTGGTTAAGTGACTGCTTTGACTGTAAGTACACCACAAGTTTACACATGTAGTACTAGGCCATGATAATCATGGTGGGTGGTTAAGCGACTGCTTTGACTGTAAGTACACCACAAGTTTACACATGTAGTACTAGGCCATGATAATCATGGTGGGTGGTTAAGTGACTGCTTTGACTGTAAGTACACCACAAGTTTACACATGTAGTACTAGGCCATGATAATCATGGTGGGTGGTTAAGTGACTGCTTTGACTGTAAGTACACCACAAGTTTACACATGTAGTACTAGGCCATGATAATCATGGTGGGTGGTTAAGCGACTGCTTTGACTGTAAGTACACCACAAGTTTACACATGTAGTACTAGGCCATGATAATCATGGTGGGTGGTTAAGCGACTGCTTTGACTGTAAGTACACCACAAGTTTACACATGTAGTACTAGGCCATGATAATCATGGTGGGTGGTTAAGCGACTGCTTTGACTGTAAGTACACCACAAGTTTACACATGTAGTACTAGGCCATGATAATCATGGTGGGTGGTTAAGCGACTGCTTTGACTGTAAGTACACCACAAGTTTACACATGTAGTACTAGGCCATGATAATCATGGTGGGTGGTTAAGTGACTGCTTTGACTGTAAGTACACCACAAGTTTACACATGTAGTACTAGGCCATGATAATCATGGTGGGTGGTTAAGCGACTGCTTTGACTGTAAGTACACCACAAGTTTACACATGTAGTACTAGGCCATGATAATCATGGTGGGTGGTTAAGCGACTGCTTTGACTGTAAGTACACCACAAGTTTACACATGTAGTACTAGGCCATGATAATCATGGTGGGTGGTTAAGTGACTGCTTTGACTGTAAGTACACCACAAGTTTACACATGTAGTACTAGGCCATGATAATCATGGTGGGTGGTTAAGCGACTGCTTTGACTGTAAGTACACCACAAGTTTACACATGTAGTACTAGGCCATGATAATCATGGTGGGTGGTTAAGCGACTGCTTTGACTGTAAGTACACCACAAGTTTACACATGTAGTACCAGGCCATGATAATCATGGTGGGTGGTTAAGCGACTGCTTTGACTGTAAGTACACCACAAGTTTACACATGTAGTACCAGGCCATGATAATCATGGTGGGTGGTTAAGCGACTGCTTTGACTGTAAGTACACCACAAGTTTACACATGTAGTACTAGGCCATGATAATCATGGTGGGTGGTTAAGCGACTGCTTTGACTGTAAGTACACCACAAGTTTACACATGTAGTACTAGGCCATGATAATCATGGTGGGTGGTTAAGCGACTGCTTTGACTGTAAGTACACCACATGTAGTACTAGGCCATGATAATCATGGTGAGTAGTTAAGCGACTGCTTTTACTGTAAGTACACGCTTGTTCGGCGGTACATATACTAAAATTGGAACGATACAGAGAAGATTAGCATGGCCCATGCGCAAGGATGACACGCAAAATCGTGAAGCGTTCCATGTAGAAATCAGTTTCGACTTTTACACTTACAAATGTGTCAGAGACCCGTTTGGTTACTCGCACTTACTTGTTGGGGTTTGATTTTTTTGAAGAATCGGGGACCATTGAGCATCAATATTTTTTTTCTTCAGAAAAAAAATGCGGGAATCGATCCCGTGTCCTGGCTGTCGGAAATCGACGGATTATATCTCTCGTCCAGTAAACAAACCCAAAATTCAAAATGTCATTTGTGAAACCAAATACACATTTTCAAATAACGAGTGTCTATAATGGGTAGTTATTATATTTATAAATGTATGTAATTCTGCTGTCCTCAAAGCTTATGTCCATAGTTCTTCTAAAATACCCATTCCAAGAATCTAGCATCAGTATCACTATAAAAGAAAAATCGAAAAAATGCAATATAACAGCGGTATGGTAGATTAAACTTGGCGAAACCACTGGGAGGGTTCACCACTGATGAGCCAGGCTCTCCCATTATTTTTTTCATTGCAGTAAGGGCAGTAGAAATTGTTTATTTTCAAAAAGAATCTTACGCGTCTATAATAGTTTCGAATTTTGATTTGTATGTAATATAGAGTCTACTTTGATTGGCCTGTAGCCCCCTTTCTCTATCCATGGTGTACATCTATCTTCAAACTCACAAGTGAATCATACTACTTGGTATTTATAGAACTTTGTAAAATACTATCTATACTCATTGACAAAATTTAAGGAAATGGAAAGTTTTTGATGTCGAGTGTCGTCTTTTTTTTTTTTTTTAAGGAGACAGAGACAATTTTCAGACAGAGACAGTAGTTCACACTAGGTTATCTTTTTCAAGGACAAAATGACCGTTTTATTTGTATACCAAATATTTGTTTATTTATCAATTCTAAACAGAAGATATATGATTTAATATACGAAACACAAATACACACCCATGGACAAAACTTTAGAAAGTGGAAAGTCTTTGATGTCGTCGGTCGTCTGTTCACACTTGGTTATCTCGTGTGTCTTCAATAAAGGTCACTGTAATATCTTTCAGAGTTATTGTCTGAATCCCGATATACATGTTAAAAGGTACAACTTCCATAAGTTTTGTCCATGAGTGTATATACACTTGGTTATCTCGTGTGTCTTCAATAAAGGTCACTGTAATATCTTTCAGAGTTATTGTCTGAATCCCGATATACATGTTAAAAGGTACAACTTCCATAAGTTTTGTCCATGAGTGTATATACACTTGGTTATCTCGTGTGTCTTCAATAAAGGTCACTGTAATATCTTTCAGAGTTATTGTCTGAATCCCGATATACATGTTAAAAGGTACAACTTCCATAAGTTTTGTCCATGAGCGTATATACACTTGGTTATCTCGTGTGTCTTCAATAAAGGTCACTGTAATATCTTTCAGAGTTATTGTCTGAATCCCGATATACATGTTAAAAGGTACAACTTCCATAAGTTTTGTCCATGAGTGTATATACACTTGGTTATCTCGTGTGTCTTCAATAAAGGTCACTGTAATATCTTTCAGAGTTATTGTCTGAATCCCGATATATATGCTAAAAGGTATAACTTCCTCAAGTTTTGTCCATGAGTGTATATACACTTGGTTATCTCGTGTGTCTTCAATAAAGGTCACTGTAATATCTTTCAGAGTTATTGTCTGAATCCCGATATACATGTTGAAAGGGTCAACTTCCTTAAGTTTTGTCCATGAGGGTAAGGTGTCTTGAACTGCCATGAAAAAGAAGATCGAAATTGTTGATTGTTTCAAACTGTGGCAGCGACTAAAACCAATCAAAATTATCAATTGATCTCATCGATTTATTCCCTCCCTGTATATCCAATAGTTATTGATGAGTGAGGAGAATCTATCAGTAATCAATTTTATTGAAACGTCAACAGAAATAGAAAAACTTTTGTTTTAAACATGCCTTATAATTAAGGTACATCTTTTTTTTTTTTTTTTTTTTGTGAAATTTTTGTCATAACAAATGAAAACTTTAAGACACGAATGATTCTTTTCACAAATAAATAAAGATAATTAGTCTGAGTAAATTGGAGGGAAAAGAAATTTCTTTATACATGGATTTACAACGTGTTCTTTCCAAATGAAGAAAAAGAGCTAATTACATTTAATATTAATAATGAAGTTTATATATACAAGAAAACTTTTTTTTTTCAAGAAAAAGAAAAATCAGGTAAAAAAAATTCTTTTAATTTTAAATTTTGCAAGCTTTCGAGCAAAATATACTGCTCTTCAACGGGCTAATACTCTATGTACAATCTATGTAAAAA
The DNA here is from genome assembly GCA_030710605.1 of Cordylochernes scorpioides. Lineage (NCBI taxonomy): Eukaryota > Metazoa > Arthropoda > Arachnida > Pseudoscorpiones > Chernetidae > Cordylochernes > Cordylochernes scorpioides. The sequence continues at coordinate 21,182,763 of CP092874.1, forward strand.
GAAACTTTTTACCTGATTTTTATTTTTTCCTCTTTCAAATAATTCCTGGGTATCTATTGCTCACAAAAGAAAACTTAATTAAGATAATTGAGCTCATTAACAGATTTGTCTTGGTAAAAATCCGAGGAAAAGAAAAAAAAAGATACAAAATAAATAAAATAATAAAAAAAAAAAAACATTGGAATTTACATATGTTACTCGCATACATAAGTCTTTACTAAGATTTTTCGTCTTAATAAAAATATATTTATATTATGATACATTAGCGTGCCATCTGTTATTAAAATTTTAAACTATTATAAGCGCGTATGATTCTTTTTGACACTTAAACAATTTATACTGCCCTTATGGGAGGGCCTGACTCATCAGTGGTGAACCCTCCCAGCGGTTTCGCCAGTTTAATCTACCATACCACTTTTATATTGAATTTTTCGGTTTTCCTTTTATAGTGATACTGATGCTAGACTCTTGGAATGGGTATTTTAGATGAACTATGGACATAAACTTTGAGAACAGTAGAATTACATACAATTATAAATATATAATATGCTTCGAGCAATCGCTCTTCCGCAAATATCAAATTGTGTCTTTTAAAAAAGAGAATTGATAAATAAATAAAGACAATTCTCTCTCATATGATTGTGAGAATTCTCTCAAAAAGATTCTCCATTGTTGTACCATTGTTGTTCCATTGTTGTACTATTGTTGAAATTGACGTCAGAAAAATTCCATTAAATAAAGTCACCAACATTTCAAATTCTCGAAAACTTTCCAATTACTTCTCCATCATTGACTAGGTCGCCGCTTTTTTTAAACGAATCTCAACCTTTTTAACTCCAGTTAACTATTTTGGGGGGAGTTAAAGAGAAATAGGCCTAGCGAAAATAAATTATCTTGGTTGCTTGTGGAAGCTTCTAAAAAAACGTTATTAGGTTTAGATTCCCTCTCTCTAATGGTTGCGTAATGCTTTTTTTGAGCAAGTAAAATTAATACATTTCCTAATTTTTGGTTATTTTTATATCAAAATGATATAGTCCTTTTGCCTCTTCCGTAAACTAAAAAAAAAAAAACTTTATTTGAACCTAAAAGCAATTTTATTATTTTTCAAAATATCGGTATAAAATATAACTAAATATAAGGAAATATGGTATGATTTTATAAAGAAAGATCGAAAAAGATAGAAAAAATCTCTCGTAATAAGTATGTTTATTATAAAACACACACACAAAAAAAACCTTTATTAAGACACACAGGTCTTACAGAGGATTCTCCTTGGGGTTACAAGACGGAGAAACCTATGAAAGTGGGAAATATACAAAGGGGTAAAAAAGGAGAAAGATTATATACACATGATAAATATATACATATTATTATTTGAATGATCCTATGGAAAATAAGAATATGGATTTGGAAATATGGATGGAAGAAGTGGAGAGCGAAAAGAGGAAAGAAAACAGGTATTTACATATGGAACATACATATAATGGAACAAGTCAATTTAAGCTCTTCTGCTTACACAGCACAGGTGAACCATGGCTTTTTTCAAGAAATCTTTAAGAGATTTTACAGGAAAATCCGAGTGTTCAGAGTTGTAAGGTAAACACCGTTTTGTTTATCATAAAACATCCCCCGAGCTTTCGAGTTATCGGTCTTTAACAAGGAAAATTACAATTGAGAGTAAACACGTAGATAAATAAATCTCTCCTTCCCTTTCTCACACTCTCAGATATAATCTTGCTTGTTGAAGAGTGATAACTCGAAAGCTCGCAGTATTTTATAATGAGAGAAATTTAAAGAGGAAGTTTTTTAAAAAATATTTTTATAAAAGTATAACACAGAATTGCGATAGGATGGTATTCATGTACCAGAAAAGAGCACATCTCCTTTTAAAAATGCGTTAAAATAATGTATATGCAAATACATTGTTTATCAATATTATGCAGAATACAAAGATAGTGATGCCACAACACACCAGTTCTAGGAAATTCAGACAAAAGCCAACAACCTGTATAACATGATTTCAAGCTATGGCCTTCATAAGTACAGGGATGACAACGATTTCATAACATCCTATGAGAGAAATGAAATACACTCATGGACAAAACTTAAGGAAGTTGTACCTTTTACCATGTATATCGGGATTCAGATAATAACTCTGAAAGATATTACAGTGACCTTTATTGAAGACACACGAGATAACCAAGTGTATATACACTCATGGACAAAACTTAAGGAAGTTGTACCTTTTACCATGTATATCGGGATTCAGACAATAACTCTGAAAGATATTACAATGACCTTTATTGAAGACACACGAGATAACCAAGTGTATATACACTCATGGACAAAACTTAAGGAAGTTGTACCTTTTAACATGTATATCGGGATTCAGACAATACCTCTGAAAGATATTACAGTGACCTTTATTGAAGACACACGAGATAACCAAGTGTATATACACTCATGGACAAAACTTAAGGAAGTTGTACCTTTTACCATGTATATCGGGATTCAGACAATAACTCTGAAAGATATTACAGTGACCTTTATTGAAGACACACGAGATAACCAAGTGTATATACACTCATGGACAAAACTTAAGGAAGTTGTACCTTTTAGCATGTATATCAGGACAATAACTCTGAAAGATATTACATTGACCTTTATTGAAGACACACGAGATAACCAAGTGTATATACACTCATGGACAAAACTTAAGGAAGTTGTATCTTTTACCATGTATATCGGGATTCAGACAATAACTCTGAAAGATATTACAATGACCTTTATTGAAGACACACGAGATAACCAAGTGTGAACAAAATTGCCTCTGTTTCCTTGAAAAAAAAAAAAAAAAGACGATCGGCGACATCAAAGACTTTCCACTTCCTTAAATTTTCTCCATGAGTATATACAGTTATAAAATAGTTTGCGTCAGTTAGCGATAACTTCAATCTGTATACATTATAAAGGACTGCGGCGTATGATTATAAAACAACACTTAAAGTTTCACCGCATAAGTTTCTTTTCTGTGAAAAAACAATATTTATTTCAAAGAGAAATATCTACTACTTCTAATTTTTTTTTTTTGGATGACGTATGAAAGGGTGAAAATATGAAGAGTAATGGTCTATATATAAAAATGGTTTATATATAGACCATTACTCTTCATATTTTCACCCTTTCATACGTCATCAAAAAAAAAAAAATTAGAAGTAGTAGATATTTCTCTTTGAAATAAATATTGTTTTTTCACAGAAAAGAAACTTATGCGGTGAAACTTTAAGTGTTGTTTCAATCTGTATATACGGTTAAAAGGAAAGTCTACCTAAAGTTGTGCGAAGAAAGACAAAAAACATGTAAAATATTTTGTAGGATTGCTCCCGTTTTTTTCAGTTTAATTAAGCTAAGAAAGAGGAAGGAAAAGCTCTAATTAAATTAAATTTTTAGAAAAAAAAAAAAGGAAACAACCTCTCAAAACATATTTACACTTTTTTCGTCTTTTTTAAAAATATAAATATACAAGTAACCTTTCTTCATTATCTTCAGCTATTAAAAAAAGGCAATTTTCTATTTAGAGTATTTTTTTTAAACAAAAATAAAGAAGTGAGGATGACATCTCTTATTTATGTAAATTAATGTTGAAAGATGATTATTACTGCCATCTATCATAATAAATAGTAACAACGAAAATTTTAAGCCTGGACAATTGTATACATAAGTTATATCACTCAAGTTGCCTTAAATTATAGAGGCAGGACCATGGCTGCGATGGGTGCTGTGGGGGAGATTATTCTGAAGTCCAAGCTCAAATCCTTCCATGCAAGTATGAGATTGATGGATTCTATGATCTTGACAGTCCTTCTCTATGCGGCTCCAATCTGGGCACATGATCAAGCCTTAATCTTAAATAGAATCCAGGATACCTTTCTCAGACGTTTTCTGCGCCTTCCAAGCTATACTCCGGGCTATATTTTGAGGGCCGAAACAGGAAGAAACTCTCTTGATATCACAGTGAAAAAACTAACTTTAAAATTCTGGACTAGAATTCTGAAAATGGACGGCAGCAGGCTACCTTCAATTTGTTTGGCACATTTGTGGGACATTTCAATTTCTTCAAAACAGAATATCGGACTGGTAAAAAGTATAACAGAGCTACTTAACAACACCGGCTTCTCATGGCTTGTTGGAAGTACAGACTTCAATATTCTACAAAGATACATCCCCCTAATCATTAGAACGGCAACCGATCAGTCCTTGCAGCTGGATTATGTAAGAATAAGAAAATCAGTACTCTACTCTCACTATAAATACTTTCATTCATCACCTACAATGGAATGCTATCTGAATGACAATATCCCCCTAACCTTAAAGAGAATCATTGCACAAGTAAGAAGCCTTTTTGCAGTACAGAGAATTAATCATGTTTCACTATTGAAAACTAAGACCATAAAATGCACCTTATGCAACGGTGAATTTGGTCTCGACTTTCCACACTACATGTTCTACTGTACGGCAATGGAAGAAGAGAGAGAAATTCTTCGTCAAGAAACCGGCTATAATAGCAATTCGCCTTATGTTTTAATGGCAAAAGTCGTAAAATCCAGACCCTTTGCATTCGCTTTTTATAAATACTGGAAATCAGCTCAATCAAAATATTTAGCACAGACACCGGATCCAACTCGATAATTGGTCGAGGTCAATACCCAATATTTGTATATAACTATGATGCTAATTTGTTATTTATTTATTTATTTATTTTTTGTCCTACCGGGTGAATCCTGTATGGCACGTGTGCCCAATAAAGGCTATTGTTGTATACATAAGTTATATATAGATATATTCTCCTAATTTCCTTTTTGTTATAATTGGGATTATAAGTATAAAATTTCAAATATTCTATTATAAAGAGTAGCATTATAAATTTTGTATTGAGTTCTACAAATATATTGCTATTTATGAATCTGTTTATAAAAAAAAAATATAATAAAAAAAGTTTAAGGTACGTTAACATTTTTCATTCCAAAATAGTTTCTTTAATGATCGACAGATGGCGATGTGTGTAACCAGCCTAGCGGAACGTTCTTGAAACAAAACAAGGTTGCTTGAAAGCTTGCTTTATATTTTATAACTAAATAAAATAATTTTGTTTTTCACTTATCAACAGTGGAAGTATTTTTTTTTTTCAAATCTTTATACATAAATATTTTACCATATCTAATCAAAATACAAGGTTGTCCCAAAAGTTCGTAAACATTTGCAAAAATAAAATTGAAATACCAATATTATTCTCCATAATAATATTCGCCGTTATATATAATGTCTTTGTATTATGTATAAAGTAAGTGTATTATTATGTATTCGCCGTAATAATATTATTCTCCAAATAATAAAATAAAAAAAACATAATTATAGTTAATTTTAAAAAATATAACTTTTATATATATATATTTTTTTTCATTAACAAACACGCGACCAATTTTTTTAAAACAAATTATTTCTTATTATGTAAAAAATAAAGATATCTCTTTTTAAAATAGAGAGATTTTTTAAACAAATTAAATTTATAATAAATCACATGCCTTCCACATCTATATATACTCTATATATAAAATACTTTATTTTTTAAAAATGAAGTTAGATTGTTATCAAATATTTGTTCAAAGTTCTTTTAAAGTGAGCGAACACAAAAGAAGAAAAAAAGTTTTTAAAAGTTGTAATCTCCAGGGGAAAATAAATATCACATTAGTAAGGGCGTAGTTTTAGGCCTACTTGGATCTTTTGGTGCTCAAATATTTCTTTTGGAAAGAAATTCATCTTATGGCAGCGCTTCTTTTTATTTGGTGTATAATATTAACTTTTTAAACAAGATGATATACTCTGTATCTCTATATATTATCTTCCCATAAAATATTACAAAACTATTTACATACGTATGTGTCGTATGTCAAAAAATTTGCATAAATGTTAAATTGTATTGGCATCAGGTTGATAAATGATATTCAATAGACAAAACTTAAGGAAGTTGTACCTTTTAGCATGTATATATCGGGATTGAGACAATAACTCTGAAAGATATTACAGTGACCTTTATTGAAGACACACGAGATAACCAAGTGTATATACACTCATGAACAAAACTTAAGGAAGTTGTACCTTTTAGCATGTATATATCGGGATTGAGACAATAACTCTGAAATATATTACAGTGACCTTTATTGAAGACACACGAGATAACCAAGTGTGAGCAAAATTGCCTCTCTCATCTTAAAAAAAAAAGGACAACCGGCGATATCAAATACTTTTAACTTCCTTAAGTTTTGTCTATGAGTGTAAGAGCAAAAAAGAATATTCTGATTGTTCCACTGAAATTTGCTGATGGCCTGCGTCATCTGTTTAAATATTAATTCATCGTTGATTTTTCTTAATTATTTCAGAGAATATTGCTCAAATATATATTCTTAATTAATCAAGGAAGATTATTTAGCGCCAAAATTCTGGAATAATAAAAATAAATCAACGATGAATTTATATTTATTCCGAAAGATGGCGCAAACTATCAGCAACTCTCAGTTACACGATAAGGAGATGTTTTTTTTTTTCTTTATTCATATATGATTTTGTAAAAGCAACAAAATTTCTGACCCTACTGTAACATCCATAACATGATTTCTTTATTTTTGGAATGTATGATAGGAACTAAGAATTCTCCTTGAATTATCACTAGCCGAATGACCCGGGCAACGCCCGTGTTTTGCCCGATTGAATGTTTTGATTCAAATACTATTTGTTACAATTATAAATTGGCGCCTTAAATAAATGCATATATTAGTTAATAACTATAGCCTATGTGCTTTATCTGTCTATGTACTGTTGGCTTCCGTAGGCGTCTCTTACTGGGAAAAAGAAAGAGAGGATTCCATTTAGTTATTAACTAATATATGCATTTATTTAAGGAGCGACCCGCTCCAACACAATAGTTACAAAAACCAAAAAGCGAGTGGGGGGGGGGGCAAAGTCAAAAACAAAGTGTCTCGCGTAGTGGCGGCGCCATCGTAGCCAACCAATAGGAGAGCGCCATTCCAAAAAAAAAAAAAAAAAGCAAACGGTGACAGAGATGATGACGCTCGTAACTGTATATAGAATTAGCGCGCCATCTGTTAAACTGGCGAAACCGCTGGGAGGGTTCACCACTGATGAGTCAAAGACCTCCCATTATTTTTATCATTGCAGTAAGAGCAATATAAAATTGTTTTAATTCAAAAAGAATCATATACGTGTCAAAAAAATAGTTTATATTTCTTATAAAAGAGAAATATATTTGAAGTATATAATTGCAATTAATTCTAATTAGAAAATAAATATATATAAATATTTGCAGAATTTATTTTATTCCGAAATTGGGAGGCAAAAAGCTTTCACGCGGTCGTTCTTTATCAGGCCATTGGCTCCGCAAAGGTGTACAACATACATATAATATAGACTATTTGACAATTAAAATAATTTTATTGACATCTTGTCAATACATACAAAGTACACAGTCTGTACTATTTTAAAAAAGATAATATGGATTATATACTCTATGTACAATGTATATGGCGCCTCTGCCAGCGCTGCAGAGTTTGGTGGAGAATCGCCAGTGGATCTCCAGCGACACCACGTATTTCGTGATATACGAAGAATACGTAGATCACGTACTTCGCCGCTGAGGAGATGGTGTGGTCCTCGAGACCAACTAGAAAGATCCAGGACTATAATATAGAGAGTCACAGAAATAAATAAAATAAAAAAACAATTAAAAAATAGTTTTCAACTAAAGAAGGGGTTAGGTGACAATCTCAATGACATTTATGGCGACCACACTATGCTTCAGCGAGCGCGGACAAAGCTTCACTACACATACGTGCGGTAGTGTGGCGGCTTTACTACGCATGCGCGGGCGGCATCCCGGACACTGGCCATGCGCGTCGTCAACAACAAGGCTTGCTTCCAACGGCCGTTACTTCTTTCCTCTCTATATATTTCTATCTTTAAATAAATTATTTTATTTTATAAAAAATAATGCGCTCACTGAAGCAAAGTGTGGTCGCCACACATTGTTGAATATACTGATGAGGTATATCTTCTGTTTATGTTGTCTATGGAGAGAGAGAGAGAGATTGAGATTGAAACTACATTATTTCAATGTCCATATAAGATTATATAAGGTTAAATACTGAATAAATATAAATATGAATAAATATGATTATATAATGATAAAATATTAATAAATAGATAACATAATTGATAAATATATATATAAATATATATATCCAAGGTCTTCATTGGTGACGCCCACCGCGGGAAAGACTCCGCCACCGATGGACTGCGAGAGTTCTTTCCCACAGAGTGGGCAGGTCGATGTGATGGCTGGCGTTACCCACCTCAAGACCAAGATGGTACTTGTAGATGGTAGCCTTCGCCACACTGGTTAGCTTCACTCTTCACAGAGAGAGAGAATATGGCTTTACGTGCTATTAACCAAAGTGTAAAATTGTCTTTGAAGTATTCTTTCTTTTGCTTTTAATTTCAATAATCGATTCATTTCCTATTTTACATATAAAATTGAAACCTAAATAAATAAAATTTTATATATTTTTTTCTAAAATTAAAATGGCATATCCTGACCAGGAGCACATGTGCTCTACAGAAGGCAGAGCGCCATCTAATGGAACAGAAATGAACTAAACGTTGATTTAGGTTGTTCCCTGATATTTGGCCTGATATTTTTTATCTTTTATTTTTTCTTTTCTTTTTTTTTCATATATTTTTCTATTCAAAAGTCAAATTACTTTTTATTCTTTTCTTTTAGAAAAAAAGGTAATAAATACAATTTATTTATAGATATAAATATACAGCAGATCTTGTATAATTCTAACGTCTTTAATTCGAAAAGTTTTTTAATTTGAATATTTATCTTGGTCACTTTTACCCAAAACGTTTTTAATTTGAATTTTTGGATAATTCGATTTTTTTTTTTGGTGTTTCGAGGCTTTGAATTATCCAAGTTCGACTTTATATAACGTATAAAAAAATAACGTAAACTATTTACATATACATTTAAAATATTACATTTGAAAAAAATATATATGAAAAATCTCTCCCATCAAAATATCTCCTTTAATGTAGGGGAAAAAGTTTCCAGACGATACTTTATGGGGATCGTCTGAAATATTCAGCAGCCATCAGTAATTCATTCCCATTGGCTGCTGGAGTGCAATAAAAATTGAAGTCACTTTGTGAGAGGTTTCCTGAGATATTTACATTTTGATTACGTAGGAAATCCTGATTTCTAGAGATTTTTTTACGACCGTATTTCTAAGAAATCGCTTATTTTCGAATAACAAAATCAGCTTCTATATTAACAAAACAAAAAAGTGATAGTAAAAAAGTATAGTAAAACCTTTCCATCAGCTCATACTCCTACTAGAGGACATTTCTCTACAAAGAACAGTTTTTTCATCGCTAAAATGACCAGTTTTACTATTTAGTAACTATTCTCTATCTAGGGTGTGTATACTGTATTGTTGTTGTTGTCGTGTCAAATGAAGAGCCTCAGATGTCTCCATACATCTCTATCACAGCAGTCGTTCTCTATCTTGGGTGTGTAAAGCTGCTGTTCTGGGTCCATGCCAATTTTCTGTTGTTGCTGTCGTGTCCAATGAAGAGCCTCAGATGTCCCCATACATCTCTATCATAGCAATGTCCTCTATCTTGGGTGTGTAAAGCTGCTGTTCTGGGTCTATGTCAATTTTCTGTTGTTGTCGTGTCCAATGAAGAGCCTCAGATGTCTCCATACATCTCTATCACAGCAATGTCCTCTATCTTGGGTGTGTAAAGCTGCTGTTCTGGGTCCATGTCAATTTTCTGTTGTTGTTGTCGTATCCAATGAAGAGCCTCAGATGTCTCCATACATCTCTATCACAACAATGTCCTCTATCTTGGGTGTGTAAAGCTGCTGCTCTGGGTCCATGTCAATTTTCTGTTGTTGTTGTCGTGTCAAATGAAAAGCCTCAGATGTCTCCATACATCTCTATCACAGTAATGTCCTCTATCTTGGGTGTGCAAAGCTGCTGTTCTGGGTCCATGTCAAATTTCTGTTATTGTCGTGTCCAATGAAGAGCCTCATATGTCTCCATATATCTCTTTCACAGCAATGTTCTCTATCTTGGGTGTGTAAAGCTGCTGTTCTAGGTCCATGTCAATTTTCTGTTGTTGTTGTTGTCGTGTCCAATGAAGAGCCTCAGAAGTCTCCATACATCTCTATCACAGCAGTCGTTCTCTATCTTGGGTGTGTAAAGCTGTGTTCTGGGTCCATGTCAATTTTCTGTTGTTGTTGTCGTGTCCAATGAAGAGCCTCAGATGTCTCCATACATCTCTATCACAGCAATGTTCTCTATCTTGGGTGTGTAAAACTGCTGTTCTGGGTCCATGTCAATTTTCTGTTGTTGTTGTTGTCGTGTCCAATGAAGAACCTCAGATGTCCCCATACATCTCTATCACAGCAATGTTCTCTATCTTGGGTGTGTAAAGCTGCTGTTCTGGGTCCATGTCAATTTTCTGCGGCCATTGCTGGACATGAGAATATGTAGATAGGTGCTAGTTCTACACCATGACAATTTTATCATGTTATCCATGCTGTTAATTATATTGTATTTCTTTCAACGCGCGTATTTTCTGTATTTTTTTCCTCTGTTCATTTCACTTTACTGCTTGTCTAACCTTCGATTCCATTCTAGTATTTACTATATAGTTCACATCAATTTCTTCCTTCTCAATATCTCATTTTTTAATTGGAACTTCTCCTTCTTCTTGAATCCATTTCTCGTCTTTCTATCGCGATTTGATTGCTCTCTCAATGTCAATACAGTAGAACTTGAATAATTCGAACTTCTTTAATTCGAAAACCTCTTTAATTCGAATATTTATCTTGGTCCCTAGAATTTCCTATATAAATAATGATATATATAAAAAAATAAATATTTTTTAATATGTATATAGTATATACATACAATTATTGCACATAATCTAAATATACGGTAAAAATGTAAATTTACAGCAACTAATGTTATTCTTAATAAAGGAATTGATCGAAATTGTGAGATTTTTATTGTTTTAAGCCTTTTTATTCAAAACATCTTTAATTCGAATTTTTGGATAATTCGAATTTTTTTATGGTCCCTTGGGGTTCGAATTATCCAAGTTCGACGGTATTACCAGATTATTGCATCGAACCCAAATACAGTGGGTTGGACAAATTTGATTTAAACAAAATGCATTAGCGCGCTATCTGTTATAAATATATATAAGCTATTTTTCAGCGTATATGTTTCCTTTCGGTTAAAAAAAAGGGAAAACCGCAAATTCCCGAATTTTCACAAATTTTACCGGTTCACACGAGGGAGGAAAAAGGTTCAGACATGTTAGTCTATAAGGAACTCATTATCTTCCTTTCAATTACCTTCTTGGAACTTTTCACGGGATTTCTATCAAACATCCCTCAGTTTTAAAACACTTATATAGAGCTTAATTATGCAAACTATTTATAGAATTTACTTGTAATATCTGGGGGTCGGTGGAAGGCTGGTTAAACCGTTTGGTTTTCGACCACTAGGACCCGGGTTCGATTCCCGCATTGGACACTTTTTTCTGTTTAAAAAAAATGCTCCAATGGCCCCCGATTCTTGCAAAAGTCCAACCCCACCAGCGAGTGCAAATAACCAAACGGGGCTCTGGCATTTGTAAGTGCAAAGTCGAACTGCTTTTCACATGTGTAGACATGTGGTGCGCTTACAGTAAAAGCAGTCGCTAACTACCCCATGATTATCATGGCCTGTACCACGTGTACTAGGGATAAGCAAAAAAAAAAAAAAAACTTGTAATATCTCAACCCATCTTCTCTGTCCATATTGTTTGCGGAAGAGCATTGCTCGATGCTAATATTTATATTTTTAATTAAAAAGGCATATATTGAGTTTAAAAATCATTTATTTTACCAATAATAATGATTTTTCGATCCAATATATGACTTTTTAATTAAATATTTATTTATGGATTGCTCTATTTTAAAAATATATATTTATATGTAACTCTACTGTCATAAAAGCCTATATCCATAGTTTGCTTAAAAACCATAACTAAGATTCCACTCATCAAGGTAGCATATATAAGCAGAATCGTCCAATACAGTATTAGAGCTCTAAAGAAAGTGGTCTGGTAGATTAAATTGGCGAAACCGCTGGGAGGGTTCACTACTGATGAGCCAAGCCCTTCCAATATTATTTCATCACAGTAAGGACAGTAGAAGTTTGTTTTATGTTTAAAAGAAACATTCTTGTTTTAATGTTTTTTTTTCTTTCTTATATATAGATATCTTGTAAGGATCTCATGGATGATAATTTGGTTCACTATTTCTTCCAATGCCCTCTCTTAACAGAAAAACGTACTGAAATTTTCCCAAGCCCTAACTCTGGTCAATCTAGATACCATCGCATATGTCAACTTCTCTCTTCAGCTCTGGATGATGAATTACTGATTGTTAGATACTTTAAGTTCTGCACAGAAGCTGGGCGCATGAGAAAGAATGCAGGGCAAAGGATACTGGAGAATGACCTATCTGTAAATAGGTAACTGAATGTGTGACAAACTTTATTTTGTTGTTATGTTTCCTCTCCTCTTGTTGATGTGTAAATACGGCGAATCCTATATGGGGCGGAATGACTTAAATAAAGGATTTTGTTGTTGTTGTTATATATAGATAACGCGGTATTTCAATATAATTGTTTATCACTCCATGATCAGTTTTTAACCAGAACAGTGAAAGGTCTCTCCCTCATCTCGCTCTATATTCCTCCAGCTGAACTTACCGCTTGTTAGGAAGATCACTTGTTGGTTGGAAGTTTGTTTAGAAAACATATAACTACATCAACCAATTATTTATTTCATTCTCGTCGTTTCAGTGTCTCGCTGTCACTCTCCCTGATCAATAACATATCACAACAACAACAAAAAGCCTTTATTTAGGGTTACTGACCCTATACAGGATTCACCAGAGGTATGCATAAGAACAAAGCAGTGAGACAAAGGAAACAACGATATAGACAGAAGAAAAAGAAAAAAACAAGAAAGAACATATTGCAATACTCACGGATTAGAAAGAAACATGAGAAGAAATGTCTTCACTGGTCAAAAAAAGTACAATTTCCCTCATACAGTACTAGAAACAGTTCCATCAAATGTCGTATTACCAGAAATTTCTCGTCTCACGATTTCGTACTTTTGATTATTTTCTCTCCAAGTGATTATAGAACCTATATTATCCCAAGTAAACTTCTACCTACCATGATTATCATGACCTGTACCTAGTACACAGACTGCTTATACTCTAAGTACACCATATGTCTACACATGTGATAATCAGTTCGACTTTTGACACTTACAAGTAGGCCTTAGCCCTGTTTGGTTACTTACATTCGCTGGTGGGGTTGGACTTTTACAAGAATCGGGGGGCATTGGAGCATTCTTTTTTTTTATCAGAAAAAAGGGCCTAATGCGGGATTCAATCCCGGGTCGTAATGGTCGCAAACCAACGGTTTAGATAACACTTCCACCGACCCTCAAATATAACCTATGATAATAGAAAGTTATATTAGTTTTATTTTCTTTTTTGTACATGTCCCCGTGTTGAAGTCAAGAGAACTAGACTATAGGTAACGTCTCTAGCGCATGTAGAAAAGAAAGAAATGAATTTAAAGTTTAAATATCACAGAGGAATGTTTAGAAGACTGCATCTGGCAACATGGTAGTTCAAAGTTCACACTTCAGGTCGAGGGGTCAAGGGTCAAATAATTATTTCTCTCGGGAGCTGAGCCTGGAAATCCTGGGAAGGATTTACCTAACGGTGTTACCCTTCTTAAAGATTTTATTTTTAAACGATCTGACGATATATTTGGAATAAAATACAACAGAGAGCTTGAACCAAGCTAATCTAACTGATTGGAACTAGTGACTATTGGTTCCAGCTTTGTGTGTTACCGTTATAAGATCAAAAGTTACTGAAGCTAAACGCCTTGTTTACCTTTTTTTAGCTTGTTCTACACTCAAGGATAAAAATTAAGGAAGTTGTACCTTTCAGCATGTATATCGGGATTTAGACAATTCTGAAAGATATTACAGTGACTTTTATTGAAGACACACGAGATAACCAAGTGTGAACATAATTGACAACCGGCGATATCAAAGACTTTTCACTTACTTCAGTTTTGTCTATGAGTGTAGTTGTCCTGTGAGTTGATCTTGTCCATATTTTTTGCCGAAGATCATCGCTCGATGCAAATACTTTCATGTAATTCTACTGTCCTATAAGCTTATGTCCATAGTTTGCTTAAATACCATTTCTAAGATTCCATCCTTCAGTGTAGCATATATAAGCAGAATGATCCAATACAGTATTAGAGCTCTAAGAAGCGGTCTGGTAGATTAAATTGGCGAAACCGCTGGGAGGGTTTACCACTGATGAGCCAAGCCCTCCCAATATATTTTTACATCGCAGTAAGGATAGTAAGTTTGTTTTTTTATGTAAAAGAGATAAACATTCGTGCCTTGATGTTTTCATTTCCTTATATTTGTTTATATTATTCCTATAAATTGTTTATATTATTTGCATATCGTTTATATTATTTGCATATTGTGTTCATATAATTTGCATATCGTTTATATTATTTGCATATTGTATTCATATAATTTGCATATAGTTTATATTATTTGCATATTGTGTTCATATAATTTGTATATCGTTTGTATTATTTGAATATTGTGTTCATATAATTTGCATATTGTGTTCATATAATTTGCATATTGTATTCATATAATTTGCATATAGTTTATATTATTTGCATATTGTGTTCATATAATTTGTATATCGTTTGTATTATTTGAATATTGTGTTCATATAATTTGCATATTGTGTTCATATAATTTGCATATTGTGTTCATATAATTTGCATATCGTTTATATTATTTACATATTGTGTATTCCTATATGTGTATGAATATAAATAAACTTATATTTTTCGAAAGGTTTTGATTTCTTGATAAGAGAGTATTTAATATTTTATTATAATCACTCTCAAGAAAATTGTCATATCTTAAAACACGATAATTATTATATAGACCAAACGAAACTTATCAAATCTGCCTCAATACCTCGGAAATTTTCTTCGAATCACTATGTCCCGGATAAACAATAGAAGTTTCTCCAGGCCTATAGCTGTGTGGAATATTGAAGAGGGTGGATTTCTTGAACATGTCGTTTTCTTCCTCTTTCTTATCTCCATTCAATCATATCAGTGTATCAATCTTGTAGAACTTATTGATCGTGTCTGCTGGGGATGCGTAGAGCTCATCAATGGATGAGTCAATACAGTCAATGATGTAGTTTGGGGTTGCAGGTTGACACTTAGTACATAGTGGGAAAACCTTGAAACCATTGACATTTTCCGTAGATGACCAGACTTCATTCAGGAAATCAAAGACTGTTGTTCTCTTAGGAGGACAGAATTGTCCCTCCTGCTCTGTACCAGCCATGTTCAGCATTAGATTTCCATTCTTGCTGGCATTAGGTTTTGATGGTACGGAGGAGGTCTTTTTCACTAGTTGGGTGGTAGATTTTGGTCGTTTTGATAGCCAGGAATAAGCACCACTAACATCAATGTGATGTGAAACATTATCACGTTTTACATTTACTTCAATGTGGAGACCATACTCCACTTATTTACATCTTTCCCAAGATATAAGACCGGAAGGATGCAAATTTTGATAGCCAGGAATAAGCACCACTAACATCAATGTGATGTGAAACATTATCACGCTTTACAATTACTTTAACATGGAGACTTATACTCCACTTATTTACATCTTCCCAAGATATAAGACGGAAAGGATGCAAATTTAACATCAGAGAGTGCGGAGGGGTTGATGCGAACCACTGGAGCGGCTGGCGACCGCAGCGCCACACGTGACGTCACGCAGACGATGCTGTGTGTGCCGTGGATGCCCCGACGTGACCCAGGGTACGTACGTCTGCCACTTTATTCCTCCCCCGTCTTCTGCTCACTTCCTCTCTGATATCTTGATTTATTTATTACTTTTTGACTACGGTTTTCGTTTGTTTACTTTTTTTTTCTATTCTCAGTATATACCCCCCCCTCCCCCATTTTATTTTGTTCACTTCACAAAGTTTATTTAAATATTTTATGATTTTACTAAACACCTTATACATTACTAAAACAAGTATATATAACGAAAATCAATTATATATATTTTTTCCACATATATACACACCTGTATATAATATCACAAATAAAACCATTTGAGTTTACTCATTTGCATATACTCCGGGAAAATTTGAGAGATACCTAAAACAAAATGCTATTGTATTTTAAAAGTCTTTATTTACCTTTTTATCTCTATATCTGGAAAAGAGCTAGCTAGACATCTATGTGAGCCTACCTACATTGTAGAATTGAATATACACTCATGGACAGAAATTGAGGAAGTGGAAAGTCTATGATGTCGACGTTCGTCAATTTTATTTTATTATAATATTTTTTAAGGAGACAGAGACAATGTTGTTCACACTTGGTTATCTCGTGTGTCTTCAATAAAGGTCACTGTAATATCTTTCAGAGTTATTGTCTCAATCCCGATATACATACTAAAAGGTACAACTTCCTTAAGTTTTGTCCATGAGTGTATATACATTTGGTTATCTCGTGTGTCTTCAATAAAGGTCGCTGTAATATCTTTCAAATCTCGATATACATGCTGAAAGGTACAACTTCCTTAAGTTTTGTCCATGAGTATATATACACTTGGTTATCTCGTATGTCTTCAATAAAAGTCACTGTAATATCTTTCAGAGTTATTGTCTGAATCCCGATATACATGGTAAAAGGCACAACTTCCTTAAGTTTTGTCCATGAGTGTATATACACTTGGTTATCTCGTGTGTCTTCAATAAAGGTCACTGTAATATCTTTCAAATCTCGATATACATGCTGAAAGGTACAACTTCCTTAAGTTTTGTCCATGAGTGTATATACACTTGGTTATCTCGTATGTCTTCAATAAAGGTCACTATAATATCTTTCAGAGTTATTGTCATAATCCCGATATACATGGTAAAAGGTACAACTTCCTTAAGTTTTGTCCATGAGTGTATATAAAAGATCTAAGTTGCATGGTATACATGTACCAAAAGAAAGACACCTATCTCTTTAACTATGCCTTAAGACAATGTATATTTAAAGGGAGAAGAGCCTCTTTTGGTATCATATATATGTGATTTATAGTATAAAGTTTCGTGAGAATGAAATCCATGTCCAAAAGAGACAAACTGGTGTTGTAGTTCATTCCTTATCACCATCGTAAAGTTTTTACTATGGTTATAACCACAATACATTGTTCTATTGCATTATTAAAGGGAGAGATGCATCTTTTTGATACATCTATTTAAATGTAATTCTACTGTCCTATAAGCTTATGTCTATAGTTTTCTTGAAAACCATTTCTGAGATTCCATCCTTCAGTGCTGCGTATATAAGCAGAATGATCCAATACAGTATTAGAGCTCTGAGAAGCGGTCTGGTGGATTAAATTGGCGAAACCGCTGGGAGGGTTCACCACTGATGAGCCAAGCCCTCCTAATATATTTTTTCATCGCAGTAAGGACAGTAGAAGTTTGTATTATGTATAAAAAAACATTCGTGCTTTTAAATCCTTTCATTTTATACATACAAGTATATTGTATATGGTGGACTCTAGGTGGACGCTTCTCAGTTTACTAAAGCTGATGTTTTGTCTTTGTCACTGACCCTAGTCCTCTTAGTTTGCGAAGACGGTCAATAGATGACTTTTAGTTGTAGCGTCTATTTTGACAGGAGAGGTTATCTTTATTTTTATAGATCAATTTCTTCATAGCAAAATTTTCATATATATATAGTATATTTTTTTGAAAATTGAGCAAACCATAAATAAATCTTTAAATAAAAAGGCATATATTGGATCAAAATATCATTTATTTTACTAATATTTCAGTTGGCTGAACGCCAACCTTTATCAAGGTATTATAACATTTTAAAGTGTGTGATTTTATTATAATACCTTTATAAAGGTTGGCAATCAGCCAACTGAAATATTAGTAAAATAAATGATATTTTGATCCAATATATGTATTTTTATTTAAATATGGTGTATTATACGCACATACACAAAGCCTTTATTAAGACACCAGTCTTATACAGATTATCATTGCCGGCTTACAACGATATCCTCACGATGTTCAATCACCATCTTGTAGTGGAGGAGAAAACTATGACTCTTAAGTTCCTACTTACTGTAAAAGTTATATAGGGACAGAACAACCATTCAACTTGATATGGCGCTGGTACTTTGTACTGAGGTAAATGGTATATTAAAAAACAAGAAAAGACATATTCTGACCTCTCACATGAGTATTTTAGAATAGCAGAGTGCTTTCTATGGTATATGTGTGTGTGCTTTAAAATAGTTTTAAAGTTGAGAAAAATAAATAAATTGATCTTATATACGTGGCTCGTAAATTTAAAAAAAAAAAAGGCGCTGAGACTGTCCATGGCGGAACTTCAATTTAAAACATTCACTCAGAACACATACACAAAAACCTTTATTAAGACACACAGGTCTTACAGAGAATTCTCCTTGGGGTTACAAGACGGAGAAACCTATGAAAGTGGGAAATATACAAATGGTTAAAAATGGAGAAAGATTATATACACATGGTAAATATATCATTCACTCAGAATTCACTTATCTCTTCACTTTAGATATCAGACAACTCTACGAATGATACGAAACATAAACAGTAACAAAGTGAAACTGTACTGGGATCAGGTTGATAAACTAAGAGAAAAGGAATCTCCTGATTGTACAACTAAAAATTGCTGATGGTTTACGACAGAATTTATTCCGACAGATGGCGCAAACCATCAGCAACTTTTAGTTTCACGATAAGAAGATACTTTTCACCAAATAATAAACCAGCGGGTTTGGTGGAATAGTGGTGAAAACCATCCATTTTCGACAATCACGACCTAAGATCAAATCCCAGATTAAACTTTTTTTTTCTGCTCCAATAGTCCCTATTTCTTACGTAAATCCAACCCCAGCAGTGGGTGCAAGTAACTAAACTAGGGTATGACATCGTTTAAATGCAAACGTGGATTCAGACAATAACTCTGAAATATATTACAGTGACCTTTATTGAAGACACACGAGATAACCAATATACAATCATGGACAAAACTTAAGGAAGTTGTACCTTTTACCATGTATATCGGGACAATAACTCTGAAATATATTACAGTGACCTTTATTGAAGACACACGAGATAACCAAGTGTCAACAAAATTGTCTCTGTTTCCTTCAAAAAAAAAAAAAACACGACCGGCGACATCAAATACTTTCCACTTCTTTTAGTTTTGTCCATGAATGTATATAGATATTTTTTACAATTTTTCAATGTTGATATTTTTATTTTATTTATTTTTCATATTACACAACTACAAATCTGTTTATTGTCAATAATCAAGGTAAAAAATATAATGTAAAATATGCATTTATAAAAAAAATGTATTTAAAAAAAGAAAAGTTTATCGTATCACATAATATAGAGTTAAACAAATTAACAATTTGTATTGAAATTATCACAAAGACTTTCATTAAACTTTTAACTTTCACAAAAGTGTGTAAATAGGACTTCTATGCAAATTATATCCCAAGGGGTCGATGATAGAAAGGACCACAAATAAAGTTGCAGAAGATCCCCTCGAGCCAATCGTCTGCATTCAACCATGTCCCCAATTAACCACCAGACGATCCTGCTCTAATCAGTTCCTCTTGAAAAGGAAGTCGAGTGTGTTATCTAGTTCCGAAAACTTTCAGGGTGACCAGACTGAAAGAAAACAATATGGAAATTCAATGAGCTCAATATATAAATTGAAAATCAATTTTATTGATTATTATTTTCAAAACTTTCTTTCTTTGTTCTTCTTTTCTTTATTATTATTATTTATAATAGAGACAACGGTTAATTATGATTAAACAAACACACAAAGCCTTTATTAAGACACCAGTCAGATTCTCCTCTCTCATTGCCGACTTGTAACGATATCTTCAAGATAATTATGATTAAATCATAATTATTTACTTTAAATGTTATGTTTATCTAAAAGAGCGTATCTGGATCTGTAAAGAAAAAAAAATTCTCAAAATATTTCGAGAGATTGTTCCCTCTTTATCAATTTATTGCACAGTAAATTAAATTTTATATTTTTAAAAAACAATTTCTAAATGAATTAATCATAGATAAATCTTACAGATATTTCTAGGCTTACACAATATCATATATAACATTTTTTTTTACCTTTGTAGTGCAAGTGTCCCTAGGGGGACATAGCGCTCTAAGTCTAAATAAAAATGTATATTTCGAAAAATTTAACACAAATTCTATAATGAAAAAAGGCATCTCCTTATCGTGCAACTGAAAGTTGCTGATGGCTTGCGCCATCTATCGGAATAAATATCAACTATTCTCGTTGATTTTTAATATTCCAGAATTGGCCAAATACCCATTCTTGATTGATCAACAAATTCTATTATAAGAAATATAAATTATTTTTTTCGACACGTATGATTTTTTTCATATTAAAACAAGTTTCTACTGCCCTTACTACAACGATAAAATATAATGGGAGGGCCTGACTAAAAAAAAAATTCATAAAAACACCGTAATTGGCAAACTAGGTATATTTATTTTGAAAATAAAGCAATCCATAGATAAATCTTTAATTAAAAAGGCATATATTGGATAAAAATATCATTTATTTTACCAATATTTCAGTTGGCTGAACGCCAACCTTTATCAAGTTGTTATAACATTTTAAATGTTAAATGTTTTGCAATTTAAAATGTTTTATAATACCTTGATAAAGGTTGGCGTTCAGCCAACTGAAATATTGGTAAAATAAATGATATTTTGATCCAATATATGTCTTTTTAATTAAAGATTTATTTGTGTGTTTAATTCATTAGTTGGTTGTAAATTCAAGCCACCCAACCCCCCAATGTATCATGAACGCATGAGGCACGAGTAGTCTCACGAGTGTTTGTTTCTGATATTTATTTTCTATAGTTCGTTATACATTTGCTTAGCTTAATCTCAGTGTAGTATAATTTAATTTACTTTATTTTTAATTTTCCTGTAGAAGGGCGTTGCCCGAGAAAGCTCGAAATAAATTTATTTGCAAAAGAAACTCATCCCTCAAGCTTATTGATTTGAACATTCTATTAAGGGATTAGCCTATTAATAATAATGATTTTAGTTTACTTTCCCTTCCTTTCTTCTTTAAACTCTACTCAAACCTTGTAATTATTCAATTGTTTATGTAATATAGTAGCTTAGTGTTGTTTCTTGACGTAAACATCCTTTGTGGGGGTATCGCGTCTGATTTGATATTAAAGAAATAAATACGCGTCGAAAATAGTATTTATTTCTGATAACAGATGGCGCGCTATTTCATCATATTAAAAAATCTTGTTCCAAAATCACTTTATTAGGTACCGCTCAACAAGAACAACCTAGTTTATGATAGTTTAAACAATGAATATGAAGGTTATTCACGTATTTTTTAAACAAAATGTTAACGCGGGATTCAATCCTGGTTTATGACTGTCGGGAATCGAGGGTGTTACCCACTCGTCCACCTATTTTTCATATTCTCTTCTTTCTTATCTCCACTTAATCATATTAGGTTATCAAGCTTGTAAAGCTTGAGACTTGACAACCATCATGACTGGGTGAAGTAGAATGCGTCTGCCTTTGTCATTAAGACTGGAAGCACTACTCAGTGGCAGGCCGACTTAGCTTCAAAAGAAATGGCCGTCTCTGACATGAGGAACAGACGCCATGTGCAGCTGCTCCTAACATGGAGTACAAACGCTGCTCATCCTGTATCCCTGGATTAGGAGCCCTTACAGGGTACTATCAGCCGGGCCAGTTGAGCCCAGGTTTTTTAGTGAGCTTGTTACTGCTCCCCCTCCTCCTTTTTCATCCGGGCTTGGGACCGGCAAAGGCAGAGTTCTTTTCATATTAAAATAATCTAATTTTACAAAATTCATAGAATGATATTGATGTGCACGTTGTTAGAAATTCCAATATTCCTAATAATTTAGGTCACATAGAGTTCCATAGGAATGGTTCCATGTATAGACGAAGGTTCTGGAAGCTATCCAAGATGTCCATAGATGACAAAGAGACAAGATCCACGTGATACTAAGATATAAAAAACTAACCAAAAAAAGCAGATGACTCCACCAATGACGTCATCTACCATAGCTATTCAAGGGCGTGTCCCACAGAATCCTACCTTGGTCGATGGGTCCAATATTACGTTGACATTTTCCTATGGTGTTTCCCCCTATGGTATTTTGATACCATTTTTTTTCTCATTAAAAACTATACTAAGGTACATCTGAGACTACGTACATAACATGTCTATAACCCCTAACATATCACTATACTCAATAATATAAAAATAAATCGGAAACAAGTAATATCAAAATAATTCGCAATTATTTTTTTATCTTTATTTTACTGGTACCACACAATTTTTGTTATGTAATTAATGGTCTCCTAGGCCGAGTTTTTAATGAAAAAAAAGTTTCAATAATTTTAAAATAATCTTTGGATATATTTTTATATGTAGTTTTATAAAATCATTATATATATATATATCTACAACTTTCAGCGTTACTTCCTCGGCGTGGAACTGAGGAGTGAATACCTTGTCTGGAGGAGAACTCTCTCAAGGTGGGGAAACCTTCCTTGCTGAAGAAACACATACACAACTATATATATTCCCCTACATTTTATCTACCTTTATAACATAAAGTTACTGAAGGATGATATCCATGTACCTAAAGAAGCATCTCTTCCTTTAATAAAGCATCAGAACGATGCTCTTGTACATTACCCTAGTAAAACAAAATTTTACTAGTGATGATAAGCTACAACACCAGTTTTAACAAATTCAGACAAAAGTCAACAACCAGTATACCATGGTTTCTGGCTATGACCCTCATCAGTACAGGGATGGCTTCTATTTCATATCCTACGAGAGAGGTTATGGAATCGGTCGAATTTATCAAACAGGTGTTTTAAGCTGGTGAAGTGTAAATGACCGATTTTTAGACTCTAGAATACAATATAAAGTTGCAGAAGGAAAATATGCATATACCTAGAGGAGCACCTCTCCCTTTAATTATGGATCAGAACGATACATTATATTTACCACCCTAGTAAAAAGCTTTACTAGTGATGATAACTAAATGCGTACTATAATACTAATAGTAATGATAATAAAATCGACCGATTTAAAAAAAAATCATTGAAATATATTATATACATATTTTTTGACAATATATATTGAAATATTTGTAAAAAATAATATTTTTAATGCCCTAAAATAAACGTAATTTACATAGAAATACATTATTTAAAGAGAAAGATATCCTAAAAAGTATATTTTAAAATGGAAATATTCAAAAGAAAACGGAGTAAATCCGAATTTATAAATAAAACATTAGTCACCAGTGTTGCGAGATTGGAATCTATTAGAGATAAATATTAAGGTTTGTGTCGAGCTACCAGACGATCAAACAACAAATGGAATTTCCAGAATTATTAGCGCAGACGAACTCGCGTAAAGAATTCTGGATCAAAAGATCGATTGAGCTCCCAACGATATTAAAAGCGAGCTGAAGATTTGAGTGAGGAAGAAAAGGCTTAGGAAGAAATGTGATTGAATCATTGAATTTGTACGTTGCTTTATCCGATAAATACTTTTGTGTAACAAATAAAACCAGGAAATCGTCCGCAATTATAACGTACCTTTACAAAACTTATATATTAATTATATTTAAAATTTTAAAATTACTATTATTTTTATTATATTAAGGGTTAATAATGAAAAATAACTAATATATAAAATTTAATTATAACTTCACATTTTTGAATATTATATACCTGGTGTTTTTAATGGTTTTATTAATGTGTTAAAATTAACAAGATAGATCTCAATAGATCTTATCATTTTAGTAAATATAAATTGGATACAGTTATTTTAAAAACGACAAAACTGACAACACTGTAAATTATAACAATTTTTCTTTCCCCGTCTACTTCAACAAAAGGTAAATATATTTCAAAATATATACAGTATTAACTTATTTTATATTTTAACATAAATAATCATTAATATTAATAAATTGTATATTGTTAATATTTTAAAATGTGTATGTTTTTAAAAGAAAATATAATATTTTTATATTACGGAATTATAAACAGCGGGCGGTAGTATAATCAAGAACAATTCAAAATGGCGATTCTCCGCTATAAAACAGACGACCTATTTCGTGCAAGTTTCATTATACCCTTTCCCACCGCGCATTCTTTCTTTCATCCGTATTTTTAGCCTCACCCACTCTTTTAAAAAGATGAACCTTATTTCGCAGCTAGTTCTTCTTGTTGTTAATGAAGTACATACTGATAGAAATCTACATGTTTACTCCGCCATTATGCTCATAATCTAAAGATAATCATTTTAAACACTTATTTACAGAGTTTATTCTTGTTTCTCAGATTTTTATCAAAATTCTACAATCCAATTAGTCTAGCTTTGTTCACGTTTTTTTTTTTTTTTTTTTTTTTTTGCAGAATTGTGAAAATATTTATGTTTATTTAATTAAAAAGGCATATATTGGATCAAAATATCATATTATATTATCATATTACCAAATACGATATTTTGATCCAATATATATGCCTTTTCAATTAAAGATTTATTTATGGATTGCTATATTTTCAAAACGATTTTTGTTTCTGTTATTTTATTTTAATATATACATACGTTCAAATCAATAAGTTTGAGGGATAAGTCTCTTTCAAATACATTTATTTCAAGCTTTCGGGCATTACCGCCCTTCGACAGGAAAAATTATATTAGCTACTAAAGTTTTCGGATCTAATCTATATATACATTTGTGAGATTAGATCCGAAAACTTTAGTAGCTAATATAATTTTTCCTGTCGAAGGGCGGTTGTGCCCGAAAGCTTGAAATAAATGTATTTGAAAGAGACTTATCCCTCAAACTTATTGATTTGAACATAATATTAGGGGATTGCCTATTAATATATACATACATTCACATTTTCTCTTTAAAACTTTAAAACTCCTTAAATGAGTAAGTTTATATTTGTTCCATCTCGAGAGACATCAAATAACTCTGGTGATAATGTTATATAAAAATACATTTGTTGGACAATTTTTGTTGACAATTCAAATACATTTATTGACACTTAGTAAATGGAAAAAAAAAGACATCTCCTGATCGTACAGCTAAAAATTGCTGATAAATATCAACTAACATTTTATTTTTAGTATTAGTTACGAACGGAAAAATACGTCCAGGGTAGCCTAGTGGACATGGCATCTGCCCGGTAAGCGGAAGGTTGTGGGTTCGATTCCCGCCCCTGGACACTTTTATTTTTCCGTTCGCCATTACTCTTCATATTTTCACCCTTTTATACGTCATCCAATTATATATAGACCATTACTCTTCATATTTTCACCTTTTCATACGTCATCCAAAAAAGTTAGAAATAGTAGATATTTCTCTTTGAAATAAATATTGATTTTTCACAGAAAAGAAACTTATGCGGTGAAACTTTAAGTGTTATTTTATTTTTAATTATTCCAAAATTGGCAAAATACCATTTCTTGATTAATCAAGAAAAGCTAACCACATGCGCGTTTCGGATTGTAGGCCCTCATCAGCGTGGTGCAAGCTGTACTTGCACGATCTAGAAATGTCTTTTTCTTAATTTATTTACTTGATTCCCCAGTACAATTTCACTTATGTACTTTTTTTTCACTTAGTCAATGGTTACACTCAAAAGCAAATGAGTGGCATATAAACAAAGGAATGATACTATTTACATTTAGGGATAAACCATTTACATTTGTGTTCTCTCAGAGATATCTGTTATATCTGACTAGACGAATGGCCCGGGCAACGCCCGGGTTTTACCCGAGTGCGAATATATTTTAAAAACGTTGTCTTGGGTGGTCGCTATAGACAGGGTGGTCTGTATAGACAGGTGGATGTAACACACTGGTGATAACAGGGTTGTCTAGAATGGCCGCTATAGACAGGTGTATGTATCACACAGCTGATAACAGGGTTGTCTAGAGGGGGGCAGGGAGGACACGTGTTCGCCGGCAGCCAATGGGCGCGCATTCTATCCGTGAGCTTCAGACAGAATAAGGCAATTATATATATAGATGGAGAGAATGTATCGTGCAAATTTCTCATATGGTCTCACATACGATGCCATTGTCTGCTTTTTTCTCCCTTGGGTTCAGGGACGGAGGAATTGTCTTAATAAAAGGCCTTTGTTGTTGTTATACTTAAAAATAGTATTAAGACATTAGTGCTTTTTCAAAATTAAAGTTCGTCATGGACGTGAAGAGGACCATTATCCAAAACCATGGTCTCTAGGTGGACACTTTTCAGTTTGTCAAAGCTGGTATTGTGGCTTTGTCACCGACCTGAGGTCGCTAGTTTGAGGCGACGGTCAATAGATAGCGTCTAGTCTTTAAAAATTCCTTTTTAAAAAAGAGAAACATAAATATTATATAAAATGACATTGTATAAATATAATGTAATAATCCTATATATTTGAGGGGGGAAAGATTCTTTTTTTCTCAATACGCGTAAAAAAGATCGTGAATTCATTCAAAACTACTAATGTTTTATCTAAACACACACCCCTGAGAAAAAGGTCTGAGAACAAAGAACAAATAGGAAGAAATGTGAGAAAATTTGTTAAAAAGAATAAAAAAAGAGGAAGAGAAGAGGAAAGACAAGAAAATTTCTATGATTTGATTAAGGAAGTGTAAACAAGTTCCTTGGGAGCCAGCCTCCAAATCTAACGGTGGTGGCAGACGAAGAAAGGCTGCGCGCGCAGCGAGGCCTAACCCAGTCAGCCGACGACTGACAAGCTAGCAGATGGACGGGGTGCCCCATCTCAAAACAAAACCTCTATTTATATCTGGGCACCCAGGATGTGTGTGGCTATATTTACCTCCCATATACTTCACTTTTTATAACTCTTCTTTACCTTCGTTTTCTTCCATTTCGGCGGGAAAAGCCATTCTATCGTTTGGGGAACGAAGTACTCTTGTTAATTCATAGTAAACGGTTTGCGGATTTCGACAATTTAGAAAGAGGGAATCATATATCGCCGCAACTCTTTTTTATTAACGCGATTAAGGAAGCTTTCGGGCAAGCCCTTCTTCAGCTAACTTTGTGTACAAACAAGGAGAGATTATATATCGTTTTTAATATAAAATAAAAGAAAAGAAAAGCTTTTATTTTATTTTATATTAAAAACGATATATAATCTCTCCTTGTTTGTACACTATAGTTAGCTGAAGAAGGGCTTGCCCGAAAGCTTCCTTAATCGCGTTAATAAAAAAGAGTTGCGGCGATATATGATTCCCTCTTTCTAAATATACTCTTGTTAAATAGGTTTATGCTGTGTGTGTTTAGCATTATATAAAATATCGTACATAGATGGTGTGGCTTTGAATGCTCTTTGTTGTCAGAATTTTTTAACAGATTGTTCTCTTGCTCCGTACTTTGATGCTTCCATTGCTTATATATAAATAGCATGTTATGGTCTTATAATTAATTAGGCCTAATTGGCCTTGTACTTATTGTTTGTGGAAGAGCATTGCTCGATACATATCAAAATTTCATGTGAGCGTTGGTCATCCTTACCAAAACTTGCTGA
Source organism: Cordylochernes scorpioides (assembly GCA_030710605.1). Classification (NCBI taxonomy): domain Eukaryota; kingdom Metazoa; phylum Arthropoda; class Arachnida; order Pseudoscorpiones; family Chernetidae; genus Cordylochernes; species Cordylochernes scorpioides. The sequence goes on from CP092874.1 coordinate 21,210,754, forward strand.
TATAAACGTTCAGGGCAATTACACTCATGGACAAAACTTAAGGAAGTGAAATGTCTTTGATATCTCCAGTCGTCTATTTTTTTTTAAAGAAGAAGATAGAGACAATTTCGTTCACACTTGGTTATCTCGTATGTCTTCAATAAAGGTCACTGTAATATCTTTCAGAGTTATTGTCTGAATCCCGATAAACATGCTAAAAGGTACAACTTCCTCAAGTTTTGTCTATGAGTGTAGTTTTTTAGGAATGGACTTTTCAATATAGATTTTTTTTCTTCCAAAAACCAAAAATCATTTTTTAGCAATACTTTACCTAGCTACGATATACCACCTTATTTAGTTCTCATTGGTTTTCTCTGTTCTTGAGCAGGTCTTGGGCTCTAATAGCACTACGCTTCGCTATCTTGAACTCGTCTCTTCATTTCTTCCCATCCAGTTCATCTCTCCAGTTATTCTTACTGTCCTCTTTCTGTTCATGTCACCCTCCAGAGCATCTTCATCAATCTACTTTCCTTGAGCAGGTCTTGGGCTCTAATAGCACCTTCTCTTTAATTCTTCCTAGTTTGATTGTCCTTTTATATAAATTTCATATTACCTTTATGTGATTAGCTTTAAAAAAAATAATAATAACAATGTTTTTATTACCGGTATTACTCCTGCATGTACCCTACATTTCTACTCGGAGAATCTGTATAAGACTGAAAGGTCTTAATAAAGCTTTTTGTTGTTTTTTTCCCACCTTCCCATCAGTCCAATTATTCCCCTTTCCCACCTCTTTCTGTTCATGTCACCCTCCAGAACATCCTTCATCAATCCACTTTTCTTGAGCAGGTCTTGGTCCCCACTATCGCCACGCTTCAATTTCTTGAACTGTTCTCTTTATTTCTTCCTAGTTTCCCATCCAGTCCAATTCTGTGTCTTCCTTCCTCTTTCTGTTCATGTCAACCTCTAGAGTATCCTTCATCAATCCACTTTCCTTGAGCAGGTCTTGGTTTTCACTATCGCCACGCTTCCATTTCTTGAACTCTTCTCTTTATTTCTTCTTAGTTTCCCATCAGTCCAATTCTTCGTCTTCCTTCCTCTTTCTGTTCATGTCATCCTCCAGAACATCCTTCATCAATCCACTTTCCTTGAGCAGGTCTTGGTTTTCACTATCGCCACGCTTCAATTTCTTGAACTCTTCTCCTTATTTCTTCCTAGCTTCCCATCCAGTCTAATTCTGTGTTTCCATACCGATTTCTCTCCCCATTCATTTTATCTTCCAGAACGTTCTTTAGCAACCCATCTTATCTTATTTTAATGTTCCCCCCATACATTTCTTAATTTGGTATCATCGAGTAGCTAATCGAGAAGACACGGCGACAAGGTCGCCAAGAAAAAGACACCAATTAAAACACTGGAGATTCCAGGCAATGGAGAGTAGAAAGGGAGAGGCGTGTGATATCTACAATGGATGATGATGGATGGAGGATTTAACGAGAGGCTTGAAACACAATACTATTGAGAGGTGTCGAAATACACATATCGTGGTTCTTTTTGAGAGATCCATTTTTCTTCCTTTCTCATTCTCCCCATCATAATTTTGCCGTTCTTTACCCTATATATCTCTCTCTCTCTCTCACGCTTGTTCGGCGGTACATATACTAAAATTGGAACGATACAGAGAAGATTAGCATGGCCCCTGCGCAAGGATGACACGCAAAATCGTGAAGCGTTCTCTCTCTCTCTCACTTTACACTTTGCACTTTACATGTATTGACAAGATGTCAATAAAAATATGTCAATTGTCTCTCTCTCTCTCTTATATTTATAAGAAGCGACGGTCAATAGATAGCGTCTAGTCTTTAAATTTATATCCATTTATATCAATTTTATCATATATTTATCAATATATAATCTTATTTATTCATATTTATATTTATTCCGTATTTAACCTTATATAATCTTATATGGACATTGTAATAAATAAGTTTCTATCTCAATCTCTCTTTTATTTTATATTTTTCATATATATATATATATATTATTTATATCTTTGGGGGGTCGGTGGAAGGCTGGTTAAACCGTTTGGTTTTCGACCACTACGACCCGGGTTCAATTCCCGCATTGGATACTTTTTTTCTGTTTGAAAAAAAAAATGCTCCAATGGCCCTGATTCTTGCAAAAGTCCAACCCCACCACCAGCGAGTGCAAGTAACAAAACGGGGCTCTGGCACATTTGTAAGTGCAAAGTCGAACTGCTTTTCACATATTTAGACATGTGGTACACTTACAGTTAAAGCAGGCGTCTACTTCTACCCACCATGATTATCATGCCTTGTACCACATGTACTAGGGATAAGCAAAAAATATATATATATCTATTTTTTTATAATTATTTAATAACACCACCATTGATTGACTTTTGTATGATGTCAATAGAAATATTTATAAAATGTCAATCTCTCTTTCTCTCTATACTCGTGTACCTTCCTACACTCTCAGGATCATCTGTTGGTTGGAAGTCAATTCAGAGAAAAACACACCAACCAATGATTTATTTTAACTCCTGATATTTCAGTAACTTCCTGTCATTCTCTTCAGGGGAAGGACTACTTTGAATCCAAGATCTACTTATATACATACACCATTTTCTGAAATATATGCAAAACGTCATGTGTATAGCCCTACATATGTAAATACAGACAAATTTATAATACAATATAATATAATGCGGCTTATGATTGTAAAACGACATTTGAAAAACCATCCCTCATGCGTTTCTTTTGAACGAAAAATCAAATTTTATTCCAAGGAGAAACAACGATTATCTCCAACCTTAGGGATGAGGTATGAAATTGTGGTATGAGGTATTATATTGTATTATAAATTACTATATATATATATATATATATAATATTTACGAACGGAAAAAAAAATGTCCAGGGTAGCCTAGTGGACATGGCATCTGCCCGGTAAGCGGAACACTGTGGGTTCGATTCCCATCCCTGGATACTTTTATTTTTCCGTTTATCATTACTCTTCACATTTCATCCTTTCTTACCTCATCCTTAAGGTTGGAGATAATCGTTGTTTCTTCTTGGGAATAAAATTTGATTTTTCGTTCATAAGAAACACATGCGGGATGGTTTTCAAATGTCGTTTTACAGACAAATTTGTTTAAAAAGGCTATGAGTATAATTTTATTTTAAAAATAGAGCAATCCATAAATAGATCTTTAATTAAAAAGCATATATTGGATCAAAATATCATTTATTTTACCAATAATTCAGTTGGCTGAAAGCCAACCTTTATCAAGGTATTATAACATTTTAATGTATGTCAACAACGTTCATCCAACTGAAATATTGGTAAAATAAATGATATTTTGATCCAATATATGTCTTTTTAATTAAATATAATTTTATTATTTTTAATCTTTTATAATTTGAAAAGGTTTTTTTAAAAGAATTTTAAGATTTTTTTATATATAGGCAGATACGTGACGCATGTATTTCAGAAAATCTTGTATGTAGAACTAGGATTCAAAGTAACCATTCCCCTGAAGAGAGGAAATCACAGAAATGTCGGGAGTTCAACTATGGGTTGATGTGTTTTTCTCTGAATCAACTTCATAACACTGTTATATTGATTCTTTCAATCAAATTTTACAAAGGTGGAAAAATAAAAGAGTAAAAGGGTATATAAAGTGTAGGGGAATTCTATATACAGTTACGAGCGTCATTCCTCATCGGCCTCTGTCACCGTTTGCTTTTTTTTTTTTGGAATGGCGCCCTCCTATTGGTTGGCTACGGTCACGCCACCTAAATTTTCGGATATATTGAAAATATATATTGAAATTGATTTTTATACATATAAGAAAAATATTTCTAAACATAATTTTTATATTAACTTCGTTCTAAAAAAAAAAAAAAAACGAGGCATGTTTATACCATTTTCATTATATATAAATTAAAAAATAATATTAAAAAATAAAATATTTGACCACTTTTTTCACCAACTATTTCAGCCTAAATTATAAAACAATTTCGGAAGAAATCACAGAACGTTCTATTTGTCGATTATCATCTGGCAACACTTCCTTCCTTTGGTTTCTTGACCCATTTCACAGCTCGTTTACCTAATATCTCTCTCTCTCTCCTTACAGTATTAAAGAAACAACAACTTAAAGAAGTTATTTTAGGCTTAATATATAACCTGTTGTTGTTGTTAGCCTACTTTACACTTTATTTCTCTCTCGCGCGGAAATAAATAAGTTAGAGGAGATGGGAAATTTAATAATACGTCACTTCGTAACTGTTTATTATTTTTTCTTTCTTCTTTGAATACACTATTATGAGCTAATGTTTTTTGTTTTAGAAGTTAAGCTCTTTCAGTATATTAAGAAAAAGGCATCTCCTTATCGTACAACTGGAAGTTGATGATGGCTTGCGCCATCTATCGGAATAAATACCACCTATTCTCGTTGATTTTTTTAATTATTCCAGAATAGTATTTCAGTATAGTTAAATACACTCATGGACAAAAGGAAGTTTTACTTTTCAACATGTATATCGGGATTCAGACATTAACTCTGAAAGATATTACAGTGACCTTTATTGAAGACATATAAGATAAGAGTGAATAAAATTGCATCTGTATCCTTAAAAAAAAAAAGATGACCGGCGATATCAAAGACTTTACATTTCCTTAAGTTTTGTCCATGAGTGTAAAATGTTTTATTTTCGTTTGTGAACATCCTATTATTGAGGAAACACATTTTTTTTCCAGTACACATAACACCCACACAAAGTCAAAATGCAATTGATTTGTGGTACAGTTTTGATAATTTTGTCTAAACATTGAATTACTGCTTGAGAAGTATTTGTAACTGTAGGGAAAGCCCAAACAAATCTTGTGAGGTGATCAATTACTACTTGAATATATTTGTGCTTTGTTGCAGCTGAACCTAGCACAATAGTGTCCATTGATATCAATTCCAGTGGTTTCAGATCAGAGTTTGGTATAACATATTCTCAAATGAATGGTTCATGACTGCTTTTAGTTATTTGACAAATTTTACATGAGCGAACATACTCTTTGATGCATTTGATAGCATTCGGCCACCAATAAGATGGTGATATCAATCAATCACACACACACACAAAGAGGTATTAGAAGCAATAGAATTATTTCACATATTTGATCTTTTCTTATCGAAAAAATAAGAAAAGATCAAATATGTGAAATAAACTCTGAGAGAAAACTGACAAAATCTATAACAAGGCTTTAGAACAAAACACTATAAAGGAATGACAATACATCCAGATGGCACAAGAACCTATAGGACATGTAACAACTGTCCTGGTGCGGAACTAACACCTACCCACATATTCTCATGCCCAGCAATGGCCGCAGCCTTGCAGAAAATTGACTTAGACCCAGAGCAGCAGCTTTACACACCCAAGATAGTGGACATTGCTGCTGCTGTGATAGAGATGCATGGAGGCATCTGAGACTCTTCTTTGGACATGACAAAAACAACATAGAGTTAAGTAAGGTAGTATCGTTTCAATACAGCCCCAATAGTGTGGTATCTATCACTGAAAATTATCATCTTTATATTTACTAATTATTTTTAGTTTTTCTCTAATTGTATTAAAGACAAATTTCTATCCACACACACGTATACACTAAACTTAATATGTAAGATATTTTAAAAGCTTAGATTTTTCCTGATAAGTGGTGTTACAATGGTAAAATGGCGAAATTGCCGGGATATTTCCCCACTTATGAATCAATCTCTCCCAATTCAATCTTTCTTTTTTATTCTTCCTATTCTTCAGTGTAGTTGTTATAGAAATATTGGGTTCTCCCCTTTAAAAATATATATATATTGGACATTATCGCTGTTTATAATTAATTTAATGTTTGATGTAATATGTACACCAATGTCTTGTTTGCAACTGGTAATAAATAAATAAATCAATTTATTTCGACCTTTATATGCAAATTTATTCCTCTTTATCATATAAAATTTAAAGGTTTTTTTTTTAATTAAAAATAAATAAAAATTGACAATAAATATTATATCTGAAAGAGTAAGAACACTTTCGCAAAAAGTTTATTTTATTGAACCGCGAGCTTTCGAGCTCTTCAATGGGTTAAATATATATGAGAATATAAAAGTGATCATTCACCTTTCTTTACTTCGTTAGTTTACACTTGTATTTTTGGGAGGTCGGTGGAAAGATGGTTTAAACCGTTGTTTTTCGACCCCTACAACCCAGGTTCGATTCCCGCATTGAAAACTTTTTTTCTGGTAAAAAAAAAAAAAAATGCTCCAATGGCCCCCCGATTCTTGCGAAAGTCCAACCCCACCAGCAAGTGCAAGTAACCAAACGGGACTCTGGAACATTTGTAAGTGCAAAGTCGAACTGATTTTCACATGTGTAAACATGTTTGTATACTTACAGTAAAAGCAGTAGTCAACCTCTACCCACCATGATTATCATGGCCTGTACCACGTGTACTAGGTATAAGCAAAAAAAAAACACTTGTATTTTCTCCCCAGTGAGTGTAAGTAACCAAACGGGGCTCTAACATAATTGTAAGGGTAAAAGTCGAACTGCACTTTTCACACGTGTAGACATGTGGTGCACTTACAGGAAAAACAGTCACTAACCATGGTTATCATGGCCTGTATCACTAGAGATATAATCATAAAATAAACACACTCTTGTATATCCTATTTTTAGGAATATTCTCGAGTCGTGTTGACTCCACCAAGAAACGTCTATTTATATTTCAAGGGAACTTATTGGTTTGTTTGGTTGTGGGAGTTCGAAGAATCTTCTCTCAAAGAAATAGCTTCATGGAGAATTTTCTCACTCAATTTGTCTTCGAGGATTTTTTCCTTCGACATTTTTTACACTCATGAACAAAACTTGAAGAAGTTGTACCCTTTTAGCATGTATATATATTTATTATTATATATATTTAAAGGAGTACGTTCGAATTAACATATATGGGAAATCCATCGTTATATAAGCAAATAAGGAGTTGTTTATGCTTGAAGTATGAAACTTCCTTAAGTTTTGTCCATGAGTGTATGTATTTAAAGGAATCTTGAGTACAGTCTTCAATATAGTTTCCAAAAATCTCGATTGTTACTTTGGACGAATCTTCTTCTTCCCAAATGTCTATTGGAGGAATCTTCTCAAGCATCATCTTCCAGAGAGAAATGGCCATTTTCTTCAAGGAGTTGACGATTTAGATGTTGTCGTGTCCAAAGAAGAGCCTCAGATGTCTCCATACATCTCTTTCACAGCATCCGTTCTTTATCTTGGGTGTGTAAAGCTGCTGTTCTGGGTCCATATCAATTTTCTTTTGTTGTTGTCGTGTCCAATGAAGAGCCTCAGATGTCTCCATACATCTCCATCACAGCAATGTTCTCTATCTTGGGTGTGTAAAACTGCTGTTCTGGGTCCATGTCAATTTTCTATTGTTGTTGTTGTCGTGTCCAATGAAGAGCCTCAGATGTCTCCGTACATCTCTATCACAGCAATGTCCACTATCTTGGGTGTGTAAAGCTGTGGTTCTGGGTCCATGTCAATTTTCTATTGTTGTTGTTGGTGTGTCCAATGAAGAGCCACAGATGTCTCCATACATCTCTATCACAGCAATGTTCTCTATATTGGGAGTGTATACTGTATTGTCGTGTCCAATGAAGAGCCACAGATGTCTCCATACATCTCTATCACAGCAATGTTCTCTAATATTGGGAGTGTATACTGTATTGTCGTGTCCAATGAAGAGCCACAGATGTCTCCATACATCTCCATTACAGCAGTCGCAATGTCCAACGACTTAGATAAATCTCGAATATGCTCCTAAAAGGAATGTTCCCTAAGATTTTTCTCGGCCATTTCGGAATTCCTCTCTTTGTCTTCCTCCCCCAATTCTCTCCTCGGCACAACGTCGTCTGCCCGATTATTCCCATTTACCAGGGTTGCCAGCCGAGTGTGATCCATCATGTGCTCCCCTGAGTGGAGAGGGGACATAATCTCGTCTACCACCCCCACCCACCCTATTAGCTTTAATCTCGTCTTATTAGAGAAGCCTCGTGACATTTCCGTTGACATTCTGAAGACCTCCCCCTCCCCTGTATTGTCCTTTTTGCTCATCTGTGGATATCTTCTCGCCTGTTGAATAGATACGCCACCATCTTTTGTTGAATTATCTTTTTTTTTTTCTTCTATTATGTTGGTTTAACACCTTGTAAGGCGTTTTTTGGCATTCCAGCTTTGTTGACATTGTTCGGGTAAACTTGACTCCGTAGCGCTTTTGTAATGTTGCTAGCGTGGTTTACTCCATTTGGAGAGTGGGGAAGTTGTCCCTCTTTTAACCATCTCTGCTCCAACTACACTAAATTCGAATTCGTTAAGTTTGCCACAACACTAACTTTGAAAAACTCGGAAAGCCTGGTTTGTAGACTACCTAAATTTAAATTTAAATGTTTTTTGAAACTTGTAGATCTCCTTTAAATATGTTTTATAAATTAAAAGCTATTTTTTTTTAGTTCATGTGTTTTGTATTTTAATTTTATTCGTTATTTTTATAATCAGCATTAAGAGGGGAAAGATTACAGGGTCTTGCTCATCACTGGATGAACCATCTCAGCATTTTCGTGCCAATTTAATATACCTGACTGATATAATAGTATATCGGGCTGTTAGGCCGATATTTTTTTGACGGGAGAAATTAAGAAAGGTTTGTGTGCGTGTTGATATTAAAAATAAGGAAAGCATATCCTGACCAGGAACACATGTGCTCTACAGAAGGCAGAGCGCCATCTAGTGGAACAGAATCAACTAAACATTGATTTAACCTGTTCCCTGTTATTTGGCCAACCCAATTTCTTGATAAATCAAGAAAAGCCATCCACGAACGTGTTTCGTGCTGTTGGCGCTCGTCAGCGTGGAGTAGACTGTAGGTTTGTGTGTGTGTGCTTATGTAATGATTATGGAGAATTTAATCTTTTAACTAATTGACACCTTTGATGATGATAATCTTCCATATCTATCTTCTGCTTGCATATATCATCATCAAATGTTTACTTTAGATGTTAATGTAGTGGCTTTCCGTTGTCTTCCGAAATTTGTATAAAATTAAACTTTTTTTTAAAGGAATTATCTCCGAAAAAAAAGTTATTTGACAAATTTCTATTAGAAAAATACAAGGTTTTGATAAAAAAGTTTTGAGTCACTTTTATAAATTATTGTGTTATTAATATATATTGTATTAAAATATTTATTAATTTATGAACAGTTTATCAAATTTGATATTTATTTTTTGCTACTCTGTAAAACTTACTTCATTAATTTGTTTTTACATTAAATAAATTGCCGTTGTGGTTTGTCTTTCCCAATTTTCTAAATGACGATATTTTTGAACTGAAAACATTAATATTATGTATAAGAGAAAACACATTATAAAACAATCAATATTCCATCATTTTCCTCAATTTGTCTTTTCCATATTTGAAAAATTATATTTAAAAAAAATATTGAGCTGAAATATATATGACTAAAAAAAACTTTTTCCCCTAATCTTATAAGAGGTTTAATTGTTATTTATTCCTCTTTAGATGGCATTAACCATCTTTGAAATATGTAGTTGAATGGTCAAGAGATTTATTTGTTAATACAACTCACAATGTTAGATAAAACAATAATAACAAGCTTATGCCAATGTTATTCGTGAATTTGGCCAAAAAGAAGTAGAAGGGGGTGAATCCGAATAGCTGACATGTGATATGGCCAAAGATCGATCAAATCACCAAATATGTCAAAATATGTCAACTGGCTGATAACTGGACAGAATGGAGAGATCACTCTTGTCCACTAGATATGAGTTCATCAGAGAACACTAAGAGAAGAACCTACTATTGCTTGTCTTATAAAATGAACAAACATGGCATGAATTGTGCCTTCCCTTTAATGTTTACCATTACTTGTATATTGTTAGAGAAAAAGGTTAATCAAGTGATGCGTATATAATGGGATTTTCCAATAATTAGATGTTGTGAGGAATTATCGGAAAGTACAAAAATGGTGTTTGAATTGCCTTCTTTTGATTGGATAAGAAGAATTGCTGATGATTGGTTGTCGATAATTCCTTCCAAACGACTTTCTCCCTACATGGTAGAATTAATGGTATGCAAATTACGTCTTTTTTTTTTCTTCACTTCACTTCAACCCTACAATGTGGTAAACGCGCTTGTACAACTTGATGTTTTCGAAGTGTGTTGGTGTTGTAATGAATTTGTGCTCCTTGCAACGTTCGATTTAACAACGTTCAATTATTCCGTTGTGTAAGACGCTAGTGTTGGAAAAAAAAAGATGTTTTCGTGATTGTACATGAGATGATGCTCATTGTTGTACTTCTAAAATAAAGGTCTTTTCTTTTCGGACTTGTGCATTTATATAAACCAAGAACTCACTTTCTCAATTTCTACATGGAATTGTAAGTAGTGTTAAAGAGTCGAGATTGTTTATTACCATATTGTTGTTTGGTGTACAAGGAAATGTTCATTGTTGTACAAAGAGGTTTTCATTTTTACACAAAGATGTTTTCATTGTTGTAGAAAGATTTTGAATGGTTCTACAAATAGGCTCTAATTGTTGTACAAATAGGTTTTCATTGTTGTGCAAAGAGGTTTATCATTGTTGTAAAAGGTGGTTATCATTTTTATAAAGATATTTTTATATTGCTGTACAAATATATTTTGTTGGTTGTACAAGACGATATACTCATTGTTGTACAGAAGAGTTCATTGTTATACACAAGGCGATACTCATTGTCGTACAAATATTTGTATAGTTGTACATGGTGATACCCGTTGTTGTACAGATATTTCTATTGTTGTACAAAAAGGATTCATTGTTGTGCAAGGCGATTATCATTGTTACACACAGGGTCTATTGCTGTACAAGGCGAAACCCATTGTTATACAAAGCGACAGTCTTTGTGAACAAAAGGGTCCATTGTTGTACAAGGCAATGCCCATTGTTGCACAAAAGGGTTCATTGTTGTACAAGGCGATACCTATTCTTAAAAATTATCAATTGTTATATAAGGTAATATTCATTGTCAGAAGAGGAAAAATATTGTTGTGTAGAACAGTAATATTGTGTACTAGGGTCTTTCATTGTTATAAAATATAATATTCATTGTTTAGTAAGGCGATATTTAAAGGTACTCTCTCTCTCTCAAGGTAGATTTTTTGTCCCACACATGACAGTTCGGCAACTCTCAAATCTCTACTAAGACCTGCCCAGCTTACCTCGCGAACAAGTCAATAGTATCTACAGGACAACGTAGGACTGTTCCACCTGGAAACAAGTCCACAGAACCGACCAACGTCTTGTACAGCTACCTCACTTGGAACAAGTTAACCCACAGTCCTATTTGAAAACATTCCATCCGCAAATAAGTTCCGGTCCCCCAGTGAACAAGCCAACAGTAACTACAGGTCCACTGAAATCTGTTCAACGGAGATACAGTTTAGACGAAGACTTGTCCAGTTACCTACCTCAGAACATTTAACTGCACCTACAGTCCCCTTTAGGAACATTCCATTCGCAAACAAGTTCACAGTACGAACTTGTTGTTCCCCAGCGAACAAGCCAACAGTAACTACAGGTCAACGGAGAAACAATATAGACGAAGACTTGTCCAGCTAGAACAAGTTAAATGCACCCACAGTCCCATTTGAGAACATTCCACCCGCAACTAGATTTAAACAGTACTAACGAAAACTTGTTCCACAGCGAACAAGCCAACACTGACTATAGGGTCTACTGATATAACAAGTTAACTGAAACCCACAGTCCCATTTGAGAACATTCCACTTGCAAACAAGTTCACAGTACTAACGAAGGAAGACTTGTT
>CP092874.1:21222784-21268691 GCA_030710605.1 Cordylochernes scorpioides
AAGAAATGGAAGCGTGGCGATAGTGGAGACCAAGACCTGCTCAAGGAAAGTGGATTGATGAAGGATGTTCTGGAGGATGACATGAACAGAAAGAGGTAGGAAGACGAAGAATTGGACTGATGGGAAGGTGGGAAGAAACAACAACAAAAAGCTTTATTAAGACCTTTCAATCTTATACAGATTCTCCGAGTAGAAATGTAGGGTACATGCAGAAGTAACAGTAATAATACCGGTAATAAAAACAATGTTATTATTATTATTTTTAAAGCTAATCACATAAAGGTAATATGAAATTTATATAAAAGGACAATCAAACTAGGAAGAAATAAAGAGAAGGTGCTATTAGAGCCCAAGACCTGCTCAAGGAAAGTGGATTGGTGAAGATGCTCTGGAGGATGACATGAACAGAAAGAGAACAGTAAGAATAACTGGAGAAATGAACTGGATGGGAAGAAATGAAGAGACGAGTTCAAGATAGCGAAGCGTGGTGCTATTGGAGACAAGGAACTTCTCAAGAACAGAGAAAACCAATGAGAACTAAATATGGTGGTATATCGTAGCTAGGTAAAGTATTGCTAAAAAATGATTTTTGGTTTTTGGAAGAAAAAAAATCTATATTGAAAGGTCCATTCCTAAAAAACTACACTCATAGACAAAACTTGAGGAAGTTGTACCTTTTAGCATGTTTATCGGGATTCAGACAGTAACTCTGACAGATATTACAGTGATCTTTATTGAAGACACACGAGATAACCAAGTGTATATACACTCATGGACAAAACTTAAGGAAGTTATACCTTTTAACATGTATATCGGGATACAGACAATAACTCTGAAATATATTACAGTGACCTTTATTGAAGACAGATAACCAAGTGTGAACGAAATTGTCTCTATCTCTTTTAAAATAATAATAAATAAACGACTGGAGATATTAAAGACATTTCACTTCCTTAAGTTTTGTCCATGAGTGTAATTGCCCTGAACGTTTATATCAGCAAGTTTTTGTAAGGATGACCAACGCTCACATGAAATTTTTATTTGCATCGAGCAATGCTCTTCCACAAACAATAAGTACAAGGCCAGTTAGGTATAATTAATTATAAGACCATAACATGCCATTTATATATAAGCAATGGAAGCATCAAAGTACGGAGCAAGAGAACATTCTGTTAAAAAATTCTGACAACAAAGAGCATTCAAAGCCACACCATCTATGTACGATATTTTATATAATGCTAGACACACACAGCATAAACCTATTTAACAAGAGTACTTCGTTCCCCAAACGATAGAAAGGCTTTCCCCGCCGAAATAGAAGAAAACGAAGGTAAAGAAGAGTTATAAAAAGTGAAGTATATGGAAGGTAAATATAGCCACACACATCCTGGGTGCCCAGATATAAATAGAGGTTTTGTTTTGAGATGGGGCACCCCGTCCATCTGCTAGCTTGTCAGTCGTCGGCTGACTGGGTTAGGCCTCGCTGCGCGCGCAGCCTTTCTTCGTCTGCCATCACCGTTAGATTTGGAGGCTGGCTCCCAAGGAACTTGTTTACACTTCCTTAATCAAATCATAGAAATTTTCTTGTCCTTCCTCTTCTCTTCCTCTTTTTTATATACTTTTTAACAAATGTTCTCACACTTCTTCCTATTTGTTCTTTGTTTTCAGACATTTTTCTCAGGGTTTTTAGATAAAACATTAGCAGTTTTGAATGAATTCACGATCTTTTTTGTACGCGTATTGAGAAAAAAAAGAATTTTTCCCATTTCAAATATATATGATTATTACATTATATTATATTTATACAATGTGCCATTTTATATAATATTTATGTTTCTCTTTTTTAAAAAGGAATTTTTAAAGACTAGACGCTATCTATTGACCGTCGCCTCAAACTAGCGATCTCGGGTCGGTGACAAAGCCACAACACCAGCTTTGACAAACTGAAAAGAGTCCACCTAGAGACCATGGTTTTGGGATAATGGCCCTCTTCAGTCTAGGACGAACTTTAATTTTGAAAAAGCACTAATGTTTTAATACTATTTTTAAGTATAACAGGAACAAAGGCCTTTTATTAAGACATTCCTCCGTCCCTGAACCCAAGGGGGAAAAAAGCAGACAATGGCATCGTATGTGAGACCATATGAGAAATTTGCACGATACATTCTCTCCATCTATATATATAATTGCCTTATTCTGTCTGAAGTTCACGGATAGAATGCGCGCCCATTGGCTGCCGGCGAACACGTGTCCTCCCTACCCCCCTCTAGACAACCCTGTTTTCAGCTGTGTGATACATACACCTGTCTATAGCGGCCATTCTAGACAACCCTGTTATCAGCAGTGTGTTACATCCACCTGTCTATACAGACCACCCTGTCTATAGCGACCACCCAAGACAACGTTTTTAAAATATATTCGCACTCGGGTAAAACCCGGGCGTTGCCCGGGCCATTCGTCTAGTCAGATATAACAGATATCTCTGAGAGAACACAACTGTAAATAATTTATCCCTAAATGTAAATAGTATCATTCCTTTGTTTATATGTCACTCATTTGCTTTTAAGTGTAACCATTGACTAAGTGAAAAAAAAGGTACATAAGAGAAATTGTACTGGAATCAGGTAAATAAATAAAGAAAAAGACATTTCTAGATCGTGCAAGTACAGCTTGCACCACGCTGATGAGGGCCTACAATCCGAAACGCGCATGTGGTTAGCTTTTCTTGATTAATCAAGAAATGGTATTTTGCCAATTTTAGGATTATTAAAAATAAAATAACACTTAAAGTTTCACCGCATAAGTTTCTTTTCTGTGAAAAATCAATATTTATTTCAAAGAGAAATATCTACTATTTCTAACTTTTTTGGATGACGTATGAAAAGGTGAAAATATGAAGAGTAATGGTCTATATATAATTGGATGACGTATGAAAGGGTGAAAATATGAAGAGTAATGGCGAACGGAAAAATAAAAGTGTCCAGGGGCGGGAATCGAACCCACAACCTTCCGCTTACCGGGCAGATGCCATGTCCACTAGGCTACCCTGGACGTATTTTTCCGTTCGTAACTAATACTAAAAATAAAATGTTAGTTGATATTTATCAGCAATTTTTAGCTGCACGATTAGGAGATGTCTTTGTTTATTATTGACTAAGTGTCAATAAATGTATTTGAATTGTCAACAAAAAATGTCAAACAGATAATATAGTATTATATTATCACCAGAGTTATGTCTCACGAGATGGAACAAATAGAAACTCACTCATTTAAGGAGTTTTAAAGAGAAAATGTGAATGTATGTATATATATTAAAATAAAATAACAGAAACATAAATCGTTTTGAAAATATAGCAATCCATAAATAAATCTTTAATTAAAAAGGCATATATTGGATCAAAATATCGTATTTGGTAATATGATAATATAATATGATATTTTGATCCAATATATGCCTTTTTAATTAAATACGTAAACATAAATATTTTCACAATTCTGCAAAAAAAAAAAAAAACGTGAACAAAGCTAGACTAATTGGATTGTAGAATTTTGATAAAAATCTGAGAAACAAGAATAAACTCTGTAAATAAGTGTTTAAAATGATTATCTTTAGATTATGAGCATAATGGCGGAGTAAACATGTAGATTTCTATCAGTATGTGCTTCATTAACAACAACAAGAAGAAGAACTAGCTGCGAAATAAGGTTCATCTTTTTAAAAGAGTGGGTGAGGCTAAAAATACGGATGAAAGAAAGAATGCGCGGTGGGAAAGGGTATAATGAAACTTGCACGAAATGGGTCGTCTGTTTTATAGCGGAGAATCGCCATTTTGAATTGTTCTTGATTATACTACCGCGCGCTGTTTATGTGATTCCGTAATATAAAAATATTATATTTTCTTTTAAAAACATACACATTTTAAAATATTAACAATATACAATTTATTAATTTTAATGATTATTTATGTTAAAATATAAAATAAGTTTATACTGTACATATTTTGAAATATATTTACCCTTTGTTGAAGTAGACGGGAAAAGAAAAATTGTTATAATTTACAGTGTTGTCAGTTTTGTCGTTTTTAAAATAACTGTATCCAATTTATATTTACTAAAATGATAAGATCTATTGAGATCTATCTTGTTAATTTTAACACATTAATAAAACCATTAAACACCAGGTATATAATATTCAAAAATGTGAAGTTATAATTAAATTTTATATATTAGTTATTTTTTCATTATTAATATAATAAAAATAATCGTAATTTTTAAAATCTTAAATATAATTAATATATAAGTTTTGTAAAGGTACGTTATAATTGTGCGCAATTTCCTGGTTTTATTTGTTACACAAAAGTATTTATCGGATAAAGCAACGTACAAATTCAATGATTCAATCACATTTCTTCCTAAGCCTTTTCTTCCTCACTCAAATCTTCAGCTCGCTTTTAATATCGTTGGGAGCTCAATCGATTTTTTGATCCAGAATTCTTTACGCGAGTTCGTCTGCGCTAATAATTCTGGAAATTCCATTTGTTGTTTGATCGTCTGGTAGCTCGACACAAACCATAGTATTTATCTCAAATAGATTCCAATCTCGCAACACTGGTGACTAATGTTTTATTTATAAATTCGGATTTACTCCGTTTTCTTTTGAATATTTCCATTTTAAAATATACTTTTAAGCTATCTTTCTCTTTAAATAATGTATTTCTATGTAAATTACGTTTATTTTAGGGCATTAAAAGTATTATTTTTTTACAAAATATGTCAATATATATTGTCAAAAAATATGTAAATATGTATATATGTATAAATATGCATATATGTAAATATATATATGTAAATATGCATATGTATTGTAACAAGGTATATCTTATATACAGATTATTAATTCTGATATTATATTATTTATATTTTACTACTCTCTCTCTCTCTCTGTACACACTTGTTCGGCGGTACATATACTAAGATTGGAACGATACAGAGAGGATTAGCATGGCCCCTGCGCAAGGATGACACGCAAAATCGTGAAGCGTTCTCTCTCTCTCTGGAAATTTCCCTCATTACTTATCTTGTATCTTATAAATGTTGATTTTGTGCTTGCCTTAAATAAATTGCCTTGTGTCATTCTGAAGTTTGTTTTTCATAAATTTCTACGTTACAATATTAATAACCTTTCAATGATTTTTTTTAATCAGTCGATTTTTATTATCATTACTACTAGTATTATAGTACGCATTTAGTTATCACCACAAGTAAAATTTTTTACTAGGATGTTAAATATAATGTATAGTTCTGGTCCATAATTAAAGGGAGAGGTGCCCCTCTAGGTATATGGATATTTTCCTTCTGAAACTTTATGTTGTATTCTAGAGTCTGAAAATCGGTCATTTACACTTCACCAGCTTAAAACACCTGTTTGATAAATTCAACCGATTTCATAACATCCACGAGAGAGGTTATGTAATAGAAGCCATCCTGTACTGATGAGGGACATAGCCAGAAACCATGGTATATAGGTTGTTGGCTTTTGTCTGTATTTTCCTAAACTGGTGTTGTGGCTTATTCTTTATTACTACTAGTAAAGTTTTTTTTTTACTAGGGAGAGGTTTTCCTCTTTAGATACATGAAAATCATTCTTCTGTAAAACTTTAGGCTATATATATATTTATTGATTTTTCAAGAAGCCTCTAGGACCAAATTTTGGGTCATAGAGGTACAGCCTACACCACTCTGACGAGGGCCAACAGCCCGAAACGCGTACGTGGTTGGCTTTTCTTGATTTATTAAGAAATTGGGCTCGCCAATATCATGGAACAAGTTAAATCAACGTTTAGTTGATATTTGCTTCACTAGATGGCGCTCTCCCATCTAAAAATGCCAATGTGAACAGTCAGGATATGCTTCTTTTTATATATATTTTCGTTTTCGTTCTCCTGCCATGGTAAACGTTAATGAAATATAAGCGTTTATTAAACAATTTAATTTTGTTTAAATAATGTAAAAAAAAAATACTTATAATATGTTTGCATATTTTAAATTTGTATATTATTAACTTATTTGTTGTGTATCATTAAATTTGTGTCATTCACACGTTGTAATTTGATATATATTATGCATAATATATTAGTCAATTATAATGGTAAATGAGAAAACTTCGTTATAAACGGATAAAATAAAAATTTATACAGGCAAATCACTTCGTTATAAGCGAAAATTCTTTATATCCGACTTCGCAATATCCAGAGTTCCTTTAATGGTTTAAGCCCTTCTTTTCTTTCGTGCAGACAATTTCATTCGCTATATGCGGAATTTCGCTATAACCGACTTTGTTATAAGCGGAGTGCACTGTATATATATATATATCAATATATGTTTTTACATTTTTATAAAAAATATTTTGTAATCCAGAGTTAATGAATCGAACGGCCTCTCTGAGAGTTAGAAGTATTTACAGATGTTACTGATGTCCCAAACCACATTATTGACTGTATTGACTCATCCATTGATGAGCTCTACTCTTCCCCAGCCACAAGACACCATCAACAAGCTCTACAAACTTGATACCCTGATATGATTGTTGAGTGGAGATAAGAAGGAATGAAAGAAAAAGACCTTGTGTTTAAAATGTTTATAAAATGATGTAGAAGACTGATGTTAAAACTACATATATAAAATATAGCCATATATATTTTAGAAATTATTGAAACGTTTTTTTTTTAATTAAAAACTCGGCTTAAGAGACCATGTACCATTAATTACATTACAAAATTTGTGTGGTGCCAGTAAAATAAGGGTTAAATTATAATTTGCGATTTATTTTGATAATATTAAGTATAGTGATATGTTAGGAATATAGAGAGAGAGACATGGTATGTGTGCGTAGTCTTAGATGTACCTTAGTATAGTTTTTAATAAGAAAAAAACACTAAATCAAAATATACAACGAATGAAGACATCAAGACCCGAATGTTTCTTTTCACAAATAAATCAAACTTCTACTGTCCTTAATGCGATGAAAAAAATATATTGGGAGGGCATGGTTCATCAGTGGTGAACCCTCCCAGCAGTTTCGCCAATTTAATCTACCAGACCGCTTCTTTATATCTCTAATACTGTATTGAATCATTCTGTTTTTATATGCTACATTGTAAGGTAGAATCATAGGAAGGGAAATTTAAGCAAACTATGGACATAAGCTTTTAGGACAGTAGAATTACATTTGGATACTAAATCAAAATACCATAGGGGGAAAACACCATAGGAAAATGTCAACGTAATATTGGACCCATCGACCAAGGTAGGTTTATGTGGGACACGCCCTTGAATAGCTATGGTAGATGACGTCATTGGCGGAGTCATCTGCTTTTTTTGGTTAGTTTTTTATATCTTTTTATCACGTGGATCTTGTCTCTTTGTCATCTATGGACATCTTGGATAGCTTCCAGAACCTTCGTCTATACATGGGACCATTCCTATGGAACTCTATGTGACCTAAATTATTGGGAATATTGGAATTTCTAACAACGTGCACATCAATATCATTCTATGAATTTTGTAAAATTAGATTATTTTAATATGAAAATAACTCCGCCTTTGCCGGTCCCAAGCCCGGATGGAGGAGGGGGAGCAGTAACAAGCTCACTAAAAAACCTGGGCTCAGCTGACCCGGCTGATAGTACCCTGTAAGGTCTCCTGATCCAGGGATACAGGATGAGCAGCGTTTGTACTCCATGTTAGGAGCGGCTGCACATGGCGTCTGTTTCTCATGTCAGAGGCGGCCATTTCTTTTGGAGCTAAGTCGGCCTGCTACTGAGTAGTGCTCCCAGTCTTAATAACAAAGGCAGACGCATTCTACTTCACCCAGTCATGATGGTTGTCAAGTCTCAAGCTTTACAACTTTGATAACCTAATATGATTGAGTGGAGATAAGAAAGAAGAGAATATGAAAAGTCGGTGGACAAGTAGGTAACACCCTCGATTCCTGACAGTCATGAACCGGGATTGAATCCCGCGTTAACATTTTGTTTAATATGTGAATAACCTTCATATATTATTCATAGTTTCAAATATCATAAACTAGGTTGCTCTTGTTGAGTGGTACCTAATAAAGTGATTTTGGAACAAGATTTTTTAATATGATGAATTTTCGCGTCATCTGTTATCAGAAATATATACTATTTTCGACGCGTATTTATTTATTTATTATAAAATCAGACTATATATCCCCACAAAGGATGCTTACGTCAAGAAACAACACTAGATACTATATTACATAAACAATTGAATAATTACAAGGTTTGAGTAGAAGTTTAAAGAAGAAAGGAAGGGAAAGTAAACTAAAATCATTATTATTAATAGGCTAATCCCTTAATAGAATGTTCAAATCAATAAGCTTGAGGGATGAGTTTCTTTTGCAAATAAATTTATTTCGAGCTTTCGGGCAACGCCCTTCTACAGGAAAATTAAAAATAAAGTAAATTAAATTATATTACACTGAGATTAAGCTAAGCAAATGTATAACGAACTATAGAAAATAAAAATAAATATCAGAAACAAACACTCGTGAGACTACTCGTGCCTCATGCGTTCATGATACATTGGGGGGTTGGGTGGCTTGAATTTACAACCAACTAATGAATTAAACACACAAATATACCTTTAATTAAAAAGACATATATTGGATCAAAATATCATTTATTTTACCAATATTTCAGTTGGCTGAACCTTTATCAAGGTATTATAAAACATTTTAAATTACAAAACATTTAACATTTAAAATGCTATAACAACTTGATAAAGGTTGGCGTTCAGCCAATTGAAATATTGGTAAAATAAATGATATTTTGATCCAATATATGTCTTTTTAATTAAAGATTTATCTATGGATTGCTCTATTTTCAAAATAAATATACCTAGTTTGGCAATTACGGTTTTTTTATGAATTTTTTTTTTTTAGTCAGGCCCTCCCATTATATATTATCATTGTAGTAAGGGCAGTAGAAACTTGTTTTAATATGAAAAAAATCATACGTGTCGAAAAAAATAATTTATATTTCTTATAATAGAATTTTTTGATTAATCAAGAATGGGTATTTGGCCAATTCTGGAATATTAAAAATCAAAGAGAATAGTTGATATTTATTCCGATAGATGGCGCAAGCCATCAGCAACTTTCAGTTGCACGATAAGGAGATGCCTTTTTTCATAATAGAATTTGTGTTAAATTTTTAGAAATATACATTTTTATTTCGACTTATAGAACGATATGTCACCTTAGGGACACTTGCACTACAAAGGTAAAAAAAAAAATGTTATACATGATATTGTGTAAGCTTAGAAATATCTGTAAGATTTATCTATGATTTCTTCCTTTAGAAATTATTTTTTAAAAATATAAAATTTAATTTACTGTACAATAAATTGATAAAGAGGGAGCAATCTCTCGAAATATTTTGAGATTTTTTTTTACAGATCCAGATACGCTCTTTTATATAAACATAACATTTAAAGTAAATAATTATGATTTAATCATAATTATCTTGAGAAGATATCGTTACAAGCCGACCATGAGAAAGAGGACAATCTGACTGGTGTCTTAATAAAGGCTTTGTGTGTTTGTTTAATCATGATTGCCCGTTTTTCTCCATTATAAATGATAATAATAAAGAAAAGAAGAACAAAGAAAGAAAGTTTTGAAAATAATAATTATTAAAATTGATTTTCAATTTATATATTAAGCTCATTGAATTTCCATATTGTTTTCTTTCAGTCTGGTCACCCTGAAAGTTTTCGGAACTAGATAACACACTCGACTTCCTTTTCAAGAGGAACTGATTAGAGCAGGATCGTCTGGTGGTTAATTGGGGACATGGTTGAATGCAGACGATTGGCTTGCGGGGATCTTCTGCAACTTATTTGTGGTCCTTTCTATCATCGACCCCTTGGGATATAATTTGCATAGAAGTCCTATTTACACACTTTTGTGAAAGTTAAAAGTTTAATGAAAGTCTTTGTGTTAATTTCAATACAAATTTTGTTATTTGTTTATCTCTCTATTATGTTGATGTGATAACCTTCTGTCTTTTTAAATACATTTTTTATTAATGCATATTTTACATTATATTTTTTATCTTGAATTGTGAAAATTAACAAATTTGTATTTTAACACAGATATATGTTCAATATCAAAAATAAATGAAATGAAAATATCACCATTTCAAAATTGTAAGAAATATCTATATACACTCATGGACAAAACTTAAAGAAGTGGAAAGTATTTGATGTCGCCGGTCGTGTTTTTTTTTTTTAAGTAAACAGAGACAAATTTGTTCACACTTGGTTATCTCGTGTATCTTCATTAAAGGTCACTGTAATATCGTTCAGAGTTATTGTCTGAATCCACTTTTGTATTTAAACGATGTCATAGCCTAGTTTGGTTACTTGCACCCACTACTGGGGTTGGATTTACGTAAGAAATGGGACTATTGGAGCAGAAAAAAAAGTTTAATCTGGGATTTGATCTTAGGTCATGATTGTCGAAAATGGATGGTTTTCACCACTATTCCACCAAACCCGCTGGTTTATTATTTTGTGAAAAGTATCTCCTTATCTTGAAACTAAAAGTTGCTTGCGCCATCTGTCGGAATAAATTCTGTCGTAAACCATCAGCAATTTTTAGTTGCACAATCAGGAGATTCCTTTTCTCTTAGTTTATCAACCTGAGCCCAGTACAGTTTCATTTTGTTCCTGTTTATGTTTCGTATCATTTGTAGAGTTGTCTAATATCTAAAGTGAAGAGAAAAGTTAATAGATAAGGCACAATTTGGATTATAGATTATAAACACAAAGTAATAAGACCAAATCCAAATAAATAAATAGTGTGTGACGTTTCGGTAACAGCGTTGTTACCATCTTCAGTACTTTTGTCTGAAGATGGTAACAACGCTGTTACTGAAACATCACACACTATTTATTTATTTGGATTTGGTATTATTACCTTGTGTTTAGAAAAGTGAATAGTGTTCTGAGTGAATGTTGTAAATTGAAGGTCTGCCATGGGCTGTCTCAGCGCCTTTTTAAAATTTACGAGACACGTATTTAAAGTCAAAAGTAATTTATATATTTTTTTCAACTTTTTAAAGCACATATATATATACACCAGAGATGGCACTCTGCTATTCTAAAATACTTATGTGAGAGGTCAGAATATGTCTTTTCATGTTTTAAATATACTATTTACCTCAGTACAAAGTATTTTAACCAGAGCCACATCAAGTCGAATGGTTGCTTTGTCCCTGTATAACTTTTACAAAGCAGTAAGTAGGAATTTATCTCCTCCACTACAAGATGGTGATTGATCATTGTGAGGATATCATTGTAAGCCGGCAATGAGAATCTGACTGGTGTCTTAATAAAGGCTTTGTGTATGTGCGTATAATACACCATATTTAAATAAAAATACATATATTGGATCAAAATATCATTTATTTTACTAATATTTCAGTTGGCTGATTGCCAACCTTTATCAAGGTATTATAATAAAATCACACACTTTAAAATATTATAATACCTTGATAAAGGTTGGCGTTCAGCCAACTGAAATATTAGTAAAATAAATGATATTTTGATCTAATATATGTCTTTTTATTTAAATATTTATTTATGTTTTGCTCTATTTTCAAAAAAATATACTATATATATATGAAAATTTTGCCTGGAGGCAATTAATCTATAAAAAATAAAGATAACCTCTCCTGTCAAAATAGACACTACAACTAAGCGTTATCTATTGACCGTCTTCACAAACTAAGCGGACTAAGGTCGGTGACAAAGACACAACAACAGCTTTGGTAAACTGAGAAGCGTCCATCTAGAGTCCACCATATACAATATACTTGTATGTATAAAATGAAAGGATTTAAAAGCACGAATGTTTCTTTTATATATAATACAAACTTCTACTGTCCTTACTGCGATGAAAAATATATTTGGAGGGCTCTTGGCTCATCAGTGGTGAACCCTACCAACGGTTTCGCCAATTTAATCCATCAGACCGCTTCTAAGAGCTCTAATACTGTATTGGACGATAATGCTTATATACGCAGCACTAAAAGATGGAATCTCAGAAATGGTTTTCAAGAAAACTATGGACATAAGCTTATAGGACAGTAGAATTACATTCAAATAGATGTATCAAAAAGATGCATCTCTCCCTTTAATAATGCAATAGAACAATGCATTGTGGTTATAACCATAGTAAAAAACTTTACGATGGTGATAAGAAATGAACTACAACACCAGTTTGTCTCTTTTGGACATGGATTTCATTCTCACGAAACTTTATACTATAAATCACATATATATGATACCAAAAGAGGCACTTCTCCCTTTGAATATACATTGTCTTAAGGCATAGTTAAAGAGATAGGTGCCTTTCTTTTGGTATATGTATACCATGTTTCCACAACTTAGATCTTTTATATACACTCATGGACAAAACTTAAGGAATTTATACCTTTTACCATGTATATCGGGATTGAGACAATAACTCTGAAAGATATTACAGTGACTTTTATTGAAGACATACGAGATAACCAAGTGTATATACACTCATGGACAAAACTTAAGGAAGTTGTACCTTTTACCATGTATATCGGGATTCAGACAATAACTCTGAAAGATATTACAGTAACCTTTATTGAAGACACACGAGATAACCAAGTGTATATACACTCATGGACAAAACTTAAGGAAGTTGTACCTTTTACCATGTATATCGGGATTCAGACAATAACTCTGAAAGATATTACAGTAACCTTTATTGAAGACATACGAGATAAACAAGTGTGAACAGCCTCTGTCTCCTTTAAAAAAAAAAATAATAATAGACGAACGTCGACATCAAAGACTTTCCACTTCCTCAATTTCTGTCCATGAGTGTATATTCAATTCTACAATGTAGGTAGGCTCACATAGATGTCTAGTTAGCTCTTTTCAAGAGATAGAGATAAAAAGGTAAATAAAGACTTTTAAAATACAATAGCATTTTGTTTTAGATAGCTCTCAAATTTTCCCGGAGTATATGCAAATGAGTAAACTCAAATGGTTTTATTTGTGATATTATATACAGGTGTGTATATATGTGGAAAATATACATTACTAAAACAAGTATATAAAACGAAAATCAATTATATATAAGGTGTTTAGTAAAACCATAAAATATTTAAATATATTTTGTGAAGTGAACAAAATAAAATGGGAGAGGGGGTATTGGGAATAGAAAAAAATGTAAACAAACGAAAACCGTAGTCAAAAAGTAATAAATAAATCAAGATATCAGAGAGGAAGTGAGCAGAAGACGGGGGAGGAATAAAGTGGCAGACGTACGTACCCTGGGTCACGTCGGGGCATCCACGGCACACACAGCATCGTCTGCGTGACGTCACGTGTGGCGCTGCGGTCGCCAGCCGCTCCAGTGGCTCGCATCAACCCCTCCGTACTCTCTGATGTCAAATTTGCATCCTTTCCGTCTTATATCTTGGGAAAGATGTAAATAAGTGGAGTATAAGTCTCCATGTTAAAGTAATTGTAAAGCGTGATAATGTTTCACATCACATTGATGTTGGTGGTGCTTATTCCTGGCTATCAAAATTTGCATCCTTCCGGTCTTATATCTTGGGAAAGATGTAAATAAGTGGAGTATGTCTCCATGTTGAAGCAATTGTAAAACGTGATAATGTTTCACATATCACATTGATGTTAGTGGTGCTTATTCTTGGCTATCAAAATTTGCATCCTTCCGGTCTTATATCTTGGAAAAGATGTAAATAAGTGGTGTATGTCTCCATGTTGAAGTAAATGTTAAACGTGATAATGTTTCACATATCACATTGATGTTGGTGGTGCTTATTCCTGGCTATCAAAACGACCAAAATCTACCACCCAACTAGACGAAAGAGACCTCCTCCGTACCATCAAGACCCAATTCCAGCAAGAATGGAAATCTAATGCTGAATATGGCTGGTACAGAGCAGGAGAGACAATTCTGTCCTCCTAGGAGAACAACAGTCTTTGATTTCCAGAATGAAGTCTGGTCATCTACGGAAAATGACAATGGTTTCAAGGGTTTCCTACTATGTACTAAGTGTAACAACCCCAAACCACAACATTGACTGTATTGACTCTTCCATTGATGAGCTCTACTCATCCCCAGCAGACACGATCAATAAGTTCTACAAGCTTGATACCTTGATATGATTGAATGGAGATAAGAAAGAGGAAGAAAACGATATGTTCAAGAAATCCACCCTATTCAATATTCCACACAGCTATAGGCCTGGAGAAACTTCAATTGTTTATCCGGGACATTCGCACAAAGTTTCCGAGGTATTGAGACAGATTTGGTAAGTTTTGTTTGGTCTTTTTAAGAATTCTCGTGTTTTATAATATGACCACTTTTCTTGAGAGTGATTATAATAAAATTACACACTCTCTTAAAAAAAGAAATCAAAACCTTTCGAAAAATATAAGTTTATTTATATTCATAGACATATATGTATACACAATATGTAAATAATATAAACGATATGCAAATTATATGAACACAATATGCAAATAATATAAACGATATACAAATTATATGAACACAATATGAAAATAATATAAACGATATGCAAATTATATGAACACAATATTCAAATAATATAAACGATATACAAATTATATGAACACAATATGCAAATAATACAAACGATATACAAATTATATGAACACAATATGCAAATAATACAAACGATATACAAATTATATGAACACAATATGCAAATAATATAAACGATATGCAAATTATATGAACACAATATGCAAATAATATAAACGATATGCAAATTATATGAACACAATATGCAAATAATATAAACGATATGCAAATTATATGAACACAATATGCAAATAATATAAACGATATGAAAATTATATGAACACAATATGCAAATAATATAAACGATATGCAAATAATATGAACACAATATGCAAATAATATAAACGATATGCAAATTATATGAACACAATATGCAAATAATATAAACGATATGCAAATAATATAAACAATTTATAGGAATAATATAAACAAATATAAGGAAATGAAAACATCAAGGCACGAATGTTTCTCTCTTTTACATAAAAAAACAAACTTCTACTGTCCTTACTGCGATGTAAAAATATATTGGGAGGGCTTGGCTCATCAGTGGTGAACCCTCCCAGCGGTTTCGCCAATTTAATCTACCAGACCGCTTCTTAGAGCTCTAATACTGTATTGGATCATTCTGATTTTATATGCAACAGTGAAGAGTGGAATCTTAGAAATGGTATTTAAGCAAACTATGGACATAAAATTATAGGACAGTAGAATTACATAAAAGTATTTGCATCGAGCGAAGATCTTCCGCAAACAATATGGACAAGATCAACTTACAGGACAACTACACTCATAGACAAAACTGAAGTAAGTGAAAAGTCTTTGATATCGCCGGTGTTCAATTATGTTCACACTTGGTTATCTCGTATGTCTTCAATAAAAGTCACTATAATATCTTTCAGAATTATTGTCTAAATCCCGATATACATGCTAAAAGGTACAACTTCCTTAATTTTTATCCATGAGTGTAGAACAAGCTAAAAAAAGGTAAACAAGGCGTGTAGCTTCAGTAACCTTTGATCTTATAACGGTAACACACAAAGCTGGAACCAATAGTCATTAGTTCCAATCAGGTAGATTAGGTTGGTTCAAGCTGTTGTATTTTATTCCAAATATATCGTCGGATCGTTTAAAAATAAAATCTTTAAGAAGGGTAACACCGTTAAGTAAATCCTTCCCAGGATTTCCAGGCTCAGCTCCCGAGAGAAATAATTATTTGACCCTTGACCCCTCGACCTGAAGTGTGAACTTTGAACTACCATGTTGCCAGATGCAGTCTTCTAAACATTCCTCTATGATATTTAAACTTAAAATTCACTTCTTTCTTTTCTACATGCGCTAGAGACATTACCTATAGTCTATTACTCTTGAATTCAACACGGGAACATGTACAAAAAAGAATATAACTTTCCATTATCATAGGTTATATTTGAGGGTCGGTGGAAGTGTTATCTAAACCGTTGGTTTTCGACCACTACGACCCGGGATTGAATCCCGCATTAGGCCCTTTTTTTCTTGATTTAAAAAATAAATGCTCCAATGCCCCCCGATTCTTGTAAAAGTCCAACCCCACCAGCGAATGCAAGTAACCAAACGGGGCTAAGGCTCACTTGTAAGTGCCAAAAGTCTAACTGCTTTTCATATGTGTAGACATGTGGTGTACTTACAGTATAAGCAGTCTGTGTACTAGGTACAGGCCATGATAATCATGGTAGGTAGAAGTTTACTTGGGATAATATAGGTTCTATAATCACCTGGAGAGAAAATAATCAAAAGTACGAAATCGTGAGACGAGAAGTTTCTGGTGATACGACATTTGATGGAACTGTTTCTAGTACTGTATGAGGGAAATTGTACTTTTTTGACCAGTGAAGACATTTCTTCTCATGTTTCTTTCTAATCCGTGAGTATTGTAAAATGTTATTGATCAGGGAGAGTAACAGCGAGACATTGAAACGTGGAGAATGAAATAAATAAAAGGTTGATGTATGTTTTCTAAACAAACTTCCAACCACCATATGATCTTCATAACAAGCGGTAAGTTCAGCTGGAGGAATATAGAGCAAGCTGAGTGAGAGACCTTACACTGTTCTGATTAAAAACCTGATCATGGAGTGATAAACAATCATATTGAAATACCGCACTATCTATATACAAGGAAAAAACTTTAAAGCACGAATGTTTCTTTTAAACATAAAACAAACTTCTACTGTCCTTACTGCGATGAAATAATATTGGGAGGGCTTGGTTCATCAGTGGTGAACCCTCCAAGCAGTTTCACCAATTTAATCTACCAGACCGCTTTCTTTAGAGCTCTAATACTGTATTTGACAATTCTGCTTATATATGCTACAATGAAGGATGGAATATTTGTTATGGTATTCAAGTAAACTATGGATATAGGCTTTTATGACAGTAGAATTACATATAAATATATATATATTTTTAATAGAGCAATCCATAAATAAATATTTAATTAAAAAGGCATATATTGGATCAAAATATCATTATTATTGGTGAAATGAATGATTTTTAGATCCAATATATGCCTTTTTAATTAAAAATATAAATATTAGCATCGAGCAATGCTCTTTCGCAAACAATATGGACAAAGAAGATGGGTTGAGATAATATAAGTAAATTCTATAAATATTTTGCATATTTACGCTCGATATGAGTGTTTTAAAACTGAGGGATGTTCGCTATAAATCCCGTGAAAAGTTCCAAGAAGGTAATTGAAAGGAAGATATGAGTTCCTTATAGACCAACATGTCTGAACCTTTTTCCTCCCTCGTGTGAACCGGTAAAATTTGTGAAAATTCAGGAATTTGCGGGTTTCCCCCTTTTTTAACCGAAAGGAAACATATACGCTGAAAAATAGCTTATATATATTTATAACGGATAGCGCGCTAATGCATTTTGTTTAATCCAAAATTGTCTAACCCACTGTATTTGGGTTCGATCCAATAATCTGTTTATATTCACATTGAGAGAGCAATCAAATCGCGATAGAAAGACGAGAAATGGATTCAAGAAGAAGGGGAAGTTCCAATTAAAAAATGAGATATTGAGAAGGAAAAAATTGATGTGAACTATATAGTAAATACTAGAATGGAATCGAAGGTTAGACAAGCAGTAAAGTGAAATGAACAGAAGAAAAAATACAGAAAATACGCGCGTTGAAAGAAATACAATATAATTAACAGCATGGATAACATGATAAAATTGTCATGGTGTGGAACTAGCACCTATCTACATATTCTCATGTCCAGCAATAACCTCAGAAAATTGGCTTAAACCCAGAACAGCTACTTTACACACCCAAGATAGAGGACATTGCTGTGATAGAGATGTATGGAGACATGTAAGGCTCTTCATTGGACACGACAACAACAACAACAGAAAATTGACATGGACCCAGAACAGCAACTTTACACACCCAAGATAGAGGACATTGTTGTGATAGAGATGCATGGAGACATGTGAGGCTTTTCATTTGACACGACAACAACAACAGAAAATTGACATGGACCCAGAGCAGCAGCTTTACACATCCAAGATAGAGTACATTGCTGTGATAGAGATGTATGGAGACATCTGTGGCTCTTCATTGGACACAACAACAGAAAATTGACATAGACCCAGAGCAGCAGCTTTACACACCCAAGATAGAGAACATTGCTGTGATAGAGATGCATGGAGACATCTGAGGCTTTTCATTTGACACGACAACAACAACAACAGAAAATTGACATAGACCCAGAGCAGCAGCTTTACACACCCAAGATAGAGAACATTGCTGTGATAGAGATGTATGGAGACATCTGAGGCTCTTCATTGGACAAGGCAACAACAACAGAAAATTGACATGGACCCAGAACAGCAGCTTTACACACCCAAGATAGAGAACATGCTGAGATAGAGATGTATGGAGATATCTGAGGCTCTTCATTGGACACGACAACAACAACAGAAAATTGACATTGACCCAGAACAGCAACTTTACACACCCAAGATAGAGAACATTGCTGTGATAGATATGCATGGAGACATCTGAGGCTCTTCATTGGACACGACAACAACAACAGAAAATTGACATAGACCCAGAACAGCAACTTTACACACCCAAGATAGAGAACATTGCTGTGATAGAGATGCATGGAGACATCTGAGGCTCTTCATTGGACACGACAACAACAACAGAAAATTGACATAGACCCAGAGCAGCAGCTTTACACACCCAAGATAGAGAACATTGCTGTGATAGAGATGTATGGAGACATTTGAGGCTTTTCATTTGACACGACAACAACAACAGAAAATTGACATGGACCCAGAACAGCAGCTTTACACACCCAAGATAGAGAACATTGCTGTGATAGAGATGCATGGAGACATCTGAGGCTCTTCATTGGACACGACAACAACAACAGAAAATTGACATAGACCCAGAACAGCAACTTTACACACCCAAGATAGAGAACATTGCTGTGATAGAGATGCATGGAGACATCTGAGGCTCTTCATTGGACACGACAACAACAACAGAAAATTGACATTGACCCAGAACAGCAACTTTACACACCCAAGATAGAGAACATTGCTGTGATAGAGATGCATGGAGACATCTGAGGCTCTTCATTGGACACGACAACAACAACAATATAGTATACACTCCCTAGATAGAGAAGAGTTACTAAATAGTAAAACTGGTCATTTTAGCGACAAAAAATGTATTTTGTAGATAAATGTCCTCTAGTAGGAGTATGAGCTGATGGAAAGGTTTTACTATACTTTTTTTACTATAACTTTTTTGTCTTGTAAATATAGAAATTTATTTTATCATTCAAAAATATGCGATTTCCTAGAAATATGGTCGTAAAAAAATCTATAGAAAGCAGGATTTCTTACGTAATCAAAATGTAAATATCTCAGTAAACCTCTCACAAAGTGACTTCAAGTTTTATTTAACTCCAGCAGCCAATGGGAATGGATTACTGACGGCAGTGCCTGCTGAATATTTCAGACGATTCTTTATAAGGATCGTCTGAAAACTTTTCCCCTACATTAAAGGAGATATTTTGATGGGAGAGATTTTCCATATAACTTTTTCAAATGTAATATTTTAAATGTATATGTAGGTATATGTAAATATTATACGTTTTTTTTTTGTTATATATAAAATTGAGCTTGGATAAATCGAAGCCCCTTCAAGGGATAAAAAAAAAAATCGAATTATACAAAATTTCGAATTAAAAACGTTTTGAATAAAAGGAACCAAATTCTAGGGACAAAGATAAATATTCAAATTGAAGATCTTTTGGAATTAAAGATGTTTTAATTAGTCAAGTTCTACTGTAATTTTTCGATCTATAAATAAATTATATTTTAAAGTAATACTTAAAGCCTCCCCGCATAAGTTTCTTTTTTTTTTTTTTGTGAAAATCAATATTAATTTCAAAGAGAAATTATAAGTTCGTTTTATGTATAAAAGAAACATTCGCGCTTTTAAACCCTTTAATTTTATATGTATAGATGGCGCGTTATTGCTTTGTGTTAATTTATTCCTATTGACCTTGTCTTTATAGTTTGCTGAAGAGCATTGCTCGAAGCAAATATTTGAATATAATTCTACTGTCCTATAAGCTTATGTCCATAGTTACTTGAAAACCATTTCTAAGATTCCATCCTTCAGTGTAGCATATAAACGCAGAATGATCCAATACAATATTAGAGCTCTGAGAAGCGGTCTGGTGGATTAAATTGGCGAAACCGCTGGGAGGGTTCACCACTGATGAGCCAAGCCCTCCCAATATATTTTTTCATCGCAGTAAGGACAGTAGAAGTTCGTTTTATGTAGAAATATGTACTATTTCTAACTTTTTGGATGACGTATGAAAAGGTTGAATATATGAAGAGGAGAAGGGAGGCTTTAAGTATTACTTTATAAAGGAGGCTTTAAGTATTACTTTATAATCATACACCGCAGTCCTTTATATTAAATTATATTTTGTACCTTTTTTTTCTAAAAGAAAAGAATAAAAAGTAATTTGACTTTTGAATAGAAAAATATATGAAAAAAAAAAACGAAAGAAAAAATAAAAGATAAAAAATATCAGGCCAAATATCAGGGAACAACCTAAATCAACGTTTAGTTAATTTCTGTTCCACTAGATGGCGCTCTGCCTTTGTAGAGCACATGTGCTCCTGGTCAGGATATGCCATTTTAATTTTAGAAAAATATATATAAAATTTTATTTATTTTGGTTTCAATTTTATATGTAAAATAGGAAATGAATCGATTATTGAAATTAAAAGCAAAAGAAAGAATTCTTCAAAGACAATTTTACACTTTGGTTAATAGCACGTAAAGCCATATTCTCTCTCTCTCTCTCTCTCTCTCCAAAGACAACATGAACAGAAGATATACCTCATCAGTATATTCAACAATGTGTGGCGACTTCACTTTGCTTCAGCGAGCACATTATTTTTTATAAAATAAATGTATTTATTTAAAGCCCAGAAATATATAGAGAGGAAAGAAGTAACGGCCGTTGGAAGCAAGCCTTGTTGTTGATGACGCGCGTGGCCAGTGTCCGGGATGCCGCCCGCGCATGCGTAGTAAGGCCGTCACACTACTGCCCGTATGTGTAGTGAAGCTTTGTCCCAGTTCGCGCTCGCTGAAGCAAAGTGTGGTCATCACAAATGTCATTGAGATTGTCACCTAACCCCTTCTTTAGTTGAAAACTATTTATTTTTTAATTGTTTTTTATTTTATTTATTTCTGTGACTCTCTATATTATAGTCCTGGATCTTTCTAGTTGGTCTCGAGGACCACACCATCTCCTCAGCGGCGAAGTACGTGATCTACGTATTCTTCGTAGATCGCAAAATACGTGGTGTCGCTGGAGACCCGCTGGTGATTCTCCACCAAACTCTGCAGCGCTGGCGCCATATTCATTGTACATAGTGTATATAATCCATATTATCTTTTTTAAATAGTACAGACTGTGTACTTTGTATGTATTGACAAGATGTCAATAAAATTATTTTAATTGTCTATATTGTATGTATGTTGTACACCTTTACGGAGCCAGTGGCATGATGAAGCGCGACCGCGTGAATTTCTGAATAAAAGGAACTCTTTAATTAAAAAGGCATATATTGGATCAAAATACCATTTATTTTACTAATATTTCAGTTGGCTGAACGCCAACCTTTATCAAGGTATTATAACATATTTAATGTGTGTCAACAACAAACTTGTCTACAACAAAAAACGAATCTTTTTTTCAAAAAGAAACTCTGCAAATATATTTATATTTTCTAATTATAATTAATTGTAATTATATATTTCAAATATAATTATCTTTTATAAGAAATATAAACTATTTTTTGACACGTATATGATTCTTTTTGAAAGAAAACAATTTTTTATTGCTCCCTTACTGCAATGATAAAAATAATGGGAGATCTTTGACTCATCAGTGGTGAACCCTCCCAGCGGTTTCGCCAGTTTAACAGATGGCGCGCTAATGTATCATATCAATAATTCAAGGAGAACTCATATTTCCAACCATACATATGTAGGATGGTTGTTGATGTGCTGTGTTGGTGTGGCTTGTGGAAAGGCTGCTGATAAAATTATAATTAAAATTAATTTATTTAAAGCAAGAAATTATAAAGAGAAAAGAAGCAACGATTGAAATAACGGCCGCCGCACTAGCCTTGTTGTTTACCGCTAAGTAGCCAGCGTCTCTGATGACGTCCCACGCGCATGCGTAGTGAAGTGTTGACGCCCGCGGATGCCGTCTTAGTTCGGCTCGCTGAAGCAAAGTGTAGTCGCCACACATATTCCAAAAATAAAGAAATCATGTCATGAATATCACAGTGGGGTCAGAATTTTTGTTGCTTTTACAAAATCATATATAAATAAAGAAAATTAAAAACAAAAACATCTCCTTATCGTGTAACTGAGAGTTGCTGATAGTTTGCGCCATCTTTCGGAATAAATATAAATTCATCGTTGATTTATTTTAATTATTCCAGAATTTTGGCCCCAAATACTCTTCCTTGATTAATTAAGAATATATATTTGAGCAATATTCTCTGAAATAATTAAGAAAAATCAACGATAAATTAATATTCCAACAGATAACGCAGGCCATCAGCAAATTTCAGTGGAACAATCAGAATATTCTTCTTTGCTCTTACACTCATAGACAAAACTTAAGGAAGTTAAAAACATTTGATATCGCCGGTCGTCCTTTTTTTTTTTTGAAGATGAGAGAAGCAATTTTGCTCACACTTAGTTATCTCGTGTATCTTCAATAAAGGTCACTGTAATATCTTTCAGAGTTATTGTCTGAATCCCGATATACATGCTAAAAGGTACAACTTCCTTAAGTTTTGTTCATTGAATATCATTTATCAACCTGATGCCAATACAATATTCCATTTATGCAAATTTTTTGACATACGATACATACGTATGGAAATAGTTTTGTAATATTTTATGGGAAGATAATATAGAGTTATAGAGTATATCATCTTGTTTAAAAAGTTAATATTATACACCAAACAAAAAGAAGCGCTGCCATAAGATGGATTTCTTTCCAAAAGAAATATTTGAGCACCAAAAGAACACTGTAAAAGATCCAAGTAGGCCTAGACTACGCCCTTACTAATGTGATATTTATTTTCCCCTGGAGATTACAACTTTTAAAAACTTTTTTCTTCTTTTGTGTTCGCTCACTTTAAAAGAACTTTGAACAAATATTTGATAACAATCTAACTTCATTTTTTTTTAAATAAAGTATTTTATATAGAGAGTATATATATAGAGAGGAAGACATGTGATTTATTATAAATTTAATTTGTTTAAAAAATCGATTAAAAAGAGATATATTTAAGTTATTTTTATATAATAAGAAAAAAAAGTTTTAAAAAGGGTGCGCGTGTTTGTTAATGAAAAAAAATATATACAGGGTGATCCAAAAGTCCCGCACTATTTTAAAAATTAATAACTCCGCGAATATTTGCGCTAGAGCAATGCGGTAAACACCATTGTATTCAGGATGCAATGGGATTTTTTATGGCAAATAATGAAAAATTCGAAATTGATTTTAGTTACAATTTTATTCGCCAGATGGCGCTCTACCAGAATTAGAGATTCAGCGGCCAAATTGTTTGATAAATTGAAAAATATAACTGATCGACACGTATTTTTCCTTTTTTGAATACCAGGAAAGAACCCTAATAATATCACATAACAAATTAATAAAACACCACTTCGCCAAAAGTATGAAGAATTGTTTAACGATTTTAAATACAATCAGAGATATGTAAAATAGGTAAATGCAAATTAAAACATGTAGCAAAATATTTATTTTTATATGAGGTTTTGTGAAATAGATTGAATGTTTGAAAAACACTGCTGATATCAATACACGAATTTTTGAAATGTTAATATAGTACCAAAAATTATGATGGCACTATTAATAGGATTTCTTGCTATAAGAAATGTGTAGTTTCTTGACTGATTGGCGACCCTTGACTATTTAACTGGATATTTGTCATGATCCAACAAATGAAATATAGAGGGGAGTGACAAAATATATTTGTCGTACTTTATTCCAAATATCCTATGGGCTTTTCAAATGTTATCATTGTTTATTATACTGTACACAATTTTAAAAATGTGTCCCCTCAAATAAAAATAAATTTTAAATCGACCTTTTGTGTTGAAAAACGTGGTAGTAAAATCATTTTGTATTATTTTTTTCACAAAATTTCTAAAGTTATTGGTGTACAGAAAATATTCCTTATGCTACATGTATTTCTTATGTATGTATTTCTATGTTATCTATTATCTATGTATTTCTTCTAATGAGCGAAAAGCGAAAAACTAAACATAAGGGGTAAAATTGTGTGTACCAGTGTTATTCGAGAAGTTATAACACTCTGGTTTGCACGACATAATGAGCAAATGACAAACAAAATATTAGTGTTCACAAAAAAAAAAAAGAGTCAAGATGTGAGGACAGCATTTATTATCCCCATATCCCAGCACAAAGAGCTGCAAAATATTGATAGATAATATAATACATGGCGGCTTATACAACACATGAGGTAACTGCCTTCTCTCTTGTATTAGGTCACAATCCTTGCTCAATGTGGCACCCTTCATTCTCAATCACCGCCTGCAGACGATAAATGACAAAATAGACAGCATTAAATAACATATCTGTTAAATTGATAAAGCGTGCAATCTGATAGAAGCCTTCAACATGGCCAATGTGGTAGGCCAGCATCGATAAACACACGATTTAATGTATCCCCATAAACAAAAATCGCAAGGCGTCAAGACTGTTGATCTTGGAGGCCACTGGAATATAAAGTGGCGACCTATCACACGATTTCCACCGAACGTATCCTTCAGCAATTGTTTGGCACCTCGGGAGATATGAGGAGGTCCTCCATCTTTCATGAATGTTATTTCGCTTAGTGCTTTTACCCTGCAATACGGGAATACCCTTTTCTCATAACGTTCACCAGTTACAAAAACGGTTTTAAAAGTTCTTCCATTGATTTTTCAAAGAAAAATGACCCAATAATAAAAGAAGTGAACCCACACAAAACTGTAACTCTAGGCTGGTAAAGTGGCATTTCTGTGAAAATCCTAGGGTTTTCTGTTGCCCAAATGCGGCTGTTTTGAATGTTAAATTCTCCGTTTAGAGAAAAGTGAGCATCATCTGTCTACAGAACATTCGACAGCCAGTTTTCATCAATATCAATTTGACGGAAAACCCATGCAGCGAATTCTTGACGCATCTCAAAATCGCCAACTTTCAGCTCGTGAAATCTTTGCATTTTGTATGGGCACACACAATAGAGACATTAAGTGAAGCGTCTTCGGATATCACAATCATACTTCGGCGAATTTAACGCCAAAAGTTCAATTCGGGGATCATCTGTCCAGGATAACAAAAGTCAGTAGGTTGAGGACCTGCTAACCGACCTCGACCTTACACCGTTAAATAACGGAGAGAACACCTATCTAAGTCCACAGGCACAGAATCCTCAATAGACATCACAGCGATAAATTACAACATCGCACCCACAACACAATGGAAAATCCTGAGAGGTGCAATCAGTGACCACAGACCAATTTTAACAACCCTAAACTTCAAAATTGAGAATGTCCATTAGAATAAAAGAACATGGAACTTTAGGAAAGCCGACTTGAAAAAAATTCACAGAAAAGCTTGAAGAACAGTGCAACGAAAAATTGAATTACAGAACGCTTGACAAAAGCTTGGAAAAAATCTCTTCGAACATTTAAAAAGCTGCGAAAGAGCATCGATAACTAGAGGTAGACGTAAAGACCTGTGGATACCTTACTGGAAGGACCACAACATCGAGGCAATGATTTCAGAGAGAGAGACAATATCAATGGACTTCTTAAAACAAATAAAACAGAAAGGAACTCATTGAAATTATTCACAAAATATAACAAGAAATTTGGATATTCAAACAAGAAAAATGGCAGAATTCTGCGAAAATAATGGATCCAAGAAAGGACAGCCAACACTGGAATATAATTAGAGTGTTAGAGAACAATCAAAACCAACACCAATCCTCCAATACTCTAACCGATATGAATAGAACAGCGAGAGCGAGAACAAACAGATGGCTGACATAATTGCTGAATATCTTTCAAGCACTTCCATACTCAACTATACGAATGAAGACAGGACTCTAAAAATAATATAAACCAGTTAGTTAAACAAGCAAGAAACTTCCATCAACAAGATATTTTCTCGAGAGACTTCACACTGAATGAGCTAAACTCATCAATAAAAAAATCCAAGAGGTCACCAAGAGATAATCTAATCTTTGGTCAAATGATTAAACACTTTGAAGTCAAAGCTAATAATCAACTCCTACGAATACTGAACATTTCATGGCAAACTGGTAATCTACCAAAGAATTGGAAGATATCAATTATAGTGCCAATACTGAAGCCAAACAAAGATGCCAAGGAATACAAGAACTATCGGCCAATTGCTCTCGCCAGCATACTTTGTAAAATACCAGAACGAATTATCCACTCTAGGCTCATAGTCTGGCTCACAAAAGGTAATAAAATAAACCTCTACCAAACGGCCTATAGATCCCAGCACTGTACAACTGATCAACTGTTCTACATCTGTCAATCAATAATAGATTCTTTCCGGGAAAAACCACCAAAGAAGACCACGGCTATATTCCTTGATATGACCTCAGCTTTTGATCGAGTGTGGAGGGAGAAATTACGTGAAAATCTGCACAACATGGGAGTAAGAGGAAAAACCTTAATCTGGATTGCAGACTTCTTAAGGGGAAGAAGGTTAAAGGTTCGGGTCAATGGAGAATTTTCCAAGGAAGGAAGAACATGGGCTGGTGTACCTCAGGGATCTGTGCTCAGTCCTCTACTCTATCTGCTATATATTAACGACATACATCCTTACCTCACTGAAGACACAAAGGTTGCCTGTTATGCAGATGATAAAGCCATATGGAACACAAGTAGCAGCATAGAAAAATCGTAAAAGATACTGAAGACATCAATGAGAGGACTGGAGAAGTGGGCAATGGAACTCCAAATGACCATAAACCCAATAAAACCAAACCTATGCGTCTTCTCCACTCCCAGGGAAAAAGGCATAAATATAACCACAAAATAAGCATAAACAAACAAATAATTGATAAAATTAGAAATCCATAATACCTAGGTGTGATACTGCAGTCCTGGATCTTTCCAGTTGGTCTCGAGGATCACGCCATCACCATCTCCTAAACGGCGAAGTACGCGATCTACGTATTCATCGTAGATCGCAAAATGCGTGGTGTCGCTGGAGACCCACTGGCGATTCACCACCAAACTCTGCAGCGCTGGCAGAGGCGCCATATTCATTGTACATAGTGTATATAATGCATATTATCTTTTTTTAATAGTGCAGACTGTGTATGTATTGACAAGATGTCAAAAAAATTATTTTAATTATTATTTATGAGGAATTTTAATTTTCATAGCACATAATTAGCACCTCAAATAGAGCTATCAGAAAATTAAACATTCTGAGAAGGCTATGTGGAACAAATTGGGGAGCAAAACCCAGAATTCTCAGAACAACATATACCACCTTAATAAGACCCATAATGGAATATGCAACACCGGTCTGGGCTCCCTCAAGCTCATCACTAAAAGTAAGACTAGACAGTGTTCAAGCAAAAGCGGCCAAAATAATCACTGGTGCTGTTTCATCCACCAACAATGAGAAAATTCAGAGAGAATGTGTTCTAGACCTACTCGCTCGAAAGCAGAAGACAAAATAAAAACAACTTGGATCGGCACTTCGGAAACGAGGAACCAGAGGACGAGATCTCTCTGACCACTTGTGGTTTGGTGGATCCGCCCTTTTCTGAGAATGAGGTCAAACTGACGGCTTTCAAGTTCGGGAAAATGAAATCTTCTGGTCCCGAAGGGATCGATAACACGGTCGTGAAAGCCCTGGTAAGGATGCACCCATCGCTTCTTTCCAGGTTATTCAATAAGTGCCTGGACACTGGTACATTTCCTAAGGCATGGAAGGTTGCCCGAGTAGTGCTTCTCGAAAAGTCTGGTAGAAAGGGTAATTCTCCTAATGATTATCGTCCGCTTTCTTTACTAGTGTGTCTAGGTAAGGTCCTGGATAGCCTACTAGCTCAGCGACTGAAGCACTGGCTAGAGAGTAATGAGCTCCTTTCCTCTTTCCAACATGGTTTAGGGAAGGGAAGTCCACAACCACAGCTCTGAACGAGGTGTTAGAGGGGGTTGAGATGGGCTTAAATAAGGGTGCTTGGGTTCTTTTCGTGGCCCTGGACATTGATGGCGCGTTCAACTCCATGAGCTGGAACAAGTTGATGAGAAATTTGATGGACATGGGTTGTCCTGATAATTTGTGCAGCTTGATTCGTGACTTCCTGAGGGATAGACGGATTAGCCTCAGTTTTGGTGGGCGGAAGTTGGAAAGAAACTGTGCTAGGGGTTGCCCCCAGGGCTCTTGCTGCGGACCTATTCTGTGGAATATCCTGGTAAACACCGTTTTCCAGGAGGAGCTCCATGAGGGAGACAGGCTGGTTCTCTATGCTGACGACCAGTT
Organism: Cordylochernes scorpioides; assembly: GCA_030710605.1. Lineage (NCBI taxonomy): Eukaryota > Metazoa > Arthropoda > Arachnida > Pseudoscorpiones > Chernetidae > Cordylochernes > Cordylochernes scorpioides. The sequence continues at coordinate 21,251,675 of CP092874.1, forward strand.
CCTCATCATTGAGACTGCTTCGAGAGCGAAGGCTGAGAAGTGTGTTGAAACTTCTCTCCAAATTTTCTCGATCTGGGCCCATGACTCTGGCCTTAAGTTCAATGTCTCCAAAACTAAAGCCCTCAGCTTTAAGCCTAGGGACATAAGAACTAAAAGGAAAGGGATCAAATGGGAACACAAGCCGGCTATCCGGATGGAAGCACGGAGGGTAGCGTTGGTCAATAGGATGACCATCCTGGGGGTGGTCATTGATGACAAGATGGGTTGGCAATACCAGGCGGAGGAGATGGTGGCGAGAGGCAGGGAGGCGTTGTGCAGGCCTGTCCTGGTTGGCTCTCAACAGGGGGGGGGGAAGGAGGGTACTATTTTTAGGAACCTCTGCCTCTCCTGTGTCGAGCGAATCATGATATATGCTTCAGGGGGCTTGGTGGCGCCGAAACAGGGATCAGAAGGTGGCGACAACTCTAAAGAGAGTGCAGAGGACAGCGGCACACAGAATCACAGGGGGATATCGCGCTACCAGCAGTGAGGCCTTATTGGTCCTCGCTGGTCTTATTCCCCTGGGATTGAAACTAGAGGAGGAGACCATCAGACAGAAGATCTGGGAGAACAGGGAAGATGCCCTGGGACTTGAAGCGGGGGCCCTGGAATCGAAGAGGGATCCAAGGCAGCCTCCGCAGTGGTTGCCAAAGTGGAATTGGAGTCCTGGGGGGCCGACAGGGATTGGCACTGAGGTTTTCACTGATGGTAGTAAGTCTGGAACCAATACTGGAGCTGGGGGTAGTGATATTCACTAATGGAGAGCTGATCTTCAAAGAAAGTTTAACACTCAGAGTGGACGAATTGGTCTTTTCAGCCGAGCTGGTTGCGATCAGGGTAGCCCTCAGAGTGTGTGCCGAGAAGAACTTCAGCCCGGACCGCCTCTATTCAGATTGTGTGTCGGCCCTCGTCGCCATCAATCTGGAGAAAGGGCAACTCGCGCATCAAATAATCCAGGAGCAGGAGATGATGACGCGGGCTCCGGAGCTCCCTTGGTTTAGGAGACACAGCCTCATCGAAGGTAATGAGTTCGCATACAGGATCGCTAAGGCAGGATGCTTTAGAGGTAGATCACTGAGGACCCCAGTGACCAAGAAAGAAGTTTATAGGGAGGATCAGGGGTCAAGTCCAGGACTTATGGTTGGACAGATGGAGGAACAGTGTGAAGGGGAGAGAGGTATTCAATGGGGTAACAACACCCAAGTACCTCTGTAAGGTAATGTCCCACAAACTCATTAGGGTAGTTCGGGACATGGGCTCTTCCCCAAGTCTCCACAGATTTAAAATTAAGAGAAACCTTGATTGCGTCTATGGAGAAAGGGATGTGAATGCACGCCACTACGTCTTGGATTGTCCAAGGGTAGTGGGTGTGCAGGAAGAGAGAAGGAGGGCGAGGGGCGCGATCGAGAGTAAGCTGCTGAGAAATCACAGCAAGCTTCTTGAGAAAGCCCACGACGTGGCAGCTGAGCTTTTCCTCAGCTGTGAGTGAACAGAGTCGACCGGGGGCTGCCTCCCCGCGGTCCCTGCTGGACACAGTAGATAGTTTCCTATTTTGCTGTGATTAAAGGCCACCGGTATAGAAATCCTTCCAGACACGTTGTCTGGGAGGTGGTGTTTCCAGGTACAATGTCCAAGCACTAGCTTGAATACCGTTACTTGGCTTATGAGTTGAACAGAATAGCAGCGAAGGGCATGCTTCGCATGCCGGCTTGTGGACTGAAAGGTCTGGGTGGCCATCTGCTTCTAGGGTGTACCAACTGTGCTTAGGTGGGATCCCCCAGTTCTTGTTTATTTTGGCTACTGTTTCTATTTCTTTAAAAGTAAGTTTATTTTTCTGTAGCAAGGGTTCTTTTGTGCCTTTTTTTCGCTAGCGCATCAGCAGCTTCATTGCCTTCAATGCTAACATGTAAGGGTATCCATTGAAGGTGAATTTTTGAGGTATTGAGAGTTTTTGGAGATAACCAATTATGTTCCTGCTTACTTTGTCTCTAAGTTCCCCTGTGTGACTCAAGTGTTGTATGGCACTTCTACTATGAGTAAGAATCCATATATCGTGATGTTTAGTATTTCTGATGGATTTTAAGACTTCATAGATGGCTATAAGTTCTGATCTGAAGATTGAGCAAAATTCTGGGTTTCTTCTATTCATTTTCTCATTGCCATTTGTGGTTTTGATGAGAGAGCCACTGCCAGTGTGTCCCAACTCGTCTCTGCTACCATCGGTATAGATAGTTATTGCATTTTTAGGAATTTTATTAATTATTTCTAATGATAATTGTTTTAAGTATTCTGGATTTTGGTATTGTTTGTTGGTGGGTTCGTTTAAAGTGGCATTAAAAATAACATTTTGTTAGTGGTTCGCATGTAGATATTTTTTAAGCTAAATTATATTTTTCCACTTTATATTTTAAAAATCCATTTCTTTTGGCCAGGTGGAGAGGGCCTTCTTTTTTGAGTCTTATATTGGGTTCCCAAATAAGTATGTAATTGAGAGTTTTGTGTTTATTTTCATAACTCTTGATTTTGTTTATATATTTTGGCAGATTGTAGCTTATTCTATCCTTTAAGGGCATAATGTCTGCCTCGCAAAGTACAATATTATTAGGGCAGGTATTTCGAAGACCTGTAATAATTCTAGGTGCATTTAGTTGTATCCTTTCCAGTGTTTTTAGATTTGTTTCAGATGCTGTACCATAGATTTGATATCCATATTTCAAGATAGGTCTCATTAGAGATGTGTAAGTTAATTTTAGTGTTGTTGCTTCAGCTCTCCACTCTTCCTGAAATATATTTCAAGATTTTTAGTCGGTCTCTTCCTTTTCTAACAACTCCTTCAATATGTTTACTGGAGTTAATTTCTGGATCCAGGGTGTAGCCGAGATATTTAGGATGTTTATTATATTGCAATTGTTGTTCTTTCAGAATAATATTTGGTCTTATTTTGTATAGTTTCTTATCGGTAGTAAAAAGACAGGTTTCAGATTTTTGGGGGTTAAATTCTAATTTATGTTTATTAGCAAATTTTTCTAGGTGGAGAATAGTCTTGTTCAAATCTCTTTCAGCTTTTTTCCAGTTAGTGTTGCTGCTCCATAGAATAATGTCATCAGCGAAAAGTCCAATATTGGTTTTATGTGAAAATTGTCTTCTATGCCTGCAATAAATAGGGTGAAGAGAGTTGGGCTAAGGACTGATCCTTGTGGTAATTCTTGGTACAATTTGAAGGTTTTAGATAGAATGCCATTATATTTGACCCTGATGTATATATTTTTAAGGGAATCATTTATCCAAGTGATAGTTTTCCATCAATTTTGAAATGTTTGTATAATTTTGTAATTAACTTGTTTTTCCATACCTTATCAAAAGCTTGTGTAAGGTCTAAAAAGCAGCTATGGTGTGGTTAGTTGGCTTTTTGTTTTGTGCATCTTTTACATTTTGTGTGAAAAATAAGAGTTGGACTATTGTCCCATGTCCTTTCCTAAATCCATATTGTTCTTCTGGTAAGAGATTTCTTGTGTCGGGGTGGTAGGTGAGTCGTCTGAATATAATTTTTTCCAATAATTTGCAGCAAATATTTGTGAGGGAGATAGGTCGGTAGTTTTTTGGGTCATCAGCAGATTTGTCAAGTTTTTTAATGGGAATTATTGTTGCATTTTTACAGTCTTGAGGCAATTTTCCAGTTTTCCAGGAGTTATTGAAAATATTAAGAAGTCTTTCTTTGCCAATTTTGCCCAAGTTTGATATCATTCGGCCATGGATTCCATCTGGCCCAGGAGTCTTGTTTAGGTCAGTGTTTTCTAATGCATAAGCTAGCTCTTTCATATTGATTTTTTCTTGGAAAATATTATGAGTGCTGGTGACATTTTACAGTCATGAATAATCTTTCGGGCCTTTTTTCAACCTTGATTTTACTACTTATTTAATATGAATTACCTAAAAGATTGGCAGCAATTCTGTCATTAGTTGCTGGTGTACCATCTGTATTCTCAATCATATTTGTGTTTTTAGTTTGTGGCTGGACTCTGTCAATTTGTTTTGCCAAATTCCAAAGTTTTGTATTTGGGTTTCTTGGGTTCATGTTTTCACAAGTTTGTTTCCATTTTTCCCTTTTCACATTTACGTATAATCTTTTTATTTTTGCAATCATAATGTTCAGTTCAGTTCTACAATTTGTTTGGTTTTGGGTGCACTTTTTTGTAGTTCATTTCTTTTAGTTATAAGTGTTTGAATATTTTTTGCCTGGTGTGTATAATTTGGAATCCATTTCTTAATATTACCTCTTGGTATTGAAACTTTGACTGCTTTAATAATGGTGTTTTCGAAAGATATCATATTAGCCTTTTTAAGTTCCATAATTTTTCTTAATTGAGCTAGTTTTGGTCTTGGTGCTAATTTCTATCAAATTAGGCAAATGATCACTTTCAAAACCTTTTAATATTTGCTATTTGCATTTGTGGAAAATGTCAGGATAGTAAAAACTTATATCAAGGGCTTGTGCAGTATTATAGCTGTAGAAATGATGGGTAGGATTCCCATCATTTAAGCACATGAGAAGGCATTGTCGTCAAATATGTTTGATAGTATTTTGCCTCTTGGGTTTGGCGTAGAACATCCCCATAGTTGATGTTTGGCATTAAGGTCACCTAAAATAATAGTGTTGTCTGTAAGAAATTGAGCCATTGTTCCATCGTCAATAAATGTATTGTTTGGAGGGTGATACATATTGTATATGTTGATGGCTTTGTTTTGATTGAGGTAGACTTTGATACCGTGGGTTTCGAGGTCTAATGTGTTTGGAATATTAACGGCTATGTCCTCATAGTACAAATTATTGATAAAAAATGCCAGGCCACGCCCTTTAAAAGCATATACAGATGGATCTTCAGACCTTACCCTGAGTAATGGAGGGGCCGTAATTAACATAATACTGCAAGATGGAACAAACATCAAAATCAAAGAAGGAGCAGGACAGATTTCGTCAAACTTCACTTGTGAACTGACAGCTATCTGGAAAGCCCTTGATGTATGCCTTAACCAACCATCCCTGCATCAAGCAGAAGGAATTTTAATATACAGCGACTCCATATCCGCTCTAGAAGCAATTCAGAAGGGCAATACTAAAATCACACAGAAAATACACTCGTTACTTACCCAACTGGAACCATTGGAGAATAACTGCATTCTACATTGGATCCCTGCCCATGCTGGGATCGGGGGTAATGAAATGGCATTTGAATTGGCAAAGGAAGCCAGAAAGTTGAGCCAAAGGAAAGAACAAATGTCATTATTTGACGCTGATTCTTTGTCAGAATACAAGATAATTAAACAAAAAAATAAGAAAAGATCAAAATGCGAAATAAACTCTGAGAGAAAAATGACAAAAACTATAACAAGACTTAGAACAAAACACTATAAAGGAATGACAATACATCCAGATGGCACAAGAACCTATAGGGCATGCAACAATTGTCCTGGTGTGGAACTGACACCTACCCACATATTCTCATGTCCAGCAATGGCCACAGCCTTGCAGAAATTTGACAAAGACCCAGAACAGCAGCTTTACACACCCAAGATAGTGGACATTGCTGCTGATGTGATGGAGATGCATGGTACATCTGAGGCTCTTTATTGGACACGACAACAACAACGGCATTCCAGAGTAAAATAAATTATCAGAGATAGATACATATTTTTCAAATGAATTAAAATAAATATAATCGATACTGAGTGAGAGTTGAATTAAAAATATTAGAAATTTATTATCTTCGGAAACAAACCGTATCTAAAATATCAATTTTCTTTTTGCTACATGTTTTAATTTGCATTTACCTATTTTACATATCTCTGATTGTATTTGAAAATCGTTAACCAATTCTTCATACTTTTGGCGAAGTGGTGTTTTATTAATTTGTTATTTGATATTATTAGGGTTCTTTCCTGGTATTCAAAAAGGAAAAATACGTGTCGATCAGTTATATTTTTCAATTTATCAAACAATTTGGCCGCTGAATCTCTGATTCTGGTAGAGCGCCATCTGACGAATAAAATTGTAACTAAAATCAATTTCTAATTTTACATTATTTGCCATAAAAAATCCCATCGCATCCTGAACACAATGGTGTTTACCGCATTGCTCTAGCGCGAATATTCGCGGAGTTATTAATTTTTAAAGTTGTGCGGGACTTTTGGATCACCCTGTATATATAAAAGTTATATTTTTTAAATTAACCATAATTATGTTTTTTTTTTTTATAATATAAGGTTGTCCCAAATGTTCGTGTTTTTCTTAAAAAGTTTTTTTTTTTTAATTATTTTATTATTTGGAGAATAATATTATTACGGCGAATACATAATAATACAATTACTTCATACATAATACAAAGACGTTATACATAACGGCGAATAATATTGGTATTTCCTTTTTTTTTTGCAAGTGTTTACGAACTTTTAGGACACCCTTGTATTTTGATTAGATATGGTAAAATATTTATGTATAAAGATTTGAAAAAAAAAATACGATAAAAGTTTTTTTTTTTTTTTGTAGAATGTTTCGAATAAAAAAAAAATACTTTCCCCCTTGAGTGAAAAGTGAAAAAAAAAAAATTCATTTTGTTATAAAATATAAAGCAAGCTTTCGAGTAACCTTGTTTTGTTTCAAGAACGTTCCGCTAGGCTGGTTACACACACCGCCATCTGTCGATCATTAAATAAACTATTTTGGAATGAAAAATCTTAATGTACCTTAAACTTTTTTTATATATATTTTTTATAAACAGATTCATAAATAGCAATATTTGTATAACTCAATACAAAATTTACAATGCTATTCTTTATAATTTATGTATTTGAAATTTTATACTTATAATCCCAATTATAACTAAAGGAAATTAGTAGAATATATCTATATAACTTATGTATACAATTGTCTAGGCTTAAAATTTTCGTTGTTACTATTTATTATGATAGATGGCAGTAATAATCATCTTTCAACATTAATTTGCATAAATAAGAGATGTCATCTTCACTTCTTTATTTTTGTTTAAAAAAAAAACTAAATAGAAAATTGCCCTTTTTTATAGCTGAAGATAATGAAGAAAGGTTACTTGTATATTTATATTTAAAAAAAAAAGACGAAAAAAGTGTAAATATGTTTTGAGGGGTTGTTCCCTTTTTTTATAAAAATTTAATTTAATTAGAGCTTTTCCTTCCTCTTTCTTAGCTTAATTAAACTCAAAAAAAAAAAAAAAAAAACTGGAGCAATCCTACAAAATATTTTTTGTCTTTCTTCACTTAACTTTAGGTAGACTTTCCTTATAAACCGTATATTGAAGTCATCGCTAATTGACGCAAACTATTTTATAACTGTATATACTCATGGACAGAATTTAAGGAAGTGGAAAGTCTTTGATATCGCTGGTCGTCAATTTTTTTTTTTTTTTTTTTTTAAGGAGAAAGAGGTAATTTTGTTCACACTTAGTTATCTCGTATGTCTTCAATAAAAGTCACTGTAATATCTATCAGAGTTATTGTCTGAATCCCGATATACATGCTAAAAGGTACAACTTCCTTAAGTTTTGTCCATTAGTATATATAAACTTGGTTATCTCGTGTGTCTTTAATAAAGGTCACTGTAATATCTTTCAGAGTTATTGTCTGAATCCCGATATACATGCTAAAAGGTACAACTTCCTTAAGTTTTGTCCATGAGTGTATATACACTTGGTTATCTCGTGTGTCTTCAATAAAGGTCATTGTAATATCTTTCAGAGTTATTGTCTGAATCCCGATATACATGGTAAAAGGTACAACTTCCTTAAGTTTTGTCCATGAGTGTATATACACTTGGTTATCTCGTGTGTCTTCAATAAAGGTCACTGTAATATCTTTCAGAGTTATTGTCTGAATCCCGATATACATGGTAAAAGGTACAACTTCCTTAAGTTTTGTCCATGAGTGTATTTCATTTCTCTCATAGAATGTTATGAAAACAAAGCCGTCCCTGTACAGATGAGGGACATAGCCTGAAACCATGGTATACTGGTTGTTGGCTTTTGTCTGTATTTCCTAGAACTGGTGTGTTGTGGCATCATCATTTTTGAATTCTGGATAATATTGATAAACAATTTATTTACATATACATTATTTTAACGCATTTTTAAAAGGGAGAGGTGCTCTTTTCTGGTACATGAATACTATATCCTATCGCAATTCTGCGTTATATTTCATACAAAGATTGAAAAAAAAAGATTGTAGAAAAAAAAAACCTTTTACAATAAGTTTATTAATTATAAAACACCGCGAGAGCTTTCAAGCTTTCGCTCTTCAACAAGCAAGATTATATCTGAGAATGAGAACGGGAAGGCGAGATATTTACGTGTTTACTCTCAATTGTAATTTTGTTTGTTGGTGAGCGATAACTCGAAAGCTCGGGGGATGTTTTATAATAAACAAACTTATTGAGAAAGGTTTTTCTATCTTTTTCGATCTTTCTTTATAAAATCATACCGTATTTCCTTATATTTAGTTATATTTTATAACGATATTAAAAAAAAAAAAAGAAAATTACTTTTAGGGTTAAATAACTTTTTTTTTTAGTTTACGTAAGAGGCAAAAGGACAATATCATTTTGATATAAAAATAACCAAAAATTAGGAAATGTATTAATTTTACTTGCTCAAAAAAAGCATTGCACAACCATTAGAGAGAGGGAATCTAAACCTAATAACGTTTTTTTAGAAGCTTCCACGAGCAACCAAGATAATTTATTTTCGCTAGGCCTATTTCTCTTTAACTCCCCCCAAAATAGTTAACTGAAGTTAAAAAGGTTGAGATTCGTTTAAAAAAGCGGCGACCCGGTCAATGATGGAGAAATAATTGGAAAGTTTTCGAGAATTTGAAATGTTGGTGACTTTATTTAATGGAATTTTTCTGACGTCAATTTCAACAATGGTACAACAATGGAACAACAATGGTTCAACAATAGAACAACAATGGTACAACAATGGAGAATCTTTTTGAGAGAATTCTCACAATCATGAGAGAGAATTGTCTTTATTTATTTATCAATTCTCTTTTTAAAAGACTCAATTTGATATTTGCGGAAGAGCGATTGCTCGAAGCATATTATATATTTATAATTATATGTAATTCTACTGTCCTCAAAGCTTATGTCCATAGTTCATCTAAAATACCCATTCCAAGAGTCTAGCATCAGTATCACTATAAAAGGAAAACCGAAAAATTCAATATAAAAGCGGTATGGTAGATTAAACTTGCGAAACCGCTGGGAGGGTTCACTACTGATGAGTCAGGCCCTCCCATAAGGGCAGTATAAATTGTTTAATTGTCAAAAAGAATCATACGCGCTTATAATAGTTTAAAATTTTAATAACAGATGGCGCGCTAATGTATCATAATATAAATCTATTTTTATTAAGAGGAAAAATCTTAGTAAAGACATATGTAATTATGTAACATATGTAAATTCCAATGTTTTTTTTCATTCTTTTATTTATTTTGTATCTTTTTTTTTTAATTTTCCTCTGATTTTTACCAACACAAATCTGTCAATGAGCTCAATTATCTTAATTAAGTTTTCTTGTATGAGCAATAGTTACCCAGAAATTATTTGAAAGAGGAAAAAAATAAAAATCAGGTAAAAAGTTTCTTTTTACATAGATTGTACATAGAGTATTAGCCCGTTGAAGAGCAGTATATTTTGCTCGAAAGCTTGCAAATTTAAATTAAAATAATTTTTTTTACCTGATTTTTATTTTCCTCTTTCAAAAAAAATTTTCTTGTATATAAACGTCATTATTAATATTAAATGTAATTAGCTTTTTTTCTTCATTTGCAAAGAACGCGTTGTAAATCCAGGTATAAGAAATTTATTTTCCCTCCAATTTACCCACAGACTAATTAGCTTTATTTATTTGTGAAAAGAAACATTCACGTCTTAAAGTTTTCATTTGTTATGACAAAAATTGCACAAAAACACAAACAAAAGGTGTACCTTAATTATAAGGCATGTTTAAAACAAAAGTTTTTCTATTTCTGTTGATGTTTCAATAAAATTGATCACTGATAGATTCTCCTCACTCATCAATAACTATTGGATATACAGGGAGGGAATAAATCGATGAGATCAATTGATAATTTTGATTGGTTTCAGTCGCTGCCACAGTTTGAAACAATCAACAATTTCGATCTTCTTTTTCATGGCAGCTCAAGACACCTTACACTAATGGACAAAACTTAACCCTTAGTTACTGTCGCCTATTTTCCTTACACAATTACTGGCGTTCGGCCTCTCAGGCCGTCTTTTAAAATCAATAATAAACCATGTTATTTATAAAATAAAAAGAAATTAAACGTATACACATAATTTCCAAAGAATAAATATTTTGTTTTTTTTCGAATAAACAGAGCTCTAAACAAAATTAAATGAAAATGTACAAGAAACTCTTTCTATCTAAAATATTCTATATATATTCTAAAACATTCAATCTAAATTATTTTATTCAAGATTAGGTGCACAATTCAAGCATATTTCAATAGAATGATCTTTGCAGATTGGTTCTTTGCATTTTTTGAATTGCATTTGAGTTCGACGATCTTTTTTACATAGGTAGCATCTTTTGCGTTTTTTGGACCAAGAACTGCCGCTTGTGGATTCCTAGATAACACATATTATTGATATTTCGTTTGAATATCAAATAAATATTTGCCTACCTCAAGTGATGAAGTTCCAGCATGCTTCTGAATTAATACTTGCAGATCTCTTGACAAATATTTGGCTTTATTTCTCATATTAAATGCATCTCTCATTAGTTGTAGAGCAAGCTGCTTTATAAAATCGTTTCGAGCCATTCCACCGTCTTGCTTGACAGCCTTATAAATTACTGCTGAATTTATTGCAACCACATCCAAAAAGTTGAAAAATAAACACATGGGCCATCTTTTGGTTCTTCTTCCAACTGAATACATGTCTGATCAACTACATCTACACCACCTTTGGTCATATTATAAAATGTGATTATCTCGGGCTTTTATTGTTCAGCAGTTTCTTGATCAATTGTTGTGGTCGAATGCATTGTGGAGAGTAATATAACAGATTTTCCAATTTTAGGGACATAGGATACCAAATTTTTGTTTTTGAAAAACCAAAAGTGGAACCGAACTTCTATTATATTATACAAAATTACAATCACAAAACACAATTTAGAATGCATATAATTGAAGCAAGAGTAATAAAAAAACGAATGCTCAACTTATTTGTTGCGTTTGAACGTCTATAAAACCAAAAGTGAAACGGCCAATAATAGGGGCGCTAAAATTCCCAGTGACGTAAATTACTGGCGCTCGGCTTTAAAGGTCGTTTGATTTAATAACTCGGGATATACAAAATAAATTTCTCTTAAAATGAAAAGTTCTTCAAATAAATGCATTTTATTAAGATACCTAAAATTTTGATGAAAAATATTGCATTTTGAAAATTTCGCAAACATTTTTAATTTTCACACGGCCTTTCAAGCCGAACGCCAGTAATTACGGGTTAAGGAAGTTGTACCTTTTACCATGTATATCGAGCTAATAACTCTGAAAGATATTACAGTGACCTTCATTGAAGACAAACGAAATAATCAAGTGTATATACACTCATGGACAAACTTAGGGAGGTTGTACCTTTTACCATGTATATCGGGACAATAACTCTGAAAGATATTACAGTGACCTTTATTGAAGACACACGAGATAACCAAGTGTATATACACTCATGGACAAAACTTAAGGAAGTTGTACCTTTTAGTATGTATATCGGGATTCAGACAATAACTCTGAAATATATTACAGTGACCTTTATTGAAGACACACGAGATAACCAAGTGTATATACACTCATGGACAAAACTTAAGGAAGTTGTACCTTTTAGTATGTATATCGGGATTCAGACAATAACTCTGAAAGATATTACAGTGACCTTTATTGAAGACACACGAGATAACCAAGTGTATATACACTCATAGACAAAACTTAAGAAAGTTGTACCTTTTAACATGTATATCAGGATTCAGATAATAACTCGGAAAGATATTACAGTGACCTTTATTAAAGACATACGAGATAACCAAGTGTAAACAGACGACCGGCGACATCAAAGACTTTCCACTTTCAAAATTTTTGTCCATGGGTGTGTATTTGTGTTCCGTATATTAAATCATATATCTTCTGTTGAGACTTGATCAATAAACTAATATTTGGTATACCAATACAATGTCCATTTTGTCCTTTAAAAAGATAACCAAGTATGAACTATTATCTCTGTCTAAAAATTATCTCTGTCTCCTTAAAAAAAAAAAAAAAAAAAATAGACGACCGTCGACATCAAAAACTTTCCATTTCCTTAAATTTGCCTATGAGTTTAGATAGTATTTTTTAAAATTCCTATAAATACCAAGTAGTAGATCCTCTTGTGAGTTCGAAGATAGATGTACACTATATATAGAGAAAGGTGGCTACAGGCCAGTCAAAGTAGACTCTATATGACATACAAATCAAAACACGAAACTATTATAGACACGTAAGATTCTTTTTGAAAATAAACAATTTCTACTGCCCTTACTGCAATGAAAAAAATAATGGGAGGGCCTGGCTCATCAGTAGTGAAACCTCCCAGCGGTTTCGCCAAGTTTAGTCTACCATACCGCTGTTATATTGCATTTTTCGATCTTCCTTTTATAGTGATACTGATGCTAGACTCTTGGAATGGGTATTTTAGATGAATTATGGACATAAGCTTTGAGGACAGCAGAATTACATACATTTATAAATATAATAACTACCCTTTATAAACACTACTTATTTGAAAATGTGTATTTGGTTTCACAAATGACATTTTGAATTTTGGGTTTGTTTACCGGACGAGAGATATAATCCGTCGATTTCCGACAGCCAGGACACGGGATCGATTCCCGCATTTTTTTCTGAAGAAAAAAAAAAAATTGATGCTCAATGGTCCCCGATTCTTCAAAAAAATCAAACCCCAACAAGTAAGTGCGAGTAACCAAACGGGGCTCTGACACATTTGTAAGTGTAAAAGTCGAAACTGATTTCTACATGAAACGCTTCACGATTTTGCGTGTCATCCTTGCGTAGGGGCCATGCTAATCTTCTCTGTATCGTTCCAATTTTAGTATATGTACCGCCGAACAAGCGTGTACTTACAGTAAAAGCAGTCGCTTAGCTACCCACCATGATTATCATATGCCTAGTACTACAGGTGTAAACATGTGGTGTACTTACAGTCAAAGCAGTCACTAACTACTAACAATGATCAACCCTGGAAGCTTCATTTATTTTATAATGATTATCATGGCCTGGCACTACATGTGTAGATACACACATATAGTGCATTTACAGTAAGGATGGTCTAAACCGTTGGTTTTCGACCGCTACGACCCGGGTTCGATTCCTGCATTGAGCACTTTTTTTCTGATAAAAAAAATGCTCCAATGGCCCCCGATTCTTGCAAAAGTCCAACCCCACCAGCAGTGTGCAAGTAACCAAACGGGACTCTGGCACACTTCTAAGTGCAAAAGTCGAACTGCTTTTCACATGTGTAGACATGTGGTGCGCTTACAGTAAAAGCAGTCGCCTACTTCTATCCACCATGATTATCATGGCCTGTACCACGTGTACTAGGGATAAGCAAAAAAAAAAAAAAACAGTAAAAGTAATCACTAACTATCCACATGATTATCATGGCCTGTAACATTTGTCATGTTGACTGAATCCATCGTAAATATGAACAGTCGTTAAGCGGAACGTCGCTAAGGCGGTGCTTACCTGTACACACGTATCGATTTTGTTGGTAACAATTTCTATTACAAGTTATCCAATAAAAAGCCAGTTTTCCTTGAGAGCCATCCAAACAATGCCAAAAATTCCCCATGTCGCCTTGTCGTGCCAAACGACCAAATCGATGGATTCTTCACTAATCGTCTGCCAGTTTTTATATGTTCGTCTGGCAGAGTTTTTCTTGATTGGCTACAACCCGCCCGCCGTTTAATGACGTATGTACATACCCAACAACAAGACTTGATTGGGTGGAAATAAGTTAATAACTTCTTTCTATTTACTTGTGTCTTCGTTCAATGATATAAATACATTTATTTTTCATCTCAGAGAAACATTATCTCTAAGTCAACAGAGTTCAGTTTCTACTCTTTTTATGCTAGTAAAGACGATAATCTATGTTGTTGTTTTGTATAAGAATTAATAAATAAATATTAAAAATAAAGAAGGCATTTCCTGACCACGAGCACATGTGCTTTTTAGATGGCAGAGCGCCATCTAGTGGGGCAAAAATAAACTAAACGTTTATTTAGCTTGCTCCGTGATATTTGGCCAACCCAATTTCTTGATAAATCAAGAAAAGCCATCCACGAACGCGTTTCGCGCTGTTGGCGCTCGTCAGCGTGGAGTAGGCTTTATCACTGCGACATAGATTTATAAAATGAATTCTATATTAGTGAATTTAAAAAAAAATAGGTAAGTTAACTATACATATTTACAACAATTTTCAAAGTGTTATCTTTTAAATCTATGGTCAAAAATAAAAGAATAGTCAATGATGAATGTAAATACATGTTTTTAAAAAATAAAATATTTGAATTTTAGAGATTATATAATATATATATATATAAATATTATATTTAAAAAAAAAAGATAAGATTTCTGTTGTTTTGGATCATATTGATGATCATTGTAATGGTGGTGCAGTCGTGGCATGAATCTTCTTGAAAGTAAAATAATAAAAATAGTATAGATTAAAAATTGCTTTACTTGAGCTGAGAAATGAATTCATATTAAAAACATAATTTTGTACAAGTACCGCCTGGCTTGAGGCGTAAGAATAAATGAAACAAAATATTATTTACATAATTACAAAGTTTTGGGCCGGCCATTGAAGCAACAACAATCGGTTTTATATAGGGTAAGCGTGACCTCTGGCGGTCGATTTAACAGAATATTTGTATCTGAAATATATTTTTAAATAAAATAATATTTTAATATGACATTTAAATAATACCTTTATATAACATTTCCCCCCTGTGAAAAGAATAATATGGGAGAGAGAAAAGTGAAAAAAATATAGTTAAAAAAAAAGATAAAATGATTGATGGAAAGAAAAGGTGAGAGAGGTGATATTCACTTATCATATTGGTTTTGGAATGGTAACCAATAGACAGGAAAGTACAATAGTTAAATGATAAAAATGTGATATTCCATAATCATATTGGTTTGTTGTTAACCAATAGATTGGAAGTTACAAAGTGTGAATGATTATAACAAAAATATGGTAAAGAGTAAAAATGTGGTAAAGAGTGAAAATGTGGCATAGAGTGAAAATGTGGTATAGAGTGAAAATGTGGTATAGAGTGAAAATGTGGCATAGAGTGAAAATGTGGCATAGAGTGAAAATGTGGTATAGAGTGAAAATGTGGCATAGAGTGAAAATGTGGCATAGAGTGAAAATGTGGCATAGAGTGAAAATGTGGTATAGAGTGAAAATGTGGTATAGAGTGAAAATGTGGCATAGAGTGAAAATGTGGTAAAGAGTAAAAATGTGGTAAAGAGTGAAAATGTGGCATAGAGTGAAAATGTGGTAAAGAGTAAAAATGTGGTAAAGAGTGAAAATGTGGCATAGAGTGAAAATGTGGCATAGAGTGAAAATGTGGCATAGAGTGAAAATGTGGCATAGAGTGAAAATGTGGCATAGAGTGAAAATGTGGCATAGAGTGAAAATGTGGCATAGAGTGAAAATGTGGCATAGAGTGAAAATGTGGCATAGAGTGAAAATGTGGCATAGAGTGAAAATGTGGCATAGAGTGAAAATGTGGCATAGAGTGAAAATGTGGCATAGAGTGAAAATGTGGCATAGAGTGAAAATGTGGCATAGAGTGAAAATGTGGCATAGAGTGAAAATGTGGCATAGAGTGAAAATGTGGCATAGAGTGAAAATGTGGCATAGAGTGAAAATGTGGCATAGAGTGAAAATGTGGCATAGAGTGAAAATGTGGCATAGAGTGAAAATGTGGCATAGAGTGAAAATGTGGTATAGAGTGAAAATGTGGCATAGAGTGAAAATGTGGCATAGAGTGAAAATGTGGCATAGAGTGAAAATGTGGCATAGAGTGAAAATGTGGTATAGAGTGAAAATGTGGCATAGAGTGAAAATGTGGCATAGAGTGAAAATGTGATAGAGTGAAAATGTGGTATAGAGTGAAAATGTGCATAGAGTGAAAATGTGGCATAGAGTGAAAATGTGGCATAGAGTGAAAATGTGGCATAGAGTGAAAATGTGGCATAGAGTGAAAATGTGGCATAGAGTGAAAATGTGGTAAAGAGTAAAAATGTGGTAAAGAGTGAAAATGTGGCATAGAGAAAATGTGGCATAGAGTGAAAATGTGACATAGAGTGAAAATGTGGCATAGATGAAAATGTGGCATAGAGTAAAAATGTGGTAAAGAGTGAAAATGTGGCATAGAGTGAAAATGTGGCATAGAGTGAAAATGTGGCATAGAGTGAAAATGTGGCATAGAGTGAAAATGTGGCATAGAGTGAAAATGTGGCATAGAGTGAAAATGTGGCATAGAGTGAAAATGTGGCATAGAGTGAAAATGTGGTATAGAGTGAAAATGTGGCATAGAGTGAAAATGTGGCATAGAGTGAAAATGTGGCATAGAGTGAAAATGTGGCATAGAGTGAAAATGTGGCATAGAGTGAAAATGTGGCATAGAGTGAAATGTGGTATAGAGTGAAAAGTGGCATAGAGTGAAAATGTGGCATAGAGTGAAAATGTGGCATAGAGTGAAAATGTGCATAGAGTGAAAATGTGGCATAGAGTGAAAATGTGGTATAGAGTGAAAATGTGGCATAGAGTGAAAATGTGGCATAGAGTAGAAAATGGCATAGA